>CM075204.1:3570354-3650354 GCA_037577475.1 Chaunax sp. Z400
ATAATTATAAGAACAGAAATCACCAACTTTCTTCTGTCCAATTTTACTGGAAATAAAGAATCTGATAAAATGAGTTGCTGACACTAATTAGACAGTTGCATGGCAACAAGAATGATGCAATGCTCTTTGTGCTCTTTGAGCTCTTGCTCTGTGTGGTCAGTGCTTCATTGTATGTGAGAAGACAAACAAATCAACACCTTAATAGGTTCATCCTCATTTGGCCATACATGCCTTTCTATGAAGCAAACAAAATGTGTGACTTCCTGTCATCTGTAGCTCCCTGTCCCTTTACTAGACATCTTTAGTGGTAACACTAAGCTCCTTCCTGTTTGGAGTCATAGAAAGTGAGCATACAGTGTAGGTCTACAACAGAATCTGATCATCTACTGCTGAATGTGAATAATGTATTTGTATATAAAAAAAGCATGACTATCAGCATCCCAGGCTAAAGGTGCACTTCATTAAAAAACAAGACAAAAGCCTATTAGGAATCAATAATGATTCAGGGTCAAATAGCTGTGACCCTCTGTGTCTGGGCCCTGTGGCTGCAACTAAGGCGTTTACTAATATTTAGTAATACTAAGCTTAGTCAAGTATTATCATGAAAAAACAAAAACCTACTCCATAGTTAGTCTGCAAAAAATACAATAATAAATATTATTCCTGTCTAAGGTATATTTTTATATTGTAGAAAGGTAACTTAAAGTTTTAAGACTAAGTGATGTCAAATCAATACGTTTTCCCTGTTAAATACAATTCTTATAAGTTTCATATGTGAGAAAAAAAATTGGATAACAGTTATAACAATATTTTGGATAACAGGAGCAAATGAAACTATAAGAAAGAAAGTAAACTACAAAAGAAAAAGTCTGGTTACACTGCATTGCTGACATTTCCCAATATAGATTTTTCCTTTTACTTAGACCAGGACACTGTTTTATCTCTCCTGCAGTGAAGTTCCAACACCTGGTACAAACTCAAGGACTGACTTCTGGCAGGACTCAACTGTGTGAATGGTCCAGAAAAGGATTGATCAACCTTTTAAAAGAAATGCCGATCATTTCCACAAAATAACAAAAAGAAATTGATCAGTTGAATTCATGATGGAGTTCCCTGCAGAATAAACCAAAACAAATGATTGATCTTTAATCAGTTTCTCCACAACTTCTGCTGTGCTCTCGTTCCAGTTACAAACACTTGATCACAGACTCCCTGTCCATGCCATGCCTCCCTTCTTCCTCTTGTTGAAGAGTTTGAAGCTTCAGACAGAAGTTGGAAGGGTAAGTACACATCCTGCACAAACCTTTGGGATTGAAAGCAAGAGAGAAAGACAGAGTTTGCTGGAGGCTTTTCTTCTGCTGCCTGATGCCACTCACTGCATCTCTCCTCCACTTCCATCACCTCCTGCTGATCCCCTCTCAAGTCTACAGACTCAATCCTGCAGGGTTTTTCCTCAGTGACTGGCCAGAGTTGGAGGAAAAAGATTTTAATAGTAGGCCGCTTATAATGCGAGCCAAACAAAGGTTGTGATTATAATGTTGTAAACTCGGCAGGAATGCTTTTAAAATGGGACAGGGTTTAATTCATGTCACTGTATCAGGTCTCTTCTGAAGGAGCCAAAGGGAAATCTATCATCCAGTGAACGAGCCAGTAGAACAAACATCATGTGCTGATACATTCACTCTTCACAACAGGAAGAGGCTGTTAAAGCAAATATCCATAAGTTAATAATTCATTTTGTGTTGAATAAACTACCATAATCACTAACTCTGCTGCAGTGAGGGTAACAGGATCACTCATCAGCTTCATCATGTCTGACACAGCAGCAGCAGCTTTCAAATGGATCTGGCCACTTTGAATATTAATGTGTGCCTGAACTGATTATAAATCAATTGGATTTGAGGACTGGGGATGATTCAGCAGACTGGATGAGACTGGTAAGAAGAGAGGCTGGGCTTCTCAGCCTCGTCTGTCTGAGTCAGTAGTGCCACCAAGTGGTTGGGATGGAGAATGTAAGATCTGCCTAGTCCATCTTTATATCACAGTCTTGGCCTGTGAAAGTGAGCAGACTGGTATTAAAAACAACGATACTCCATCCTTACCTCTATCGTTGCCACTGGCATACTGGAGAGGCTTGCTCTTATCGATGCTGTTGAAGCTCTGACTACGACGGTTGAGGTTGGATGAACCCGGGCTCCTGGTGGCCCCGCTGCCTGCAGCGGATACTCTGGACGGACCAGGTAACCTGCAGGGAGCGGTGTAAAAGAGAGGATTTGGACATTAAGATCACATAATGGAAATTTAGCTCTATAGAACAATTAAGGCAGACATTTGGTTCTAAAGAGACTAAAGCTTAGAGTTTCAGGGACAGCTGAGTATATGGAGTGCATCAAAGAGGGATGTGCACCTTTAGAGGAACCAGTGACAGAGTATAAAAAGTCGAATATGCTTGATATCATATTTTGCTGTGAAAAATAAAGTAAAAGTATCTGAAAATAGATGTTGGAGATATGCTAAATATGTACTCTATTCACTTCTTCACCTCTACTGACACTGTGGCGAGGGTTTACATGCACACCTGCCAAAGAGGTTTGTGTTTTCAGTCTCTCTACACTATTACACACAAATACACACTTTCACATAATCTCTTCTGTTCACATAATCTGCCAGTGTGAAATGTTGATTAGACATGCTACAGCTGGGGGATTTCCACAATTCCCATGATGGCACTAAAATAATTATGTCATCAACGAGTTTTTTTTTAAATTTTACAGTACATTTTATGTTGTTTTCCAGATGCTTTCACCCATTTGTTTGTTGGTAAATTATTCCAAGGACAGATTTATGTCAACTTAACAGTTATGACTCCATGTGATTTTTATGAATTTATTCCAAAGCTCACATCAAACATCTCACTCTATGGTCCACTCATAGCCTTAAAATAAACACTTTCCTTTCTGTGACAATCTCTTTAAATTGACTGTTTCCATGCTGTCCAACCAATTGGATTTCTGATTGATAAAAGATGAAAACATGCAGATGTTTCAGAGCTGGCAGGTAGTAGGACACACAAAGGTAAGATTATGGGCACTGAGTGAAGGCCTTACATTCATCTGAGGGCTGTGACCACAGCCTGGTCTGTGTCAATGTTTAGAAGGAAAGAAAAAACATTGATGTCTTTCTGTCTACTGACCCCAAAGCTGTTGTGGTATCCTTTAACATGGATAATGCTGGATGCACGGTCCAAAAAAAAAGAGTCTAGATTTTTAGGAAATATCTCTCTACACTACCTGCAATGCAAAGCAGGTATGACATCATCAGGAAAAGACTTTTTATACTATGAAATACACCAGCAGAACAAGTAGAGTCAGCTTGATTTTGTCACACTCATTCTGTACATGAAGATGATATGAAAGCATCAGTCAGCAGCAGAGTTGGTGAGTAATGAAGTACATGTAGTTAAACTAGTAATTACCTACATTTCTGGGTAGTTCAACGATATTTGTGATTCAAGAATATTATATGAAAATCTTTTTTTCCCATTTTGTGTCAGTAAGAACTGAAACTACAAACTATAAAAGTAAATGAATGATTTCCTGTTTTTATTTATGCTTCTCTACTGTAACTGAACCCCCTTTTACTGGACCTGCCCCATTTTTCTTTCATCCTGACCACTGAGGACATGATCGTTCATCACTATCAGGTGTCTGTTAGTCATTGATACATTTTTCATTCCTAGATCGAGTTTCTTGAAGCTTACTGTATGCTCTCTGCATTTCTTTCACTTTCATATTGATTATTGTGACTTATTACAAATATTCAGAGAAGTTGGTGCACACAATTTTAGAAGTTATAAAGCTAAATGAGTATTCCTGATGAGTACAATACCTCCACCTGGACAGGAGTTTCTGTATAATTAGTGACGTGAACGTGTGAACAAGTGGTCTTTTTCTCAAATAAACTTCATTGATGGGTACTTTTTGCTGGCATGTCACTTTTTTGATTTATTTTCTTAAAATTTCACTTCACATGTAAATTTTTAATCCAATCATTATTTTTACAAAGTAGTTTGAACTATCATTCTAACTTCAGTTAAACACACTACATCTCTCCATAGGGTCTCCTTGTTGTAGTTAAACTACGTCTTCCAATGTGAAGTAATTGGTAGCTTACAAAGATATGTTTCAAAGTAGTTTTCCCAATTCTGGTCAGCAGCAGGACCAGCTGCACCCGAGAAGAAAGGGCACCGAGTAACCAAAGCAATAAATATCATATTTGGAAGGTTTCTTGAAACGAGACAGTAATGTAGCAGAACTGGGCGGCTGTGGCTCAGGGGGTAGAGCGGTCGTTCACGGAATGAAAGGTCGGTGGTTCAATCCTCAGCCCCTGCAAGTCTACAAGTCGAAGTACCCTTGAGCAAAGATACTGAACCCCAATATGCTCCCGGGCTGTGCGTGTAGTGGCAGCCCACTGCTCCTCAGGGATGGGTCAAATACAGTGAAAGAATTTCCTCCTGTGGGATGAATACAGTATCTAAAAAAAAAATGGGCTAGTGAGTCTATGTAAGAAATAAGGACTGACAGTCCCAATACTAAGAGATATTCACTTTGAAGATGTCCTACAACTATTGTGCATTAACACTGCAACACATGCTGCTGCCTCTTCCCTATCGTCTCTGTGAAATGCTTTACATGGAGCCTGTTTTGCACAATCCACATCTCAGCTTACTGATAGATTTCATGAACAGTATTAAATATCTTTTTTGAACATTGTTTGTTTTAATGACACTTCATACAAGAAATAGCACTATTATCATATACAACACAAAACAGAGTAAAAAAACAATTATCACTTGGCCTTGCTGACACTAAATGGCTCATGTTTTAATATCACAAGTAGGGCAGAGGATGGCAGCTCCACTAACTGACATCCCTAAGCAAAGTTATGTTTCAGACTGCAGGGTTTATAAAAATAACCATCGGCTGCATTTTCTCATGCAACAAGAAACACAAGCAGCCAGCAATTATAGTATTCAGCACTCCGATGGGGCAGAGGGATTCCAATGGTAGTGCATATGCAAAAATTCAAGTTTACTTTGGGAGTCTCTCTTGAAAAGTGGAACATGGCTCAGCGATTAAGCAACCAGCACAGCTTGTAGTAACAGGGAAACTGCCTAATAAGTCAGCCTATGTGCTGAACCATGAAAACATTGTTTTATACAGACAATTGTGCAAAAAATAAAATGTGCTTAAGTGCAAAAAATGACATCAAGAGACAGTAAATGTGCCAAAACCTATATTCACTTCATTTGAATTTTTGATATCATAAAACACCTGGCTGTACATCTATAGTGGTGACACCAGCAGACTTTGGATCCAGGCCTGAGCAGAGATTTGATCTGCCACAGACTGGGATGAAACAGAAGCAACCCCATAATATAAAGAGATAAAGAAAGAGACAGCATTGAAATGACAGGGATGAAAATGAGACTGTTTTGATGCTAAAATTAAAGAATTTACAAAAGAGAGCTAATCTATATGTAATGAAAAGCACACACACACGTATGAATAAAAAAGCACTAATAACAGTTGTGATATTCGTATCCACAGGTACAATCAACAAGGAGAAAAACGTAAGAGACTGAATAATTAAAAGATAAAAAGAAAAATAATATAAGAAAGAACTGGGTGAATGGGAGAGAAAGGAAAACTGGTGCAGATAAAATACTGTGGCTGCAAACTCAGACAAGAGAAAATGAGAGATAAACAGAGGGACAATGAGGGTGAGATTCTAATTCACATGGAAATCAGAAGGAGTCCCTTTCATCATCCCATTCTTTCATCTTCCAAAATACATGTTTGATAATGCATCAGCAAAATGGAGCTTGAGAGGGAGATGCAGTGTAAATTCTGGGCAATGATTTTATTTAAAGACAGACTTGGGGAAGTGTATCTGACACAGAGAGGATCTCCAGCCTGAGGTGGGGATGAGATAAAGGCATTATTCAGCCTGTCTGTCTCAGGATATCACCAACATCTCCTGCAGAGGAGTGAGTACTTCCTTCTCTGGGCCTGACCTCGTCTGAGATGGACTGATACAATGTGGGCCCTTTTTCACCGAGGCAGTTTCAGGACCGGTTCCAGTCCAGAGCCTAATTTCGAACCAGTTCTTGGTGTTTCCACCACCGAAGAACTGGCTCTCGGCCCTGAAAACTGGTTCCAGAGAGGAAGCAAAGCGTTGCTGGGCCAGGAAATAGAACCAGTTATGTCAGGGGCTGGGGGCGGAGTTATCCTAACCAACCAAAAGTTTGTCACCGCCATTTTTAAAGGATCGGAATTTGTTTTAATGTATATTCTACTTAATTTAAAGAGAAAAAAACAAGAGTTTCATTATGGACGTGACATCCAAGCAGAGGTGATCCGTAGAGGAGCCAAACTGTCTCTTTGCTGTGTGGTTTTCAGCTGAAATTTAAATTGGAGGAAGTAACAACAGAAAAGCCAGTGTTGAAGTGACTACATGAAAAGTGTCCTTTGGTCTGATTATTGGTTAAAAGTTAATAGTTGCTCTTCTTTAGAAAACCAAGAATACAAAAAGGAGGCAACCACTTGCCTTAGCTTCTAGCTATTTGCCTATGCATGAATATTTGGCATCCTGTTAAAAACAATGGAAACCATCTATATGAGTGATTACAAGTGAAAAGTGCAGCTCCTGCTCCTGTAAAGAGGGTTCCTTGGGCTAATGAGCAGAATGTCACATAAATAGCACAAAAAATGCTGATACTCCAGCACCTTGAGGGAAACGCTCTATGAGAGAGAGACATCAGTTGTTTTCCCATTTTAGAACTGCTAAAACTTTCTTGCTTCAGGGAAAGGAGAGGAGACGATTGGTGGTGATTAGAAATAACTTCTCAGATGGTAAGAAAGCCATTAAAAGTGTTAATCAAGCTATAGTGTGACTGTGAATCTGATAGTAACAGATGAATGGTTACACCCACTGACCAGTACAGGTTTTTTGTTTGTGTCATATGTGTGTATCTTCATCTGAGGCGGAATGAAAGAGCAATTTCCACAAAGCAGCACCAGTTGGGCTTATTGTTGGTGATGCAAGAGGGCAGGATACCACCCATAGGGCTGGAGCTGCTGGCTGCAGCATTTTTGACATTGCTCAGTAGCTGCTGGAGAGAAATTATTTGCCAACGCGTTGTTTCCCACCACCTCCGAGCTGGAACAAATGTTGCAAGCATCAGACAGCTGAACTATGGGGTGTGCACATCAAGTATGCATGGGTGAATGTTTCATGTGCATGACTGCATGTGTTTGTTTTTGTTTGAATGTACATCAAATGTGTACAGTAGGTGTATGTGGGCTACGGTATACCCATATGTAACTATGAGTGTGACATACATGCTTATGTTTGTTTGACATGATTATCAGCTCACACATGACACCTCAGGCGTAGTTGAAGCTTTTTCTTGCTTCTACAGACCAAAGAGTGTCATTATGACAAATGTATCTTGTTTAGCAGCAGCGTCTTCGCTAAGATGTGTAAAAGGGCTACTCCTTAAGGACACACAAATGAATAGAACTTAAAGTGGAAGTCAACACTTTGTGTGTTTGTGTTTTTGCATAGTCATTCTAGGAACCTTTTAAGGGGCAGAGACTGACTAATGTGTTTATGCATGCATTCCCCAACAGGAACTGGTCAGACAAATCATGTGGGCATGACTGTGAAGTCTTTTTCTCTGGAGTGTCTGAAGTTGTCTTTTTTCTTTATATATTCAGCCATGACGGCCCAGTTTACATAACTTCGGTTTGATAAATGTTAGTCCTTATTTTCACATTAGACACTATCATTCAGTCCAATTTTAAACTGAAAACCTTGCATTTGTTTACTTGCCTAAAACTCAGACTAACATCAATCATTATGGTCAAGAGCCTTAACAATCATATGTGTGTCTATTTGACAGCATTGAAGTTAAATAGCCAGTCAGGAGAAGTGTCTTCTCACTGTGTTTTACCACATGATGGGGTGGAACAAGAGTATAAAACACTGAACATGAGGCTCAGCATCTAGGACAACATCGAAAGTGTGACAATCAGTAAAGTAAAGAAGTGTTTCCATATTTACCTTGTGTTTTTCTTCTGTGGTGACCCTATTCCACTGTGGCCTGGAGGACTTGCATACCGTGCTGTGAGGCTGAGGGGAGAGCAGAGAAGACGACGGACAGACTGTTAAAGCACTTAAACGAGGAAGGATACCAGCAGCTTGCTAAATGCTCAAAACCAAGCCTTAATGTAATAATGCGACAGTGAGAGGAGCCTTTCAGATAGGAGCAGGGAAAGGAAGCAGCACATTGCACATACTGTAGCACGCTAGTACACATTATGTGGACTTCTCACATGATGTCTCACACATGTTTATGACCACACGCTTATGACTAAGCCAATAACATTTATAGGGCAGCTGAAAAACCTTCATGAGGTGTTTGGTGGCATCGTTCGAAGAGAACACACAACACACGAGACAGAGGTGAAGGAAATACCAGTCACAGATTACAACCCACACACTCACTGTTAGTCACTCAGGGATGGGAATTAACGTGGGCCGTTACAGGCGGGCCTCGCAATTCATGTTTGACAGGATGTAGTTAAAGCTACATGTAGGGCGCTTTAGGAATAAAGAGATGCCTTTAATCATCATGCGTACAGCCGTAAACAACAGAGAGCCAACGGAGACTGTTGTTTAACCCGAGTGTAAATGTTTTCGGTGTAACGTCCCGGGTGAACTGTATGACTCGCAAACCATGTGAGGGTTTCTCACTTGTTTCATAAATTCAATGAACAAAGCTGCTATTGAAAGCTAACCCCTCCGTTCACTACACATATTCTCTCCTTTAGCCATTAGCTCTAAATGCCTGTGGGGAAATATTGTTTGTTCCTGGCATTAGTGATAAACAAGTTAAGCAAAAACCCACTCAAAAAACATTTGAATGTTTTCCCATGAGAAAACGGTGCTTCGTGGACATTTAGGCCAACTGCATACCAGCTAGCAAAATGTCCTTTTTCTCTTATTTTTCATCAAAGAAAAAAACAAAAAACAAAGTTGAAAATGTTACTAAACATATTATAGGCCGTGTTGTGGCAGGTTTGGCATGGGTGCTGAGATTATTAGAGTTTTTCAAAAACTGGATAGGGACCTTAACAAAAATCTGCTGCTAAAAAAGTCCAACTTATTTTTTAAATTTCTTTACTTACGGAATAATTCACTGTTTATTAAAGAAAATAATGAAAATGACGACAGGAAAATGGTTGCTGACAAAACGCAGTGGTGAGCTCTGTAGACTCTCGTGGAGGCTGGAATACAAAATTGAATTTTCACAGTTGTGTCGCAGTAGCCCAAAATAAGATATGGTTAATTAAATAATCTGTTACAAACAAAATGCAGACTGTACCTCCCACCTCAGAATAGAACTTCAAATAAAGTTTGACTAAAAACAACTCTTTGACTGTTACACATTAGAAATCACTGTATTCAACAAAGAATTCCATCTAAATGCAGGCTGTTTCTTCATACCTTCCCCAGGCTGTCTAGAGACAGAAAATGTTCCAATCAGTTCAGAACTGCAGCGGTTCATCTGTAAATCTCTCCTCCTCAGTGACCAGAGAGGCTAAGCTTCAGCTGGAGGACAGAGGAAGCAGCAAACACCAGCGATCTGTTTAGACGTCCTTCTTTTCTGACAACGAGGAACAACTTGTTCTCTGTTTTGTGGCTGTGGGCTGCTGGTTTGGCGGTAGTGAGAGTGGACAGACAATAAACTACCTATGCTTGATGGCTGAATGACACACTGCTCTCAACACATCTTATGTTCTCCTTTTGCTGTGCAGCTCTCAACTCTGTAATAAACTGAATACAAACAAATGCCGGTTTGACTTTTAAATATTTTACGAGCCAAAACTGTGATGCAAAGTGAATAAAAACACGAGTTCAGCAGAAAAAGATCACCAGCGAAAAGACTATTTTAAAAATCCATTTCTCATAAATCGTTTCCTCTTATAGAGAAGTACGATAAAAGGAGGACGGGTGCAGAAGTTCCCGGCCTTGCTGAGGTGATTTTCCATCATTATGGAATAAATGTCATCATTCTGTGGAATCAAACCCGCCCTAACAGATAGACAGTGTGATATTAGATGCTTTGTTCAGAGAGGTCAAACTGTGAAAGACAAGGATCCTTCAAGGTGGTGAGCAAAGGTTTAATTAGCCGCCTCACTCTCTAGACTTGGTTCAGTCTCCCATTCACATTTCTCCTCTGCTGTAGCATCTTTTCTTTACATCACCTCACCTGTGATGAAGTGCAGAGTCACTGTACATTTCTGACTGACCTTGCAGGTCTTCATGATGGGGTGTTATGCTAACGAGCAGACTGCAGAATGCAGGGGAAAGCAGAACAGTGCAGTTTTCCCTTATAGTGGTGAGCATCATTGGATGAAGTCATATATGTATACGATACACGACACGCCAGTTAATGAGGTCTGGCAACTAAATGTCCTGAGTTTTTTGAAGCCTCCAAAAATCCACACCACATTACATCTACCCGGTGGCAGGTGTGTGCTCTATTCAACACCCTAAATTGTATTTAGCACACAGAAAAGATGTGACGGAGATTAATAGAGCCTGTCGCTCTCTAAAATGCTTTTTCAGTGTTTCTATGGACCTTAAATTTGTGTACGATGTTCCTCTAAAGGAATAAGTTTCTGCTCTTCTTTATTTTTCTCTTTTTGTTCATATTCAGAGTGGAAGGGTAGCATAATCCTGTTAGCAAGGGCGAAAAAGGGTTGTGTTAAAAGGAAATAAAGTCAGCAGAAGTCTGAGAAGCGCAGCTTATTTAGCAGTAGCAGTCCAGTTTGTATGTGACAGTAAAAAACATCAGGGATGCTTTGGTGCATATGTTTCTACCACAAGACCCATCCAGACCCCCTCCCCCTACCTCCAACTTTACAAATTACAATGGAACATGAAGGGAATGGAGGAGAGTCCCCAGCCTGGAGTTTTTATCCAACCCACAGTATTTAACGTCTTTCCAAAGTGGAAAAAGACACTATGAAGGAAGGCTCTCAGTGTGGTGAAGATGGGGTGGTGGCGGTGGTGAAGAGGAGAAGCAGAGAGGGGGGACAGTCTGTCACTTCTGATCTCACACAACATACAGTACCAGTCAAAAATTTGGACACAGTTTCCCATTCAAGTGGATGGGAAGGTATGTCCAAACTATTGACTGGTACTGTACATCAACATGGCTTGTCTCTGATAGTCCACAACACTATGGCGCACATGCAAGTGATTTTGTCCTGTTAAGGTGAGAAATATCTGTTCCATCTTGATTGTAGCTGCAGTGAGGGCAGACACAAACTGATGGTCCAAAATGGCCAGCGTGATGACAGAAGGTGATGAGACGTCACCTGACCTTTGCGTCTGGGGTGGGGGTTGTCAAACATGGTGGCCCAATCTGCACTCATGTTGTGATGCTACTCTGATGAAGTCACGCACACAAAGTCACATACATTTGAGGAAGTCAATATCCACTGCAGATATCTACAGGTAGATACAGTCATGCATTTATGCACCTGCATTAGTGAGGTACACAGAAGAATTAACAGCATAGTACAGTTACATTAAACTCTGAAATCCACCGTGCACCTATCCTCTATAAGCAACATATAATAAGTCTTATCATCATGAAACATAGATCATTTGGTTCCCTGGTGCGACAGGGGTTCCAACATCCCTTGTTTAAGGCCAGGTTATGCTACAAAAGAATGAGCTGGTACTGTGTGTCACATTTAAAGGCAGGGTGAAAAGCCTATTGTCACAGAGAAATATAAAATGTAATAACTGTTTAAATATGGAGACAATGGCACACATTTTCTGACTGGAATGTGATCATCGATGGTACACACCAGTGACAAAGATAGCTTTGTAAGTTGAAAGAAGTTTAACCCTGCTTCTTCCTATATAAATAGGATATTAGATACAAACAGCGGTGGGATGTATAGTGCATCCAACCATCCACTCTGACTGTCTCCCTATATATGAGGTTCCCTTGGGATGGGATATCACGCCCTCGCGTGACCTTACTGAAGACACCTCTATTCACGCCGTGAGGCTCCGCCCACACATATATACCTGCGTCACCACGGACATCCTTCAGTTCTTCCGCTCTTCACCTCAACACCTCTGTCGTGTTCTCCTCAAAAAGGCTACAGCCTCTCAATATTAGCTCAACAGCTTTTGTTGGTGTTAGCTGCCACCGCTGAGTTGGTGTGTAGCTGCCCGCGGAGCGCTAACTCTGAGTCCACATTCAACTTCCCAAAGTTTGGTGTCTCGACATGAGTGCTAAACTCAAGCGTGCGAAGAATAAGTCTTCCACTCGCCCCTGTCCTCAGGGGTGCGGCTTTTCTCTGCACGAGCTGGACCACCACGAAGAATGTCCCGTCTGTCTGGGAATTGTCCACGCTAGGAAAGCGTTTACGGAGCCGGAGGCTTGTGCGTTTTGTCGCCAGCTCCGACGCTCGATCCTGGAGAGACAGGTCGGCTTTGTGGAAAAGGTTCTGGGAAGGACTGCTGTCGCTCGACAGGACCCCCTCCAATCTGAGTCGCGGGACCCAGCTTCGTCTGAGTCCGGTGCCATGGAAATTTTGGTCGAAGTCCCCGTGAATAACTGGGAGCTCGAGCCGGAGACCTCTGAGTGTGCTAGCCAGCCGCAGCTTACCCACCACGACGACGACGTGCTGGATGTCGGCCTGGAGATGCATGGTTTATCGGAGGACGAGCTGGATGATTTGACGTTGGGCCAATATTCCACCGCTGCTGCGCCGGCTAATATTGACGACTCATCCTTCTCCTCGCTGTACCATCATACAGCGATGAAACTTCAGGTGGAGTGGCCTTCTCCCCCACCGGCTCAGAAGCCGTCGAGGTTTGCTGGATTTTTTCTTCCTCCTGAACCGACGTCGGCTAAGAGTCGCCTGCCGATGTTTCCGGACTTCGTTTCGGAATTTACTTCCACATGGAACAAACCACTGTCTACCCAGGTATATGGATCTGGAGGGTGCTGAAAAGGCTGGTTTGGTGAACCCCCTGCCTATGGAGCCATCTTTGGCTGCATATCACAGAACCATGGTGTGAGCGGCACCGCCACCCTCCCATCCAAACATTGCAGGTTTTCTGCAGCTCAGTTGGATAAGATCTAACGAGCGCAGGCAGGCACCGCTCGAGCACTGAGTTCAGTCACCATGCTTCAGACTTACCAAGCTATGTGTCTGACGGAGTTTGGATCACAGTTAACCCCCGACGACCCGCTGACACCTCTTCTGAATGAAGTTAGGCTGGCCATGGACTACATTCTCCGTGTGTCACGCTGTGCTGCGCTCTCCCTCGGCAGAGGGATGGCTTCTACAGTGGTTGCACAGAGACACCTGTGGCTGACTCTGTCTGAGGTCCCTGAGAGAGACAGAGCAGTCTACTTGGATGAACCTGTGTCTGCGGAGGGTTTGTTCGGACAATCACTCAATGCCATCCAGGCAAAATTCGAGCTGAGGAAGAAACAAGACGAGGCTCTGCGTAGCATTATTCCCAGACGGGAAGCGAAGCCTAGGCCGCCAGTGAGCGCCCGCAAACGGGCGGCGCTGCCCGCAAATGTGGGCTTCCCGAAGGTGAAGCAACAGCCAGTCAACCAAACCCCACGCCCGTCGGCCTGGGGCAAGGGTCCATCCCCGTCGGCCTGGAGCAATGGTCCACCCCCAAACCTCCTGAAATCAGCGCCTCGGAGGAAGAAGCCATTTTCCTCCTAGCGCCCGGACTGAGTGGACGGGTACAGCAGCAGCAGGGAGACGCTGCTTCACCTCATTCGTTGCCTGCCATGTTCTGTTCGCGGACCCAGCCCCAAAAGGCGCTGCGGCTCCCTAACACAGTCTCCCAAGCACAACTCCCCCATGCACACAAATGCACTTATATGTTCTCAGGTTGTAAGCCCGGTTCTGGGTCTATTGAATGTACATGTTCCAAGTGCCCCGTTGACGGTGCCTTTTGTACCAGGAGTTGTATTGTTCAAATCAATAAAGACTGTTCACAATGTTGCACATCAAAAAAATGCAAATCAAATAAACAGTCAAGGGATGCCTTTCCCCTCCGATGCAGTGGAGGGCAACAGCCCGGGGAATTGGTTTGTGACAATCGATCTCACGGACGCTTATTTTCACATAGCAGTACATCCGGACCACAGGCAGTTTCTGTGGTTTGCTTTCAACGGTACCGCTTACGAGTACCTGTTCCTGCCATTTGGTCTGTCACTCGGCCCACGCACTTTCACGAAGTGTTTAGAAGCAGCCTTAGCCCCGCTCCGGGAGAAAGGCGTTCGCATTTTAGCCTATTTGGAGGAATGGGCTCTAATTGTGAGTTCCAGAGAGGAGGCAGTGACACAATTAGCGCTAGTTCTGTGCCACATCCAAGCGCTGGGATTCTCTGTGAATTTTCCAGAAAAGCTCACTGACCCAGAGCTATGGAGGCTTCATGCTTACCTGTTGAAAGGTCCAATTAAATGGCTAAGGGTCTGCCCCCCAGTGTGGTGGCAATGATCCAAAGTGCTAGGGCTGCGTCCACTAGGGGTCTGTATGCCTACATTGCCCCAGGGTGTGAGAGCACATTCAACCAGGGGCATAGCAGCATCGTGGGCCTTATTTAAGGGGGTAGCTGTCAATGATATCTGTGCTGCAGCCAATTGGTCTTCACCGCACACTTTTGTCCGGTTTTATCGTTTGGATGTGACGGCCCCCTCGGTGGCTCACCCAGTCCTTTCCGCTGGATCTGTGATGCACTAGAGTGCTGGAGGATCTAGACTGGTTCAGTGGCTGCTCTGCGGGGCGTGTATACATGTCCCATACTACATGTGTTGTACCGAGTGAATCGACTGAAAGGGAACGAAATGTTATGTCTATAACTTCTGTTCCCTGAAGGACAGGAACGAGGTACCACACTTGGTTGCCCCGCCACGCAGCTGGGCTCGGTGAAGAGCGGCTATCGAACTGAAGGATGTCCGTGGTGACGCAGGTATATATGTGTGGGCGGAGCCTCCATACGTCACCACAGGTCATCTGCCTTACGGCGTGAATAGAGGTGTCTTCAGTAAGGTCACGCGAGGGCGTGATATCCCATACTACATGTGTTGTACCTCGTTCCTCTCCTTCAGGGAACAGAAGTTAAAGACACAACATTTTGTTTTGAGGCGCGATGACAGCGACACGCCATTAACGACTTCCTGCAGGACAACAGTCATTATTTGCAGTTACATTACACCACCAGTCAAACATTTGGACACAGGAAGGTGTGTCCAAACTTCTCCTGGTGGTGTAAACGTAGATCATTTTAGGTTTCTTTATCAGGACAGACTTCAATATACAACTGAAAAACAAATCTTACTATACAAGCATATTTCTAAATGTTATCAAGCAGAGAGTTTACCAGTTCAGCATAAAAACACATTCTATTTCTATTCTACTCATCAAATGACTTCAAATAATAATTCTTGTTGTCAGTATCCCATGACAAAGATAGAAAATATATATTCATATCCATTTCTTTGTATTATCTATAATAAGTTATATAATAAATTACAGCATACAGGTCAAGTGGAATCAAACCATTTACCAGTTCATGATTCTGCTGACACTCATCCGCCTATCACCATGTGTTCTCCAGTGTGTTCCACCCTCCTTGGCTTGTTGTTACCACACACATGCACACGCACGTGCGCACGCACACACACACACACACACACAGCTCAAGCTAAAACTGTACCTAGGAGACGAGTCGGGCTTTGCCACGCCGCTGGCTCTACCATAGGGCAAACGGCTTTTCCTGTCGCGAGACACAGCAGTGGGCAGACGTGAGGAGCGGTGGACCAGGGGGTCAACATGTTCGCCCCGGGACATGGTGAATTAAAGAGGGAGGGTTTGCTGTGCCCTGCCAGGCCTGAGGCCCCCTGCCTTCTAGAGCACTGAAAACATCCCGTGGCTCCGGGCTGTTGTGATCTGTCCAATAGGGAGTTCCCCTCGGACACACACACACACACACACACACACACACACACACACACACACACACACACACACACACACACACACACACACACACACACACACACACACACACACACACACACACACACACACACACACACATCCTCTGCCCCAGCAGGTGCTGTCTATAGAAAGCCCCTCATACCACAACTGTAGATATGTAGAAGGCCAAATGTGTCAGTGTGTGTGTGAGATTTGATCATGTGATAATTTAAACAGCTTCACATTTCTAATTTAATACATCCATTCTTTACTTATCTTATGTTTTATGAAGTTACTGAGACAACCCAAATCTTCCAGGTCTGGTAGAACTGAAATTCATGAAATTCATGAACTGATATAGAAATTCATCAATGTGGAAAATTAGAATAGGAAAATGTTTTTTATGAACGATTTAATTATATTTCAGTGTTTCAAAAGATGGTGAAAAGGCCTGCGTAGCAGCTAGGCATGAAACCTCAAACAAAAGAACAAATGAAAACCCCACAGTGGTTACATGCTACTTTATATTCAGAGGATTTTTCAGATGAAGTCATTTCTACACAGGTCAGGAGACACAAGCACATGTCTGTTGTTATCCCCTTATTTAAGAAGAAATGAGCCAAACAGTATTTGTCTGAAACTATGATTCTCTGCTCTTCATATAAAAGCCAATGAAAGACAAAAAGACATCTTTTATTCTGCTGTATTTCTGAACTTCATCATCTCTGAGTCTGTGGGAATTAGAAAACATCAAGCTCATTAAAGCTTTATAATGTTTACAGTGAATGAAATATCCAAACCTAAAATTAGACATTTCTGTTATGTTGAAATTTCCTAGATGTCTTTTGTGAATCATTTTATACAAATTTCCTCAAGCATTGCTTGAAATTTGCTTTTCAGAGGTTCAAGTGTTTCAGAAGATTTTTATGGACATTTTATTAGGATTTTTTCCAAATATAAAAAGTACAATAGTATAATTATAATTTAATAAACAAGGGGAAGTTGTTTGACAAGGTTTTCCATGCATTTTGCTAGCAACATAAAAGAGAACATGGGATTGGTTCATCTGCAACAGTACAAATCATCCATGTCTGACGTTTGAGTCACACTCATGATCATTTGTCTCATTCTGCCTCACAGTCTGAGCTCAGATTCATTCACACTTTTCCAAAATTACACATGTGGCTTGTCCCAACTACTCCATACCTTTAGACTGTTTTTCACAGGATCGTATAGTAGCAACGTGTTTGGAAATGATCCAATTCTCCACACCTTTCTGGGCTTTCTTGAGACACAGAATAAGGCTGAATCGCCTGGAAGTCTCCAAACATTCACAAATGAATGGCCTAGTTTATCACTGACAGACATGGACTGTCATGTCATGTCATGTCAGCACAGGAGTAAGACATTACTGGGGGCCTGTAGACAGTGAGGGCAAAGGGTCTATTAGGAAAAGAAGACCTTCCCCAGTGAATATATGGTGGAGAAATAACACTTCATATATTCTCTATCATCAGACACGTTCTTGTCTTTTATGGTGGGGAAAATAGCGACTTCTGTGATCCCATATCAGTATCAAATGTGTTTGCGTGTGTGGCATGAAAGATGTAGCCGTGTCTCACTGTTTGGATGTGTATAAATGCGTTGTCCACCTGTTGTAGGGGGAGGCAGGAGTGTGGGAATGGGAGGCAGCTGTGGCCCTAATAGCCCCCCCCCCATGACTGACCGCTCTTATTGCACTGATTTTATGCACGTGCACTGCTGCAGACTCGCACACACAGCAGTGCCAAACAGAGCGGCCGTGCTGCAACTTGAGCTGGTGGAGGGGAATGTTGTTCATGTGTGGCATGTCAGTCCTTCCTTTAGATACTCCTCTAAGGCCTGCGCTGTCTATTTACATCACACAGGACTGCTTTTACTGCCTTTTACTGCTTAGCTGACAACATATATGTGTATCTATATCTGTGTGCCAAAACTTCTATTGTACATCATGTCTTTATACTTTATTTGTCTTCCAGTCTGAAGATGAATGTTTTGAAACGAAACAAAACAAAAAAGTCAGACTTGTTTCCGGTCACTGATTCTGGTCGTAATCTTTATGGACAGAATTGTTAGGCACAGCCAGATGGCAGAGGGTGTCCTGTTTGGTGGACTCAGGATCTCTTCTCTGCTTTTTGCAGATGATGTGGTCCTGTTTGCTCCATCATGCTGTGACCTCTGCCTGTCATTGGAACAGTTTGCAGCTGAGTGTGAAGCGGCTGGGATGAGAATCAGCACCTCCAAGTCTGAGGCCATGGTTCTCAGTCAGAAAAGAGTGGATTGCTCACTCCAGGTCAGGGATGAGTTGCTGCCCCAAGTGGTGGAGTTCAAGTATCTCAGGGTCTTGTTCACGAGTGAGTGAAAAATGAAGCGGGAGATTGATAGACGGATCGGGGCAGAAAAGCTCACAATTGACCCGCCAATCTACGTTCCTACCCTCACCTATGGTCATGAGCTCTGGGTAATGACCGAAAGAACAAGATTGTGGATACGAGCGGGCGAATTGAGCTTCCTCCTCCAGGTGTCTAGACTCAGGGTGAAGAACTCAGTAATTCGGGAGAGACTTAGAGTGTAGCCGCTGCTCCTCCACATTGAGAGCCCCAGACGCCTCCCTGGGGAGGTATCCCGGGCATGTCCCACTGGGAGGAGACCCCGGAGTAGACCCAGGACACTTTGGAGGGATTATATCTCTTGGGTGGCTTGGGATCAGCTTGGTGTACCCTAAGAAGAGCTAGAGGAAGTGGCTGGGGAGAGGGACATTTGGGCTTCTCTGCTGAGACTGCTACAGTTTAAATGTGTCCGTAGGCTGATTTTGACACCTTCAGACATGACAAAGCTGTATCCCTGCAGTCAGCCAACTTGACTCTTCACTGTCATAAAGGTCCGTCTGGAGTTGATGTAAAAGCCTTAATGAGAAACATCCCTCATAAAGGCTGTTATTCATTTCAGCACCACTGATAGGGGGTCAAATCCATCAAATTCCTGTCTACAAAAACTCTGACTGGACCTAATTAAGCATCAGATGTGATAAATCAGCCAACGTCTTTTCCAGTATGAATTCTAAAAAATAACTGGTCCAATAATTCAAACCAGTGACATTAACTTGTTCTGTGACCTCTAGGCTACCTCTGCCCCTAATGAGACCCAGTCAAACACTAAACTACTGAAGCACTATATGTGGAGTGTAACATACCTGGACTGCATCTCTAGTGACTTGAGGCTGCTGGCTGATGGTGTGGTGCTGCTGGTCTGTTGGCTGAGCTCCACCAGGGACTGGTAGTACTGCTGCTGTTGTTGCTGCTGCTGCTTGTAGCGCGACAGGATGAAGAAGAGACCCAGGATGCTCTTTAGGTTGCCATTCCTGATCTCTGGTGAGACAAAAGAGAAGGAGAATGGCAGTGTCTTCTATATGCTGTGGTTCTTCTACAGGACTTGTATTTTTCATTTGTCTCCAACCAAAGCAGGCTAAAATGAATATTTTCCAGATCATTTATTGTGTCTTTCAAACACTTATAAGTGAACAAATGTTGTTTTTAAAGGCAACTGGGGAAAGAGCTCCAGAGCAGCTGTAGGCAGAAAGAACAAGACTTTTCTAAGAGTAATTATACACTAGCTATAATGGCAGCAGATACTGATATACTGTATATAAAGGTATAACATTTACCGTTCAGAGCTCCTTACTTGTACTTTTAACACACTCACAAGAGGAACCTGTTGTCATAGATCCACAATCAACAAACAGCGGGTTTATTTAAGAGTGAAGCTCAGTATGGGAACTTCTGAACCAGCAGAACTCGGTTGTGAAGGCCAAACAACTAGAGCTGCAACGACGCATCAATGTCATCGATTATGTCGACTATTTAAACACGTCGATTTACGTGGAATGCATCGACTCGTCGCGCTCTTTACGTTCCACCTTAACGAAGACGGCTGCTCCCGCTCCCGAGTGTGCAGAAAATAAAACTCTAAAGATATGCAACACTAAGATCACTGACTGTCTCCTGTACTCTCCAGTGGCATTGTTTGTGTGTGTGTGTGTGTGTGTGTGTGTGTGTGTGTGTGTTTGTGTGTGTGTGTGTGTGTGTGTGTGTGTGTGTGTGTGTGTGTGTGTGTCAGGTTGGATGGAGTGACAAAGCTAGGCAAAGTCGTTTCATGCCACATATGCAGAGGTGCATGGAGGGCACTTCCCACCTCCAAAAGCATAATACTGAGGCAATGGGAAGATGTGGGGTAGAAAAACAAGCTGAATTGGACTACCAGGGGCACAAAGTCAGAGCGTAGTGCTAAGTGTCAGATGGACCACACATACACGACAGTTCAATATCAGTGTAATCAGTGTATATCATGTGTGACAAGGTGACAAATAAACATATTTCAAATATTAAATGCATTGTTGTTTGGTCCAAATTACTGCTAAAATAATTCTTTTAATAAAAGTATTATTATAGTATGTCTTTATTTTTTTTCCTAAATCACACTTGCATACATGGGCTATTTTTTACCCATGTTGTGTATTAGAAGGGGCTTGGATAGCTTGTTGTTGGTATAAGATCTTGAGGAAAATGCAGCCCTGCAGATAAAGTTAACTTTTAAATATGCAGGGCTGATAACAGTAAGAGAGTTCCTGATCGATGAATACATTTGTCTGGAATGTACTCTGATCCTCACAGCTCCTGAGCTCCCCTAGACAAATCTTAAACAAATGCATCTTTCACACACAGCTGGGAGGGTACTCAGCAGTCATAGAGGGGGAAGAATTGATCACCATCTAACGCACTCATTTGAGAAATGGACTTTTCTTATCAAACCCTCAGTGAATGCTGGCACACAGAGTCACAGGAAGGATAGTGGCAGCTGACGCAGGGCTTTTGACTCCATATTTCAATCTGTGAGGCTCAAACATTCTCCTCTGCCATCCATAGCTATGCTGTTTGGAAACGAAGATTAATCTTTTGAGGGTGTTTTCCAATTTCTACCACCCAGAGGTGGTAATATATACTGGGCCTCGCCGAGAATCTTAACAATAGCGTTTTCTGAGCTTGAGGGAGAAACAGTGCAGATTCAGCCAAACAAAGTGCTGCTGTGGACAAACTATGGCAACTGGTGAAAGTTAATGATAAGAACATAAGGAAAAATAATAGTTCAGTCCCAAAAGGGAAGGTGGTCATGATTTCAAGGTTGGCTGTAGAACTGCAGAGCATTACCAGCCTGAAGTCATTCCCTGGGCAACATGTAAAGCCACCAGCTTTAAACTTGCACAAATCTAAACATATCCATGCCAATATAAAATGATCAGACTGGCTCTGAGCTGTACCTTAAAGTAATCAAGTAGGTTTTGTAATGGAACTTTGCCACTAAAATGTATAACCAACTGGGCAAATCTGCAACTTTCCAGGGCCCCAGAGCTCCAGGATTACAGCTGTTTGCTTCTTTATGTTCTGCATTATACACCATAGAAGAGGAGCATCAAATGCTGTGATGACGGCCTTAAGCTGGGTCCTGCTGTCATCTGATATTGATGCCACCTGTGTCAAAAGCTTGTTTTCAGACCCTGAGGATTTTTATTTTGTGGTCATGTGTTGGAGAATCCTACAGAACATCCACGTTTGACCAAATAGTTAAACAATTACATCTCTTCCAGTAGTGTTGTAGCTGTAGTTGTGCATCTGTGACTGTATTTTCTTCTTGCTTTTGTATCAAGGGAGATATCTAGTAGTTTTTTAAACTGGAAGCAACAAAGTTGTGGTATCCTGACATTAACTGTAGCATGGAAACACTCTCCACAGAGTACAAAGACCAGGAGGATCAGGATGTTAATAGGGGCAAGGAGGAAGGAGTTTGAACGATGGTGCAGTGGTTAGAAGACCATCTCCATTTGTTGAGCTAAAAACATTATTATCATTATTAGCGTAGATGGTCCATGTTTATGTGTTCTTAGTATTTGACTTAAGATTTCCATCTTTTATATCTTTTTCTACAAGTTAACCAGAATCTGGTCCTCAGACCATTTGATGGACAAAGTTCAGCTCTGATACAATCTCTTTTAACATCATGTATCCCATTTAGAGATGCTTGATGAAGTGTTGCTGCTCTTTGGTCCTTTTGTATAAGAATGATAGAATGTGGTTAGGATTAGGAAACAAACACTTGGGTAGGTAGAGAGTGGTATCATAGTTAAATATTTAACAAGAGCCATCAGGAGATGGCATATCCCCCTGGCTCCCACAAAACTGCTCTGAGTATAATTACATGAATACAAGCGTAGCTCAGTTCAGCAGTATGATAGTGATGATTATCAAAATATGCAAATGAAAACATGAACATGTAATAATTAGTAAAGGATCTGCTCTGATACGGTGTGGAAATGATTTCAGAACATATGTTGTAACCTCCCTCTCTTGAAGCAAAGTCCAACATCGAACTGTTGCCACTGAAACACAAAAACAATCCATATTATAATAATCTGTAATAAGCAAAAGATTTTGCGTCATTCCTTTTATATATATCTAATTTGTCAAATAGGTATGGGGGATAGGTATAACTCGTTGTGGGGCAATGCAAAAAATAATAATTATACACATTTCTAAACCGCAAAAAGCACCACTCCAGCATATGGTTGACAGACAGAGCTCTTAACCCCCTGCATTATATGGCATCAACTCAGTGATAAGAATGCATACATAATTTAAAGTAGTTGAGTATGAATTTTTAGGATTAAGGGTTGTAATGAACAAACCGCTGCTTTAAGTTTGGCGTTACTGCTTGATGTTATCTGCGCATGTATAGCATGTCCTCAGATCAGTGGTTCCCAAACTTTTTTTGGGGGGACCCACATTTTTAAAATGACAAACCATTGCAACTCAAATCACCAGAGACCTAATCTATAAATTGTAAGAAAAACGATTTGTGCATAAATGAACATTTCTGACCATTTTTACTGCCGTCTGCATCATCTTATTATCTTGAATAGGTAAATTAGACCTTTCAAAGTGACAGGCTATACATTTAAATTACAACTACATTGTATGCTTATTGATAATATATACTGTATATATTTTAAATACTTTATAGATACGATCAAATCAGTGCATTTAGGAGGGGTGTGGTATCTCATTGTTTTTATTTCCTCATCAAAATATAAACATTTTAAAAAGGCTACTTTATAAATGAGAAAATGCTTTGAGTCTGAGTAAACAGCCACACATTGAAAGATGTTCACATTTTTATGTGAGGAATAAGGTGCATTTCAACTTAGTAAACAGGCACTCGTCAGTAAAACAACATGTTTTAACTACTTTATATGAGGGAAATTAAGTGCTTTTTGGTGTAATTAACAGACTTATTTTTCCCTCAAATCAATAAATCAAACAAAATACAGGCAGCGCTGGCATTTCATATTAGATCCAATGTTATAAACACCTGAGCAATATTCATTAAACATTCACTACTATAAGAAATAGGCTATACTTCTTGTCTCAAGAGACTCAATCAAAATTCTTAACCACATCAGGTCATTTCATCTCATTAGGCCCGTTATGTGCTTTACCTCACTAATGTGGGAGGCGGGCCTGCTTGTTCTTCAGTATTGCGTTCCGGTCAAGTGTACAAGAGGAGGGGGCAACATGCATATTGGGTGTAGCATTCATCATGCCGACTTTCCTAATGGGTGGTAGCTAAGCTAACATTACCTGCAGCAGTCCGGTCTTTAGCTGGGTCTGGTCCCTGGTCTCTACCTATGCCTTTCTTTTTTTTATTAGCCACGCATCCACATTTGCGTGACCACCTGCAGAATCTATTCATTATTTTGGTGGAAACTATGGTGGACACTGAGGTGCAAACAAGGCACCGCTTGCTTGGCCTCCAATGTCACGCTGTGATTGGCAGATCTCCATGTGTGGTGGAGCTAGAAACACGCTCTCTCATGTGGCTGAAAGGTGTACTGCAGATATAAATCTAGAATAAGAGTCGAATAGAATCAAAATCTCCTGCGACCCACCTGTAGGTCATAACCCAGTCCTTGTTTTGTAGCCCACTTCCCATTACATAGTTAGCCATTTTTCAAAGACATGATATTCAATTGTTACTTACCCTCACCCTAGGCCCCAGAGAAAGGGCAAGAATGCACTGCATGGTGACCCAATGTAAACGTGTCAAAGTGGACATTAAATCAGTCATTCATCAGTCAGTCATCAGCCATCATTAGATGGATTAAATCAGCCCTATTTTAAAACCATTCACAGCCACTGAGATCAAGCAGGAGGAACTTTCTTGAGGTGAGCTGGTCATACTGTAGGTTTCCTGCGAACACTATTATCAATAAGAGCTGTTCTACAGCTGTAGTGGAAACAGCTTTAATGACCTGTTGTAAGGACCCCTCACTGTAACCCATTAACAACTGCAGGAAATGTGTGTTATGGGACTTTACAACTAATTTTTAAGGCTGGTACCAGTGGACAGAACCTCCTGTCCATAATTATCACATTTCAAGTAGTGAAGCTCAGTTTTGTTGTTGGTTTTGGTGACAGTTTTGTGTTAAGTGTGAGTTTGAGTTTGAGTTTGACTTGGTGGAGCTTTTCGTTTTGTCTTACTAATAACAAGACTAAGAGTTTATAGCCACAAAGAGCTATAGGCATGTTCACAATAACAATGACAACATGATAATATAAAGCAGGAATGATGTTTAACATGTTCCTCATCTTAGACTAGTATGTTAACATTCTAACATTTGTAAATTGGCACTAATCACAAAGCTGAGGCTGATGGGAATCTCTTTGTTAAGCATTTGGTCATAACACAAAGTACTGGACAATTTAAATATTTGACCTGATGGTTGCATTAGACATAATGCCCACTGACAGCATTAGAATTCATCCTGATGGGAGCATGAATGTCTGTGCCACATTTTGTGGTCATTTGCCGGGATGTTTCATTGTAAATGTCCACCTCATGGTAGAGCTAAAAGCAAACCCAAAGTCATTCAGATTCATCATCTGGGGCCCACGAATGTTTGCACAAAATGATCGGCCAGCCCAGCCAGTAAATACTGAGTAAGTGAAATCTGTGACCTGCTGTAGCGGTTGATGAAAAGTAAGAGTATCATAAAAGTCATGAGGATTCATCCTCTGGAGATCCGACCATAGTTGTTTGGATACGTGGTTTAAAATATGGTAAAACGCTATGATGAAAAATGTGAAAATGTCCTGAATTACTACATTTTATCCACTTATAGGATCTGCCAACTTGCTCAGCTCTAATAGAAGGTCAATAGTTTCTTCATCTTTCCTCATTAGATTCTTATGATCTGAATTTTGATCTGCAGATGTGAAATTGTCCAGTGTCTCCCATAGAATGTTTTCCAGCAGTGGTGCTGTTGTGTCTGTGTCCATAAGGATGTGACACCGGCCGTATTCATGAGTCAGAATAGCTTTAATTAAAGATCATTTTGACATTTATGTGTAGAAATTAATATCGAAAATGTAAATGTCACAATATAGAATATTATTCATACCATTTAGTGAAAATTAAAAGTTAACATTGTCTTCTGCATTGAGATAAACATTTTCTCAAGATGAAATTCTCTCCTCCCTCCTCTCATAGCTCCTGACCTCCCACTACACCCTCTCTCCTCTCCTCTTTGCCTCTCTTTCCTCCCTCACCTGCTCTACCAGTCTTTTTTCCTGTAATACACTTTAGTACTAAGATATGAAGAACATGTAACCAGTATTTTATTTACTCCATTCTGTAGACATTTGTTCATTGAAATCTAAAAGAAACTTCTCATTAGTTTAAAAGGTGACTAGTTTCCATCCCTTATTATCTTTACTATCCTCAGCTCCTCCATGTCACCATCCTCCTTTCTCCTCCTAACCAACCAGTTTAATAGACTCATCTGAAAAGTGAAATAAAATTTAACTGTCCAGATGTTTGTGTACAGGACAAATGTGAGTTTAGTCTAAGTTTGCGGCTGACGTTCACTTACTGGACAAGTAAATGAGGTAGTGATGTCACTAGTTATGCTGTAGTTACTAACAGAGGATCTTAACACTGGACACTCAGGTAGAAATGACCAGCAGCTAATTAACATGACTTCCTATGAATGTAGCTGACGTCACATAGCAGCAGTTGGGAAACAACATACGACTTTTCTTGGTCTTGAGAAGCTGCATTTATTAAGTGACACATATTGACAACTTCCTGCTAACCTTTTCCTCTGTTCTGCTCTCATTCACCGCTTCATCGTCACTTTTCTGCAGCTGGCATGTTACACACTGCTCTATTCCCTAAAGGAGCTACGCTGCTCTAACGTTACCTTTGAGGACAGAGGAGAGGGTCCGGGAGGATTTGATGCACTCGTTGATGACGTAGATAACGTCGGGTGTCGTGCTCACACAGTTTGAGAGTGAAAATCATTAGTAGCTCGTTAATATTAATGATTGTGAGAAATTTTAGCAGCGGCGCTCATAATCTAGCAGCAGCGGGCTGAATGAATATAGGGGAAACACTGATGTCACACAGTCACTTTCACACTTCTCTGTAGCATTATTTTTCTTTTCTTGCGGTAGATTTGTTTTAATTATGGCCAATAACCTCCTTTAGTGGAACCATAACTCTGTCCAACAAGATGAGTTTTTCTGGAACCGCGGTTTACAGCCTCCCACCAGGGAGATGTAAGGGGACTTTTAGACAAGTTAGAACAGCTCGGCTCTCTAAGGGAAAAAAAAAGCCATGTGCCCATCCCCATGTCTTGTAAAAGAATAATAAAAAGACTACAAATTCCAGCCAACACAATCTGGAAATCCATGGATTGATTCAATTAGACTTGAGAGCGCAGGTATTGCCTAATCTATCTAATCTATCTATCTAATTATCTAATTCAACCCACAAATACATGCAAGTAAGCCTGGAGAATAAGGCTGACAAAGGCAGTGAGTGAGGGAGTGATGACATGCAGCAGCAATAGTGATGGACAGAGAAACCCAGTAGCCCATATATTTAGACACCACTTTGAAATTCCAGGCCTAGTGAGTCACTTTGCTGCTTTTAGTGCTGTAGTGCGGGCCATAGAATTTAGAGCTGTCAGTCAGTGTGTCAGACTATTTCTGCTGCTGGAGAGGTCAAGGTCACACCCGCCTCTTTAATGTTGAAAGGGGAGCAGAAACAACACGGGGTCTGGGTATGCACAGGTCCTAAATAACAGCTGGAGACACTTCCTGCTAGAATAATTGCTTGTAAGTATGGGAAAAAATAAGGAAGGATGAGTTTAGTTAACTTTTCTCATCCAAACACTGTTGATATTTGATTTTTACATAACACAGCAGCGGTGGATGACATTAGCGAAAATGTAAACATTTTTCCTTTGTGTTTTCAAAAGGTTCTGCATTATCATTATCTGCATATCAATGAATCACAAAAATGGTTGAAAACGTTGTAGTATGCATGCCAGGGCAGTAGTTGGCTGTGTACCCTTTCAAAATCAACAGAATAAGACCACAGTAGTGGTTCAGCAAATCTACATTGGAGGTGTGTAAATATACTTAGCGGAGTCTTCAGCACAAACAAAACTGAACAGTCCAACATTGTTTTTTGTTGTTGTTCTGTCCACATGCACAAATTAGGCTGGAACTGTAATAGGCATGCATGACGCGGGCTGTGTTTTCATCATTTTCAGTATTGCCTGTTTATGCAGCAATAAAACGGTGGCGTTTTCAAAAGTTTTCAACGCTGTTTTTGTATAAACGAAGGGCCAAAACGTAACAAAAGTTTACTGTTTTAGGGTAAAACCTTAAACTCATGTCAGGTCTGTGCTACAGGTGTCAAATGGGACACATCACATAATGCAGTGTTGCTCATCTCATCTGTATGTTTCCCTTCAGAAATCAGCAGGGAAGAAAAAGCTCACTGTTTGGTTCATTTACAAACCCAGAATCGTGGGTTCCTCCTGCAGACTAAATATCCAATGTGAAACTAAATAACACATAGTTTGGAACTTTACTGTAATTTTATCCGTGGCCTTGAGACAATTTTAGCTCATCATTCAAATGGGCCAGCAGTCATTCAGAGCACTGCTGTAGTCATGGCGGCCATATAAGCCATGTACTGTATACTCTGATGGTCGAGAGACAAATCCCTTGCTGGAGTTTTTATCTTCCCACAATCCCTTTTGATGACCTAATGATTGCCTACACTGCCACAGTGAAAGCTCGAGATGGAGAAACTGTGTACCCTGTTATGATACCAGCGTGGTAAATTCCATCACTCTATGTCTTGGAAATAGGTTTTAACCAGTTTTTTAAGATACTTGGTGCTGTGAAGAAATGGAAAGCTACCCACAGAAGGTTGAGCAGAGCTGCAGTCAAATGAATTTCCCAGATCTAGAGATTAGAAACTGGGAGATCCCATCTTCTTCATTTAAGAGTTTAATCAGCCCTTGTTTATTCTTCTTACCTTCTGCTGAGAGCCCTTGTACATTCACTCCTCTGGCATCCAGGAAGCTGAGGCAGGCATCCACATTCTCGATCTGTCAAGAAGACGGCAGAGAGTCAAACACAAAGGACAGACGCAGCAAGAATGGGATCATGCTTAACATTCAATGAGCCTAAATGTCTCAGGCCAGAGGGCTCAGAGGATCATCATCAGCCTTATTAGCCATAAAGCACATCATTGTGTGGCTATTACCCGACCCCCACTCGACCCTGGCACCCGGCTGCGTGACATACTGACCGCAGTACATCGCCACCTACACAGCCAAGGGTGCAGCCTGCTTTGGTACACACACACATACGTCCGCAACACACACCACACGAACAGAAACAAATACACGTAAATGTACACACACATATTTGCACATAAACACGTGGTGTGTGGGTCAGCGTGGCACGCTGAGGCCTTTCACAACATAGTCAGCGACTGCCCGGCCTGCAGACTGGGATCATTTACACAAAGGCCCAGTGAGGTTGCAGTTCCTTCACAGTGACTCCATTAGCATGGTGGCCAGCCGCCAATGCCCTTCAGGAGGTCTGATGTGACGAAGCCAAAGGTCAGGGCGCTCAGCTTCAGCGCAGTGTGCCAAGGCCACACAAAGGGCAGGCCAGGCGACTCAGCCAGACGTCCAGCAAGCAGTGATGATTCATGAGCTGTAACTCAGCTCTCTAAAGCTCTCTTTCTTTTTAATGCTCTCTCACTCAGTGTCCCTGGATCTCTATATTATAGCCTGTAGAACCAGAATCATGAGTCAAATCTGCAGACAGATGTTGGACACTTGCTGATTCTTTTCTTACTCCCACTGAGTTGAAAGTCTTAATGTCTCGTAATGGACAAAAAGTCAGATAACACTGATGATGTTATAAAGTTTGTTCCAAGCATCACCTTAAAGTTGAAGTTAAAGTTGAAGAACATAAATAAATCTGTTTGGTCCAGTCTTTTCTGCTCTATGGCGTTTGCTGTATTTAATCTGACCAGATGAAACTGATTCAGCAGCTAATTGCAGGGGATGCAGAAAAGTCCTTTTCATCTACAGTAACTATCACAACAAATAATTTGACGTGCTTTTCTCCCATTCAACATGAGAAATGTTGAAGAAATGAGAAGCATGTCCTCATTTGACAATATAAGCTAAGAGCAACTTTTATTTCTAGAACCAGACAACTCTCTATTAGAAATAAAAGATCAGTTTAAACTGTAGATAATGGATAGTTAACTCTTACTAGTGGCATCTGTCCATGCAGATTTTTTTAAATTTATTTGCCTTTGCTTTGTGATTTTTGCCACCAAGTTAATACAAAGAATTAGAATAGAATTTAGTTTTTGGTGCATTATAAAAATATAATGAATAACAGCAGTTACTTACTGAAGAAATGGTCTTTATGAAAACTGCTATGTGAATAATCAGGAGTTCATTCTGAAGAGCATGTTTATTATTGTTGTTTGGCGTCACGGATTTGACCTTGTAGAGACGTGACTAACTTTTTGTCTGGAGGTGGATGGTGAGGTACAGGATGGGCTATTCAAATGCTATAAGAAAACAAAGCAGCAGCAGTGACAGACATGACGTAATTTGTCACTTAATTTGTAGGACTTGTTGAGCAAGTAAGCATGGCAGCAAATCACAGCTGGTGTTAACTCCACCATCATGGTTAAAAGGGTGAATTGGGTTTATTCTGCAGTAAGAGGAGTGAGTGTGAGGGCAGATGTATCAACTACACCTCCAATCAGTAGTGATGGGAACATGGTAACACTACCTTAGTCCCCATTTCCAATGAGATGCTCTGACAAGACTTGTTCTGGACATAGGAACTTAGGAACTCCTCTACTGGCAATGAGAAACGAGTCAATTGTCTATTTTATTGGTTATAACCACCTTTAAAATGTCTTCATGTATGCACTAATTGTGGTGCTAAAAAGCCTAACACACTCTTTCCCATCATGCAGTTGTTAAAGAAGAGCACCCTGTCCTGTTCTCTCCACAGGCCGATATGTTTACATACTTATAATTGTATCATTATGGAGATCTGTGAGAAAAGAAGTCACAGAGAGCTTCTCCATCTGTCTGACACAACTCACCCCCCACTTCCACATCACACACATTCCCACAGCAGGCACCAAACGCCTTCACATGTGGGCTTCCACATTCTCTACAAACATGCTGCACACACACTGACACATGAGTTCCCGGCTCATTTGATTATCCCACACAAACCCTAAGAAGTTTGCATGTGGAGCCACATGTGCTGAGCTCCGTTTGTGATGCTCATTACTTCAGACAAGGACAATATGGGATTTCGCGATTTTCAAACATAAACAGCCGATTGGCTCGGATGAGAAGTAATCAACAATATTTGTATGATAGCAGCCATTTCTTTAGGTCCAGGGACAACTCATTCAGGCTCCAAAGCTGGGAAGGCATCTGTTCAACAGGCAGTCTGTGTATATGTGCAATTGTAGGCTGGTTTAATAGTTGATAAAGACAAAAAGAATTGAACTTATTAACACTTGGATAATCTCTTTAGTTGAACAAATATCTGTCTTTTAATGTTTTAAAGGACAGGCATCACCGATGAAAGCTGTGTCTTTAAGTGACAAAACCACTGTTTTAAGTCTGTCTTAACTCTATCATGACGTAAACAAGTGGAATAATGATTGAAGGCGTTGATTACGCCTGGGGCATTAATGTTCTACAGGGTTCTGGAGATGTCTGACTGCTGGTGAGGTGAGAGGATCGGCTTTGTGGCATCCTGTAACAGCATCTCAAGAAACCACCATCATTTAATTTTCCGACGCAGACTGGCATCAGACAGATCTACATAAACCATTAAAGGCAATTTGGAAAAGGGAATTTTGATGAGGCACACACCAATCAGGATTTACTTAGAGCAGGAAAAAAGAGCACGTTTTCATGAGTGATCTGAAGGCGCGTGCAAAATGCGCTGCGGTGCGGAAACTTGCCACTAAGCCTAAAAGAGTAATGAGGGGAGCTGTTAAGTTTCTGTGAAAATCAGTTTCAATTAAGCAATGTTTCATTTACAGAGCCACGCTACAAATCATAATATCATGCTCCCACTGACACAGGCAGCCGAGCACAGAAAGACTCACACAAGGCTTTCAGAGAATAAAACTACATTCCGTGCTTCAACCTGCAGAGGCTGACTGAGCAGTTTACATTAGAGATTGATGGAAAAGATGGAGACCTGTTGAATGAAACGTTGTTTTGTATCCATTACCAACCTGTACTGCACACAAGTCTTGAAAGACAATCAGAGGAAACACAACCAAATTGGCTTTGACAGTGATTGCTGATGAAGACGGTGTATGCAAAAAAGGACAGTTTTTGACAGCAGAAACAAACCAAACCATCTCCATGATAACCGAATATCTTCATCTAGTGAGGAAGGCTATGAGATGTCACTGAAAGCTTCAGAAACACCATAGAAGAAGACTGTATGATGAGAAACGGTGATGTTCTGAGGTCAAGAATCAGGATCATGGATTACACCAGTGTTTTTTTTTAATGTTGTAGCAGCTTCACTTACATGTTTGCCAACAATTTTCAAATGTAAAATATACAGTTTTAATGTTAATGTTCATGTTTTTCAATGTTTTCATTAATTAGAAAACAAAAATCTGTCTGCATTTAATACATTACCTGTGACAAATATCAACGCAGACTTCAATTCCAGTGAGATTCTCAACATGAGAGTCTGTTTAGTGACTTTTCCTATACCTCAGACACATGAATGAAGCCAATGGCTGCCTGTCAGAGGGAAAAGCATTCAGAAATCTAAAATCTGTATGGTTTTCTTGAGTATAATTCCAACATACAGTAAGTCATTTCTGCTACTGGGATCTCTCAGTCAAAACAATAATAAAAGAAGGAGTTTGATGATGTCATCAAGTACTATGGGATCATGGGAGTTGCTGTCTTCATTGTGAAACAATCTGACATGACTCAGGCAGAAATAATCACTGACAAGGTATGTTTCAAAGTTGTATTCACGGTACAGAACTTAAATTAGCAATACAAACAATAGTAAACAGCAGATTGATTAGGTCATTAACAATTGATTCGGTAGTAATCAGACTGATTAGATAGTTAAGAAATAGATTAGGTAGTTAACAGATTGATTGGGCCGTTAACAGATTAGGTAGTTAACAGATTGATTTGATAGCTAACAGATTGATTAGGTAGTAAACAGATTCATTGGGCCGTTAACAGATTAGGTAGTAAACAGATTGATCGGGCCGTTAACAGATTAGGTAGTAAACAGATTGATTGGGCCGTTAACAGATTAGGTAGTAAACAGATTGATCGGGCCGTTAACAGATTAGGTAGTAAACAGATTGATTGGTCCGTTAAAAGATTAGGTAGTAAACAGATTGATCGGGCCGTTAACAGATTAGGTAGTAAACAGATTAATTGGGCCGTTAACAGATTAGGTAGTAAACAGATTGATTGGGCCGTTGATAGATTAGGTAGTAAACAGATTGATTGGGCCGTTGATAGATTAGGTAGTAAACAGATTAATTGGGCCGTTGATAGATTAGGTAGTAAACAGATTAATTGGGCCGTTGATAGATTAGGTAGTAAACAGATTGATTGGGCCGTTAACAGATTAGGTAGTAAACAGATTGATTGGGCCGTTAACAGATTAGGTAGTAAACAGATTCATTGGGCCGTTAACAGATTAGGTAGTAAACAGATTCATTGGGCCGTTAACAGATTAGGTAGTAAACAGATTCATTGGGCCGTTAACAGATTAGGTAGTAAACAGATTCATTGGGCCGTTAACAGATTAGGTAGTAAACAGATTAATTGGGCCGTTGATAGATTAGGTAGTAAACAGATTGATTGGGCCATTAACAGATTAGGTAGTAAACAGATTAATTGGGCCGTTGATAGATTAGGTAGTAAACAGATTGATTGGGCCGTTAACAGATTAGGTAGTAAACAGATTAATTGGGCCGTTAACAGATTAGGTAGTAAACAGATTAATTGGGCCGTTAACAGATTAGGTAGTAAACAGATTAATTGGGCCGTTAACAGATTAGGTAGTAAACAGATTGATTGGGCCGTTAACAGATTAGGTAGTAAACAGATTGATCGGGCCGTTAACAGATTAGGTAGTAAACAGATTGATTGGTCCGTTAAAAGATTAGGTAGTAAACAGATTGATCGGGCCGTTAACAGATTAGGTAGTAAACAGATTAATTGGGCCGTTAACAGATTAGGTAGTAAACAGATTGATCGGGCCGTTGATAGATTAGGTAGTAAACAGATTGATTGGGCCGTTGATAGATTAGGTAGTAAACAGATTAATTGGGCCGTTGATAGATTAGGTAGTAAACAGATTAATTGGGCCGTTGATAGATTAGGTAGTAAACAGATTGATTGGGCCGTTAACAGATTAGGTAGTAAACAGATTCATTGGGCCGTTAACAGATTAGGTAGTAAACAGATTCATTGGGCCGTTAACAGATTAGGTAGTAAACAGATTGATTGGACCGTTGATAGATTAGGTAGTAAACAGATTGATTGGGCCGTTAACAGATTAGGTAGTAAACAGATTAATTGGGCCGTTGATAGATTAGGTAGTAAACAGATTGATTGGGCCATTAACAGATTAGGTAGTAAACAGATTAATTGGGCCGTTGATAGATTAGGTAGTAAACAGATTGATTGGGCCGTTAACAGATTAGGTAGTAAACAGATTCATTGGGCCGTTAACAGATTAGGTAGTAAACAGATTAATTGGGCCGTTGATAGATTAGGTAGTAAACAGATTGATTGGGCCATTAACAGATTAGGTAGTAAACAGATTAATTGGGCCGTTGATAGATTAGGTAGTAAACAGATTGATTGGGCCGTTAACAGATTAGGTAGTAAACAGATTAATTGGGCCGTTAACAGATTAGGTAGTAAACAGATTAATTGGGCCGTTAACAGATTAGGTAGTAAACAGATTAATTGGGCCGTTAACAGATTAGGTAGTAAACAGATTGATTGGGCCGTTAACAGATTAGGTAGTAAACAGATTGATCGGGCCGTTAACAGATTAGGTAGTAAACAGATTGATTGGTCCGTTAAAAGATTAGGTAGTAAACAGATTGATCGGGCCGTTAACAGATTAGGTAGTAAACAGATTAATTGGGCCGTTAACAGATTAGGTAGTAAACAGATTGATTGGGCCGTTGATAGATTAGGTAGTAAACAGATTGATTGGGCCGTTGATAGATTAGGTAGTAAACAGATTAATTGGGCCGTTGATAGATTAGGTAGTAAACAGATTAATTGGGCCGTTGATAGATTAGGTAGTAAACAGATTGATTGGGCCGTTAACAGATTAGGTAGTAAACAGATTCATTGGGCCGTTAACAGATTAGGTAGTAAACAGATTAATTGGGCCGTTAACAGATTAGGTAGTAAACAGATTGATTGGACCATTGATAGATTAGGTAGTAAACAGATTGATTGGGCCGTTAACAGATTAGGTAGTAAACAGATTAATTGGGCCGTTGATAGATTAGGTAGTAAACAGATTGATTGGGCCATTAACAGATTAGGTAGTAAACAGATTAATTGGGCCGTTGATAGATTAGGTAGTAAACAGATTGATTGGGCCATTAACAGATTAGGTAGTAAACAGATTAATTGGGCCGTTAACAGATTAGGTAGTAAACAGATTGATTAAGTAGCTAGTCCACACTTAAATTGTGAACCGGCCTGTAGTTCTACTAGCAGTCAACGAGAAATGAATATTGCTGATTTGTTTTTGCACGCTTTGCACTTTAAAGGTTTTCTTCCTTTGATTTAAAAACTATAGTGTATTCTTTGCTTTTGTACTTTTAAAACTGCACAGAAAAGATGACGTAGTAGTGCTCTAGGTTGAAACATGGCTTTCTCTGTAATTTCACCCCTGGTAAAAGACTTGGGGAGACACATAATGAGACACTGGTTACATCTGCATGTTTGCAGCTTAGTACCCTGTCATGTGAAAAGTGTGCTGGGGCAAGCTGGCATCAAGCGATGATGTATGATGGCTGGAATTGGAAAGTGATATCCCCTTGATGCAACTGTCAAAAACAAATGGCCCAACATCTTAATTACCACTTCCTACGAGACAGAAAACAACTTCCTCCAAGACAGGGCTGGAAAAGCAGGCATTAGCTTTTTACAGCACATGAGCACAGCTCAATAATTGAAGGGTTTTATCCCAATATGCTACGTATCCACTGGAAAATATATACCACCTTAAATCCTTAAGTCAGTATTTCAAAAGCACAGATGACTCAAGCTTCACAAATGGAGCGGTTTTGTAAGTCTCAGGATGACTCAGTTGACTTGTAGTTTGTCTTTCCAACTGGTTTTACTTTGAAACCAGTGATTATTTTCTGAATGCTGTCAATTTCTATTCATTTATTTCACACCCCTAAAACATTGCTCTTTTGTTCCATTCAGTGCATTTGGCAGAATATTGAGAAGATGAATGTGTTATTTGTACCCATTTATTCTTCTTAGTACCTGACGCCATGAGGCAGAGCTCATCACTCCTGCTGAGGCAACGCATGACTGGAATACTTGTACAGCCAAAATATACTTAATTAATCATTGCGGCTTGGAAAGAAACATTTACATGCAGACAAAGCAAACAGAACGTAAGAATTATTTGTGTTTCTTCCCATGAATAGCCAAGACCTGAAGGACTTTACTAACTTAACTAACATGACTGTCATGTCTCCATATAACTGTCCTCTTCAGACCGGGGCTGTGACACCTGTGCTTCCACAGGTCGGCTCATCCCAAACACTCTATTCCTATTTCACCCTGCCCATCACACTCAGTGTGTCTGAAGTGTCCAGCTGCTGACAGATGATGAATCTAAACGGATGCAATGGGACAGTTTCAGAGAAGCTGATGATCAGAGGGGCGGCTGGGTTAAAGGATCCTGTCTCGTAACACAGGGATTATGGCTCATCATGTCAAAATCCAAAGTAGAGAAACTTTTTTTAAATCTGGCACTGACTGATTAAATGTTTTATGCAATATTGACCACGGCGTCAGTCCCAATATCCCCTTGCTCTGACTGAAATCTTGACTGATACCCGAGGATATGTCTTCCAAATTTGAGAAAAAAGAGGTTATTGCTCACTTGTAGAAACACTAGAAATGTTAACCTTATGGTGAACCCCCTATATTCAGATCTATCTGCAGCTCAGGCTAAAACCAATGTTTGCATTCAGAGCAGATTAAATGTTATGAAACTGTAGGCAATAAAACATTTTCTGATGCAAGAAAACCAAACAAAAATTATTCAATTCAAGTAGCCGAAGCTTTAGAGACAAAACAAGCTCCTAGCTAATTTTTTACACATTGTATCTCATATTCATGTAAATAAAACAAAGGTTTTACTGGCTGTGATGTTCCTGCTTTCTTCAGACACTACAGTATCGGCTCAGTCAGCATATAAACATACATGATGTATAATCAACAGAATCTGTATGACAACACAAGCCTATATCCATGGATGTCTCTATTATATATGGTGGTTCAATTTAAAATGTTTCCTGTATCAAATAACTTGGAGGACGTCATGTGGTTTTGCAGATCTGCTACACACACAGAGTGTGTATCCACATGTGTGTGTAGGCTGTGTGTGAATAAGAGGCAGAGAAAGACAGTTGAACAAAGATGTTTCATTACAAGCCATTCTGTGATTTCATTCAATTCAATTTATTTGTATATGAGGTCATATCTAGGCACTTTCCAAAAAAAGCAGGTCTAAACCGACTCTTTATTCTAAAGAGACCCAACAATCGTCCATGAGCAGAACATGGAGACAGTGGAGAGAAAAAACTGACTTTAACAGGCAGAAACCTCGAGATGGCCCTCTGCTTTGACCAGTTGGGTGAGACAGATAGAGAGGGAGAAAGGTTGGGGGATAGATGGAGAGAGAGAGAGAGATGGGGAGGATAGGTTGAGAGAGAGGGAGTGAGGGACAGGGACACAGACATGTTCAACCAAAATAACAAAACAGCTATTATAATAGAGAGATTACAGCAATAACAGCACTGACTGTATTAAAGTCATGAACTTCATGTTTACAATTGTTGGAGTGCCCCCTTTAAAATCACTCTACTAGTTTAATATTGCACTTCTATAGGCCTTCCTGTCAAGAGACAAAAGAATGCTTGATGATCAGCAGAAGCTGAGGTATCTTGATATTAAATCTTCAATATGGGTATGGCCCAAAAATAACGGATGCTACATTTCCCATAATGCAACTCTTAGCAACTTTCATTATATATTACTTCCTGGTAAGCATCCATGTTTTCTGCACATTGCAGAGTTTATGTAAAAAAACAATATTACACTCAAAGTCTAAGACAATAAATTTACATCTGACAACTGTAAACTTGAAAAAAGGCTGAGAAGCAGTTAGAAAATTTAACATCAGTTGATGGTGTTGAAAGTAAATGTATGACTGATCTATGATCTGAAAGAAGATGTAGAGATATAAATGTGTAATATTCACAGCAGAGTATATTACAGTAAGTAGCGGAGGATAGATGAGTGATGTCTGTTTTAACAGGAGAGAGACGACCACCATGCAGCCGTTGGGGAATGACTCGGCTTCCTTCTGTCTCTTTGTCACGTACACTGTTACAGTCGCGTTCTGCATAGTTCAATATCACCAATATGGTGGATGGCATTAGAGTTGACAGATGACACACTTGGCTGTCAGTCCTGTCTGAGTCCATTTCTCCCAAAAGGGTCAGAGAGGTTAAGCTGCTGACTCTTTAGGCATGTGTTTGGATAACCTGCTGAGCATCCATGGTGCAAGGTGAGAAATACCTCCACAGCCCTGCTGCACAGATAGCAGCTTCTTCTTTAGTCCTACTATAAAGCAATGCCTTCTTATGATGACTGATTACAGTGTAAACTTAAAATGCAATATGTTTCATGTCCTATAATCAGACTCTTTGACTTAAATACAGTATATGATAATGCAAAAAATGGAGATTTGTGCATCGATTCTTAACATATAAAATCAGTTGTGATTGGAACATTGACAGAAATGGTTAAACAGCACCTGCGACCACTAACATTAAACAGTACAATGTTAAACAGTGGTAACAGCTTACAGCTTAAATAGAACATTTAAGGGGATATTTACTATAATGCAACATCATGTTACAACCGTTTTTCAAGGTACTGAAAAATTGTGTGCAGCAAAATCTGAGATTTGACAACAGCCTGTTCTGACGTTCTACGTTTTTTTCTGTTTCTGAACTCACAATATTGGTCGAAGAGAAGACATTTATGGAGCTAAAATATGCATTCATCCCACAAGAGGAATGTTATACATGATGAACTGGGGCGTTGTTAGACATGAAGCTCTACTGGGGCACAGGCCCCCCATTACTCAAGCAAGAAGAGTGCAATGCACTATACAAACTTCCCTTGCCTAGCCCACTATTCCTGAACTGCAACAAGTACTGGGAAAGAGATATTAATCTTTATGAAAATATTTATTTAAGCATCTTCAACATACTGTATATGAAAACATTCTCAACATAAAAGGCAGACACCAGAGAGAAAACTATATTGTGCATTTGCATTCCAATAATTACAGCTTTTTCAATAATTTACAATCACAACATTTCAAGAAACCAGTCATTTTATGACTTCAACAACTAAAAATAAAGAGCACATATATTATAAAAGTAAACAAACTATTCCTCAGGGGGGTAATTTCAAGAAGCGGGCTTAACCAACTCTGAGTTCATCCCTGAGCTCTGGCTTCACCAAGCCTGAATCTTCGGTTCCAGGACAGCTGACATGAGTTGGTTCAATCAACTCTGAGTTTGTTATGCCGGAGTTAAGCTCGTGCACAGATTATAACAAGCCATCATGAATGGAGCCCCGATATTGTGATTCACCATGGCAACCAGTGAGACGCTATAGCCACCATACTTCACGCCATTTGAGCAGGAAGCTTTAATGCGCTCACGAGAGTATATTTATTTTATTTTTTTTAAAGAGAAACATGGCTTCATCAGAGAAGGAGAGAAAAGTGCCTGAGTGAATGTATCTGTTAGTAGCACCGCACTTTCTATGAATAGTGAATGAAATGGTGGCAGAATGATATTGGACTGATTTATATTTTCTTTTATGGGCATGCGCACGTGAAAGCAGCTGAAAACTAGAAAGCACTCGGAGAGCGTAGACCTCCGCCAACGCTGCTCAGTTTCCCCATGTTGGCATTTCACTCCAAAGTAAGAGTCCCATGATGTAAGTCCCTTTAAAAATCCCATTTGAAGTATCTAAAGTACATGGTCTAAAGTTCTGTTGACCAGTTCTGACCTGTCACCTTTTCTGTTTTTAAAAATAAGGCTCTGGAGGAGAAGATCTCCCTGCTTGAAAACAGGCAGATGGAGGTGAACCACCTGCAAGAGGAAGTGAGAGAGAAAGATGTCCTCTTGAAAAGGGAAGTCAAAGAGAGGTGGCTCAGAACCAGAGCCCACTTAGACACCCTGTCCCTGCTGGATGAGGCTAAGCAAAAACTGCAGAGGACTGAGGAGCAGTGGAAGATCAGGTGTGATGGTCTAGAGTCAAACCTCATCCGGAAAGACAACCAGCCTCAGGTACGCTGACTCAGCTCATCACTTCAACACAATGAGCCAAATGTAAAGGATCTGAAGTCCATGGCTTACGTTCATTTAGGGACTTCTTAACTCTTTTTACTATTTAAACCCTGCATATCCGGTCACAATGTAAGGTGCAAGATGCAAAGAGGTTGTATTTGATCCCCTAATTATTCTTAGGTGTGTCTTGGGTTTAACATGAATTAAACCAATCAGAGTGTCATCTCCCATGCCTTCAAAAGCCAGGTGGGTCTGTTTAAATGGAGCATAGCTATTTAAAAAGAGACGACATAGAAGAAGGCGAAATTAATTGAAATTAATTACAACTTCTTGTCTCTGTCTTTCTGAGTTTATGTAGTTTTAATATGATGTTATAAAATGATGCAGACTCCAAGGTTCTAAACTGAACTCTAAACTTGGTTTGGAGGAACAGATCCCACACGATAAGGGTCTCTAACCATCTTCAACTAACCTAAACTTACCAAACATATGATGCTCAACAATTACATATGTGTGTATTGCAGAATATTATATCTAGAATATTTTGTGGGGAATGCTGCCACAGAGACCCCCCGCACCGAATAAACTTGATGGAGCCTAATATGACCTAATATTATTAGGATGATAATATTATGATTATGATGCTTTTTCATCTGATTTCTGAGACCTGACTCGACGGCTGAGGATGTCCTAATATGAACACCGTAAACTAGTTTGTTTATCAAGTCTTACCTCCCTAAAACTCATCTTTCTTTTCTGCTTCCTGTTCCTGCTCCATCCAAAGACTTTTCTGATGTCCATCTACAGGAGCCAATAATGTTTTAGTCAAAATAAGATCATAGGTATTGTTTAGAAACTTACTTTAGTCTCCTCATGTTTTCAATTCTGACCGCGTGCCGACACTTGGACTAATGTGTTCACGCTGCAGTGGCTATTTCTTGCGCTTGTCTCCCGTGGATAGTTCAAGGACCGTCATCAGTTTTTATTCCGTCGGAATATGATAAATGTTTTTCAGAGGGTTAAAACTCAAAATTTTACTGGGGCACAGCAGATTTATACTGGGGCAAGTGCCCGAGTAAAATGGGTCTTATGACGACCATGGTGATGAAATAATTAAATGGCTTGATGTTGTCAGCTTAAGAAAGACCACTGATGGAATGACTTATGAAACCTTGGGGTGGGAGAATCCTGGTAAAGTTTTTTTGTACAATATACAAATAAAAAGTAATATATCAGGCCATTTAATTGAATATTAGTAGCTGCTTCAATCATTAATTATCTGACTGAAACATTAAAAGTTGGGAAACTCAAGCAAGATGTAATGTGGAGGAAGAAACGTGAATAACAGTGCCTCATCACTGCTTTGCTTCATGTTATGCTGCTGAAACAGATTTTATAGCAGCTTTTCCCAATTGCTAAATGTCAGGGGCATGTACCTTATAGCAGCAGCGGTCAGTCAGGAGAGATACATCAGGTACAGTGACTGGTTGCATGAATTCACATTCCCTCCTCCAACAAATGACAACTCTCAGAAGCATCAACGCCGACGTTCAGCTCCAACTGCATTTTTGGGTATTAAAAATAAATGTGAACCAAAGTTCTGACATTTTTAGAAACAAAACACAGTTGTTGTTGTTTCCCCTTTAAAAGGCAGTGCATACTATAACCCTGTTTTTGTTCAGGCACTGAAGAATGAGAACGATGCTCAGCATAACTGGTAGCCGTGATACTTCTCAGGTCACGCTGCTGATGGCTGAGGAGGTTGCCAGGTGTGCTGGCCTTTCTAAAGGCAGGGGGGAGAGAGACGGAAGCTAACAACACAAGCCATGGTTAGCTGGTTGTGAATCACCTGCTGGGTCCTGGGGTAAACACTAATAATATTTGAAAGGAGACAGAGGAAAAAGAAGATTTTAGCTATCCTCACATATGTTAAATTCTGAGAAGCTAAGAACAGAGGGAATTTGTAAAAAGATGGACTTCGTAACCGCAAAAGTAGTAATAGTCAAGGTTGACTGCAGCTGGTATGTCACATTCACACAAACCAAGTTGGATCAAAGGTTAGCAGTCCTTCACTGCACCCGTTTTAACAAGCCAGCTCTTTGCTCCCTTAACAGAACATCTGTCGATGTCGTTCAATTATTATGAGTGATTAAAAGCCTGCAATTAAGCTACACGTGAGCGTTAAATGAGGCCCTTGGTGCTGAAATGGCTAACATGTGAGAGAACCAACCTGTGCACCAGAACACACACCTCTTGCAGTGTGAGAGGTTTCAGTACAACAGCTGCAGAGGTTCTTGAGTACTCATACATTAAGAACTGGATTGCACTCTTAGTCCTTGGTGGGAAATCACACCCTCATCATGCAGCCCTTTCAACACTTATAATGAAACATACTGACAGATACCTTGTTCTTTGTAATACTGTATACTGCAGTGAACATGTGTTGGTCCAAACTAGATACATAGATGTGTTGAAATATCTCAATATGTAGATGAAATATGAAACTGAATAAACAAGCTATAAACGCCACGGTCTGGATGTAGAAATACTCAGGTTCCCGATATGCGTATATCTCTGGAAAAGCTGTGCTCATCATCTATTTAGCATACACAGGGAACGGTCCTGGCTCCGTTCCTCTTCACCCTCTACACTGCAGACTTCCACTACAACTCACCCACCTGTCACCTGCAGAAGTTCTCTGATGACTCTGCCATCGTCGGTCTCATCACAGATGGGGACGACAGGGAATACAGAGGACTGACGCAGGACTTTGTGGACTGGTGCCAGCGGAACCAACTCCAGATCAACACGGTGAAAACCAAGGAACTGGTGGTTGATTTCCGCAGGCACACACACTCCCCCCCGGACCCAGTGAACATTCAGGGAACAGACATTGAGATGGTGACATCTTACAAGTACCTGGGTGTTCGCCTGAACAATAAACTGGACTGGACAGACAATACCACGGCACTTTATAGGAAAGGCCAGAGCAGACTCTATCTGCTCAGGAGACTGAGGTCCTTTGGAGTGCGGGGAGCACTCCTCAAGACATTTTACGACACCGTGGTGGCATCAGCCATTTTCTATGGTGTGGTCTGCTGGGGCAGCGGCATCTCAGTGTCGGACAGGAAAAGACTCGACAAACTGATAAGGAAGGCCAGCTCTGTCCTGGGATGCCCCCTGGACCCAGTGGAGGTGGTGGGAGGAAGGAGGATGACAACTAAGCTGTCATCCATAATGGACAATCACTCCCACCCGATGCGGGACCAAGTAACAGCACTGGAGAGCTCCTTCAGCGACAGGTTGCTTCACCCAAAGTCCGTGAAGGAGCGCTTTCGCAAGTCTTTCCTTCCTGCAGCTGTTAGACTGTACAATCAGCACTGCTCCCAGTAGACCTAACTATTTGTAGTACTTGTGTGAAATACTGAGACACTTTGCAATAGTATTGTTATTGTGAAATATTTTTGAGACACTTTACCCCCGTCCTTTATTGTATTGTATTTTTTTAAATATTATTTCCCCTCCTCCTGCTGTGTTTTTCGTACACTGTGCTGCTGCAATGCTGTAAATTTCCCCACTGTGGGACTAATAAAGGGATATCTTATCTTATCTTATCTTATCTTATCTTATCTTATCTTATCTTATCTTATCTTATACACTGAATACATTATAAAATTAGAACTAATTATTAAGGACGAGCTTCAGCATCTCTCTAATAGCTGGCAAGCAGACCCTTTATCTCAGCCCCACCTTTTCTGCTGTCTGTCCATATTCTCTATTAGAGCTAATTACATAGCTTGCATTTGTTTCTAGCATGGTTAGCTGTTCATGTTTGCGGCTTCATGCCGCAGTTAGTTGGTTGTTGTTTTTTTCAGCTGCTGCACTGTGGGACTAATAAAGGGATATCTTATCTTATATATGCTCTGGATATGACACCATGGCTAAATGGTAAATAATGTTTTGGACATTTTTCAAGGCCTTAAATCTGCCTTAAAATAATTTTGTTTTATTGCTGCCTCAGCAGTTTTTGCATATACTGAAGGATTTTAACTTAGATCCTTCAAATCAGAAGCTACCATTAATGCATCCTGAAAAAAAAGAATTACACCCCTCTATAGTTTCAGTCTAAACAGACACATCTGCTCATCTGGGTCTAGACCACTCACTGGCAATTGCCGGGCATGGACAATGACATCAGAGATGTTTCAGGGGCCAAGGGTTCCCATCATCCATCCACTGGTGTATTTTCAGACCATCTGAATCTCATAATAGGTGAGCTGCCTGAGAGCCAGGGCTGGTGTACTCAAACTAACAACCTGAGAAAAAGTGTCAAACATTTGGTTTGGTCTGGCAGGAACTAAAAGTAGAACAATCAATTAGAAACAGAGATTTATAGCAAGCTGTCCTGATGATGAAGCATCAGGCCAGTGAGGATGATACTACTGAATGGTTCATGCCTTCTGTCAGACTGGTGTGCAGGCTGCCAACAGATGGGAGCCAGATGAAACTGGTGGGTTTTTATAGTCTCCAAGAAACCCTAGACTCAAGTAGGCCTCAAAGGCAACAGGTCCAAACATGTTTTCAAAGCCAAAATCTTCAACAGTATGATTTAGAGTGTAAATAGAAATTACAAACAACTTAGCAAATTCAAATGACTTTATTAAAGTCACAGACAATGTAGTTGGTTTTGTTTTGAGGGAGATCAACATCAGTCTGTCATCTTTGTACCCATCTATCTGGTAGATGGCTATGACAGTTGGTAGATTCATGTCTCAGGAGGAATCCTATAATGACTTTGGTAATCCTGCCATCATCAGGTCTAATGTTTCATTTGTCTAATGATTTATGACCAAATACATGCAGCGTTCCCATCAGAACATTCCTGTTTACCTCATCACGGTAATGCCATGCTGTGTTCCTCCAACAATGAAATATAACAGGAACTGATTTATCTACAAAAATGCAGAGCATTAAAGTTTGAAAAACTGTATCACAATTTCACACAAAAGCTGCTTGAATGTAAATCAACAGCCAAATAAATGAAAGAGTCACATCAAACTGGATTGAAGATGAGCAAAAGCTACAAAAAGCTGATCTAAACATGATCCATGACCCTCTCTTTCCAATCCCACAAATGGAAAGCAGTTGACTTTAAAGCAGTTAATGTTTGATGTAATCTCTTTTACCCTGACTTGCAGAGCCTTCTGCCGACAGATGTTGAATCTCTGCATCTTTGCATTTATGTAAGATTTAGACAAGTGTTTGTTTTTCTCTGAAATCCTTTGCTAGGGTCGCTATAACCTAAAAACACACACAAACAAACACATGCACAAACCCAGACAGTGAAACTGGCTAGTTCTCTGTATTGCAGGGAAGCGCTGTGTGTTTTGTTAATGATATCTGTCTATAATGAGGTGGATTAGTGTTGTGAGGCTTTAATATTTTCTGCTGAATGGGCCTCTTTCTGTCATCCCCACCTGCTGTTATTGTGTTTGAGCACAAGTCTTCTGAGAAATTTAAAAAAAAAATCCTTTATTCCATTAAAAATCCTGAGTGAGCATCTAATTGCTTTGGATATCTGTACAATTACGGGAAACTGCTCTGTCAGAGGGCGTGAGATTTTACATGGCAGAGGGTTGCAGAGTGAGATCCTATGTATAGTTTACATCGCATACCTTACACTTTTATACAAAATCCTAAAATGAGAGAAATCTATCCATTGCATGTATACAAGTAATCTAGAAGGAGTGAGAACCAGAGTGAGGTGTGAAAGCTGAGGACATTAAAAACCAAACTGAAAGGAGAAGAAAACAAATGTGTTTGTGATGACCATCTTTTTCCAATTAACATAATCTTCTGTCTCACATTATCTACTGAATCACATGCATGTTGTCTCTACTCTTATCTATAATTATTAAAAAGCTGAAGTCTCCACCAAGTTGAATTCCCCTGGTACCACGCTCCTGTCAGCTCTCATTCTCATCATCTTCCCTGGTCGATAGTATGCTTTTGTAGACAAACCCTGCTCCTAATTTCAGTAACTGATTCCTAACAATCAGTTTCTACAACAATAAATCCAACCAAAACTGTTTGCCTAAACATTCTGGGCACAAGTTACTGGGAAAATGGCCGTGCTTGTAGTTTTGTCCAGTCTGACCGCTGGGAACACCAGGCCTCAAATGTGAGGGGTCACATTTGCATTAGCAGTGTAGACGTTTCACAAGCCTACAGGAAATGACAAGGAAAATGCAAGATGGCGCCTACAGGAAATGACAAGGAAAATGCAAGATGGCGCCTACAGGAAATGACAAGGAAAATGCAAGATGGCGCCGCGCAGTGGCAGCCTACTGCAGTAGCTCCCGCTCACCTTTTGAGCTTTTTCATGTTCCTACTGTGTCTAGTGTGTCTTTTCTTTTTAACTCCTCCTTCTGTCTTGAGTGGTGCTCTTTGCACTATGGAGGCCAAGCAGTCGGTTTTTGGTTTGGCCTTCTGCTGTTTGTTTGTTGCTGCTTTTTTCTGACCATGACCGTGTCTGGGGACCTCGTGCGCTGCCATGGCCCTATTGTTTACAGTAGGGATCAGCTGTTAGCGCTCCGTAACATAGCGGTGCTGCCCCACGAGAGACCCGACGTTCCCCGAGAGCTGAAGCGGAGGAGACGGGGGACCCGTGCCGGAGCCTAGCATCGTGCTAGAAGGAGGAGATATCGACCAGTCCTCCCGTCCATCATCATGGGGAATGTGAGATCTGGATTTATTGTATGCCAACACCAAGGAGGCGTACACCTCATCAACCCTCCCTCCCCTGGGAAGATCAGACCACAACCTGGTTCATCTCCTGCCTGTGTACAAACCTCTCGTACACAGACAACCAGCTGTGTCCCTCACAGTGAAGAGATGGTCCGACGAGGCTGACGAGGCCTTGAAGGACTGTTTTGATACAACTGTGTGGCAGGAACTCTGTGATTCCCACGGGGAGGACATCGACAGTCTCACTGACTGTATCACAGACTATATAAACTTTTGTGTGGAAAACACCGTACCCACCAGGACTGTACAGTGTTTTTCCAACAACAAACCAAACCGTGGATTAACCCTGACATAAAGGCTCTCCTCAAGGAGAAGAAGAGGGCCTTTAAGTCAGGAAATAAGGAGGAGCTGAAGACTGTACAGAAGGAGTTAAGGAGGAGGATCAGGGAGGGAAAGAACAGCTTCAGGAGGAAGATGGAGGATCAGCTGCAGCAGAATAACATCAGTGGAGTTTGGAAAGGCCTGAAAACCATCTCTGGCCACAAGGAACCAAACTCCCAGGCTGTGGGGGACCAACAGTGGGTGAATGATCTGAACTTAATTTTCAATAGGTTTGATCAGTCATCTGCCCCTCCCCCAGCCCAGCCAAGCCTGCTGCAACCCCCTTCATTGGCACCTCCAGGACACTGCCCCACCCCCTCCTCCACCTCCCTTCCTGCAACACTCAGCTCACAGCCACCCCCCACTGCTCATCTCATCAGCTCAACACCATCATCCCCCCCATCCACAAACTTCAGCACACAGCCCCCCTGCTCCACCCTGTCCCTCAACACTCTCCAGGTGAGAGATCAGCTCAGGAAGATGAAGGCAAGGAAGGCTGCGGGTCCGGACGGCATCAGCTCCAGGCTCCTGAAGTCCTGCGCAGACCAGCTGTGTGGGATAGTTGAACACATGTTCAACCTGAGCCTGAAGCTGGGGAGAGTGCCACAGATGTGGAAAACATCCTGCGTGGTACCTGTCCCCAAGACTCCGCACCCCAAGGACCTCAACAGCTACAGGCCGGTGGCTTTTACATCCCACCTGATGAAGACCCTGGAGCGGCTGGTCCTAGTTCATCTCCGCCCCCTGGTGAGCCCAACGATGGACCCGCTTCAGTTCGCCTATCAACCTGGCATCGGGGTGAACAACACCATCATCTTCCTCCAACACCGAGCCCTCTCTCACCTGGAGAAGCCAGGAAGTACTGTGAGAATCATGTTCTTTGATTTCTCCAGTGCTTTCAACACGATACAGCCTGTGCTTCTGAGGGACGAACTGGAGCACACCGGTGTGGACCACCACCTCACATGCTGGATACTGAACTACCTCACCAACAGTCCACAGTATGTGAGGTCACGAGACTGTGTGTCCGACATGGTTGTCTGCAGTACGGGGGCACCACAGGGAACGGTCCTGGCTCCGTTCCTCTTCACCCTCTACACTGCAGACTTCCACTACAACTCACCCACCTGTCACCTGCAGAAGTTCTCTGATGACTCTGCCATCGTCGGCCTCATCACAGATGGGGACGACAGGGAATACAGAGAACTGATGCAGGACTTTGTGGACTGGTGCCAGCGGAACCAACTCCAGATCAATGCAGGGAAAACCAAGGAACTGGTGGTGGATTACCATGGGCACACACACTCCCCCCCGCACCCGGTGAACATTCAGGGAACGGACATTGAGATGGTGACATCTTATAAGTACCTGGGTGTTCACCTGAACAATAAACTGGACTGGACAGACAATACCACGGCACTTTACAGGAAAGGCCAGAGCAGACTCTATCTGCTCAGGAGACTGAGGTCCTTTGGAGTGCGCGGAGCACTCCTCAAGACATTTTATGACACCGTGGTGGCATCAGCCATTTTTTATGGTGTGGTCTGCTGGGGCAGCAGCATCTCAGTGTCGGACAGGAAAAGACTCGACAAACTGATAAGGAAGGCCAGCTCTGTCCTGGGATGCCCCCTGGACCCAGTGGAGGTGGTGGGAGGAAGGAGGATGACAACTAAAGTGTCATCCATGATGAACAATCACTCCGACCCGATGCAGGACCAAATAACAGCAATGGAGAGCTCCTTCAGCGACAGGTTGCTCCACCCAAAGTGTTTGAAGGAGCGCTTTCGCAAGTCTTTCCTTCCTGCAGCTGTTAGACTGTACAATCAGCACTGCTCCTAGCAGACCAAACAATCTCTTGTACTTTTTTATTGTCTGTGCAATACTGAGACACTTTTGTTATAGTATTTGTGAAACATTTTTGAGACACTTTGCCCCCCTCCTTTATTGTATTTTTTATATTATTTCCCCTCCCCCACTGTGCTTCTGTACACTGTGCTGCTGCAATACTGTGAATTTCCCCACTGTGGGACTAATAAAGGGATATCTTATCTTATCTTATCTTAAACAGACCCCAATGACTGAATGCATCTACAAAAGAAGAGGTTTGAAATTTCGTAGACTGCTATAACTACAACTCACTGTTAATGCAATAGTTTCAGTCTAAGTCTAAAAATGCTAACAAATGACAGCATTTTAAGAATGAATGGAGGACACCTGCACACTAGAAATGCAGGATTTTATCACAGGCTATAACAGTAAGAAGACCAGAGGTCAGATTCTTTTACATATTGTTCTTCATGAGAGCAAATTTGTGCAAGCAGAGGAGGGAAAATGAGGATTGGGTGCCTATTAATTCATGATTCCACTCGTCTTTGTTGAGCTATCCCACATATCCTCTGAGCAGTCAGAGGTGATACCCTTTAACCAGTTAATTAAAAGGACTAAGCATCAGAGGCCATTTAAATGGAGGCTGATGGAGTTTGAATGAAGAGGAAATGTAGAGACAACGTAGCTCGATCAGATCAGGTATCATACCTGGCCTTTCAATGGATGCATTTTTAAATTCCATTCCTAAAAAAAAAAACCAAAAAACTTTGATAGACAAAATGAAGTGAAAGGAATCGGCTGCTGGTGGCAGATGTTTGTGAAAATACTTCTATTGGCCATTGCTCTTACTGACCATAAACACATCTGCCATGTTTTTCTCTTGGATTAGCTCTTCAGGAAATGATAGCTGTGCAACTGACTTGAGGATCTCTCAGAATGTGAACACTGCTTCAGACAAAAAGAGTGCCTTATGGACGTAGAGCTGAAAAGTTTGCGGATGCTGGTATCATTCTGGTTTCTGCTCCTCAGCTTCAAGCAGCTGCTCACTTGGCCTCAGTCCACTCACCAGACGGGCAGCGACCCAACACTTAGAGAAACAGGCTTGTGACTGCAGGATCAATATTTCAAGTCCCAAATGGGGAGAAAAATTTGCAGAGGAAGAAAATCAGACTCATCCGCCCCACCACTGACAGCTGCTGCTACTGTGATGTCTCTGGGCAAGGCGTTTAAGCTGCAGGTGTTAGGTAGCCAGGCGTAGGTTTCCAAAATTCACAGTTTGTGTCAAAATGGAGCCAAAAGTGAAAAACATAGCTCTAGTTATACTCAGGACAGGGGAGAAATGACAAATTGATAGATTGATAGTGTTCAAACCCCATGGGATAACAAGCAAAGTAAAATTCTTCTGCACTTGGAGACACATATGTTCATGTGTCATTGCTTTGATCACCAAGGGTAGGTTAGGTTAATTTGGTTCAGCCAAGAAAAAGGGCTAAATCAAGCTCTTTTAGCTGTGCTCAGGTTCATGCTCTCACTGATTCACCTTTGATCCAAAATTAATGAAGAGCTCGGGGCACGTTTAGCTCAGTCAGCAGAGAGTGCGCCCCACATATCGAGGCTACAGTCTGGCAGCAGCCGGCGTGGGTTCGATTCCACCTGTAGCTCTTTGCTGCATGGCTTACCCCAATCTCTCCCATATTTCCTGTCACCACTTCACATGTCCCTATCCATTAAAGGCTAAAAAATGCCAGAAAATATAACTTAAAAATTAAGCGCGTTAAGCATTAGATTCAGATTCCCTTTATTGGTCTAATTATGACAAATTGCATTTCGCATAAAAACATCAGGCAGAATAAAAGGACATTTCAGTGCAACACTCAAAAGTATAATAATAATAAATAGTAGTAAAATAAATAGTATATGCACATGGACTGATGGATGCTTTTGTCATTCTGCACCATCACTGATACATAGAAGGAAGTTGGGATGAACTAAACCAAACAGACCAACTGACACAAACCAAATGGGGACACATGGTACTAACTCTGTGCTGCAGTAGGTTTAACTCTCTGTCAGTAACCACCTCTGTGCTGCTGACGACTTTATATTCCCTAATGCAGACTCAGAACTATCATATATTCGAAGCATCTACTTCCTGAACTCTTCATACTTCCTGTATGAACTTTGATTTTTGCAAACAGTGGCTGAACTAGCTCTTTGTGGCTGTTATGTGTGTAAGTGTCAGCTGTTTCCTTCCTTAGTGCCCACTCTATAAGCAACCACATTTCCTCAAACTTTAGATTCCCAAGCTGGCCAACCTTCTGTGGTCATAGCAGGTGGTGGATCAATGGGCTTAGTAAGTGACTGAGACAAAGAGATTGCTGCACACACTCACACACAAGTTGTTGGCATATGCTTGCAGCATTGCTCATAGCACACCCTCAGTGACCAGTGTGTCAGTTCAGAGTCAGCTGCTTCCAGCCAGCACCAGAATCCCTTTATGTGAATACAATAAATAAATGCACAGAGCTGCTTTTGACAATGTGACAGTTAGGGGTTTCCAGGGTTTATATGACCTTTACTTTTTTTTCTTTCCTGGTTCTTTAACATAGCACACAGTCTGCTTCACTTGCAGCTGGACTCACCATGCAGGAAAAAATAAAACATGTCCATACTGTGTGTGAAAGTTGTAAAATAAATTCTGCTACTTTCCAGTGATGAGACCCTTTTGAAAAGATCTCCTGACCTTCCTTAGAGATTATCAGGGAGGTTGGCAAATCCATTTACTTCTTATAAATTAGCAAAGACATTAGTGACATATACGATAATATGGGAAATTGGTCAAATACATGCAAACATGCTGTACAGCAGGCTAAACATACACCATACACAGCTTTACTGACACATGAAACGCACAGAGCCAGGACCAAACACGCTCCCTGCCCACAGAGTCTAAACAGCTAAACAGCTTCAGTCACTTTAAAGGCAGGAGGGTAGGTGCCAGGGCAAACCAACACTGCATAAACACTTAGTCAACTGTAGTTAATGTGAGGGCTAATTTTCTCACAGTGACGACAATCAGCAGTTATACTCCTATATGATCCTTTACCAAACTAAAATTACCAATAATAATACCAATTATTGTATGTTACATTACAGGAGTCTTAATACTAATAACAAAACTGTAAAACTTAATTACACAGATTAATATTCCTCATATAACTCCCTCTCATACATAAGTGTGTTACAGGATGGATGAAGAAGACTACAAACATTAAGATGAAACACTCACCATTTGTGACTGGCTCCTGGGGCTGCCATTGATATCCTCCACTTTTTCATTTGCTGTGTGAGAAAAGAAATGAAGAAACGAGACTTTTACCGTCGTCCCACACTCAATTTCTACATCCCAACGCCCAATGACTTTTGAGTTCAAGTACGCAAATCCAGCAGAAAACCTCTGTTGAGATTAGCATAGGAGAGTGTGTGTGTTGGTACTTGCATGTGTGTGTGAGTGTGTGTGTGGTGAGGTGTGGAGCGATGCAGGAAAGGTCTGGGAAGCAAAGCTGCCTAATTCTTCAGCTGCCGCAAGAGAATTACTGACAGGCCAGCCTGGCCTCATTGTCTGTTTGGGTGAACAGGGAGGGTAAAGTTTCAATCCCACAGAGATGGAGAGAAAGGAGGAGAGAGAGAGAGAAAGATAGTTGATGTGTGAAGAAAAAGTGAGGGAAAAATCAGTCTGAAAAAAAAATAAATGAGAACATGCTGAGAAGTTACAACAACAATATAATAAATCTTCACTATTTATTACTGGCTTCAACAAGCAGTCAGTTTAGAGGTATTTTACAGCTAACTTAGCCCTCGTCACAGACGTCCCGTCCTCACAGAGAGGCTGATAGGTTCACTCAGCCTAAACCAATACTGCGTCTCAAATCACACACCTCCATTATACTCAACCTGGCCAGTTTGAGTGTACAAGTCCGTTCATACAATTAAGTATGTCAAAACGAAGTATATATGAGTACCCGGATGGTATACCCAGAATGACCCAAAACTTGAGTGTTGAACGATGGACACTTCTCACCCTCAATGGTTGCTATCTTGGCTTCGTAGCAGAAGGGGAGGGGCTTGGAAGGCTTTTCAAGGTTGTGAAAACGGAGGTCGAGGAGGCAACATTTGCAGCAGAGAACAACATATAAAAAATTAAAGTACCAATGAAGTACAATTTCACATTACATTCAACGGGGATGCTTTAAACCGTTAATTTTTAGTCAAATGAAAAAGGCGGCAAGTATTCTTGAAAGTGTTGTGATATTCACAAAGTCATTTCAGGTAAGCGCCCTGTGGCAGCTTACCACACTATCAAGGTTCACGCTCTATGCAAGTAAGCATACTTACATGTAGTATACTACATGTAAGTATACTACATGTAAGTATACTATATGTAAGTATGCTTACATGTAGTATACTTACATGTAGTATACTACATGCTTACATGTAGTATGCTTACACATAGTATACTACGTGTAAGCATACTTACACGTAGTTCGGTCGGTCACTAGTCCCCTGTGCTCGGTTCGGTCACTAGTCTACCGGACTCGGCTCGTTCACTACTCTACCGGACTTGGCTCGGTCACTAGTCTCCTGGACTCGGCTCGGTCACTAGTCTACCGGACTCGACTCGGCTCGGTCACTAGTCTACCGGACTCGACTCGGCTCGGTCACTAGTCTCCCGGACTGGGCTCGGTCACCAGTCTATCTACCGGACTGGGCTCGGACACCACTATACCGGACTGGGCTCGGTCACCAGTCTACCGGACTGGGCTCGGTCACCAGTCTACCGGACTGGGCTCAGTCACCAGTCTACCGGACTCGGCTCGGTCACCCGTCTCCCGGACTCGGTTCGGTCACCCGTCTACCAGACTCGGCTCGGTCACTAGTCTACCAGACTCGGCTCGGTCACTAGTCTACCAGACTCGGCTCGGTCACTAGTCTACCAGACTCGGCTCGGTCACTAGTCTACCAGACTCGGCTCGGTCACTAGTCTACCGGACTCTGTTCGGTCACTAGTCTACCGGACTGGGCTCGGACACCAGTCTACCGGACTCGGCTCGGTTTCTTTGGTGTATATAACTCTGGAGTTCCTTCTGCCATTTCTGCACAGGCACCCACCCACCCACCGACACACACACCCACACACACCCACACACACACACACACACACACACACACACACACACACACACACACACACACACACACACACACACACACCCACACCCACACACACACACACACATACAGAACATGACTCGAGATGAGAGAGACATTTCCTCGTGCCTAACACATAAATGAGATACCATAGTTTATAGAATTCTTACGATTATAACACTGTGACTTTATTAATCGCGGTTAATAGCAAAAACAATGAATCCTGACATCCCTAGTTGGCAGCCCTGTTATCCGGTATGCTTTCTACCATCTGCCTGAATCCATACAAATGCAAGCTTACAGATAAAAAGATAGCAAGTCAATAGGATGCAGCATGTAACTAGGACAACTTTAGAGAAACTGCACCAAGCTAACACATCCTTCAACAGTCTGTCCACAAGACATTCAACAAACCACCATCTATCATTCATCTTTGCTTTATATTTCTTTTGAACACTGACAGTTACACCTGAAGTAAGACATTAAACTGTTTTTGTAGCAGAGGTGAAATATCCTGTTCCATCACTGACACAGATTAAAGTTGTTGAATAGACTGAAGGTGTGAAATAAAAAGGAGATACAGAATAGAAGATATAGCCTTATGTTGATGTACTAAACATATACAGTATGTGTGTGTGTGTGTGTATGTGTGTGTGTATGTGTGTGTACACCTACCTATGATCTGGATGATCTGTGCCAGCAGGACTCCATCGGTGACGTCCTGGCTCAGGTCCTTGATGAGGCGCGGACAGCCAGACTTGGCCAGGTAGTGATTGGCCCAGTCTGTGTAAATCTGCAACGACAAAGCAAACATCCTGTAAGTGTGTGTGTGTGTGTGTGTGTGTGTGTGTGTGTGTGTGTGTGAACAGTGAACACTCTGAACAGGTTTTATAGTTCGTCCTACAGCAGATGAATAGTAATGTAGTTTGACTCATTGTCTAAGTGATGAAAATGATCCATGTGCTCACAATCAATGACTGACATACTACACTGTAAAATCTAATACGGTGAGTTACTTAAAAATATTATGCAAACTCATTGTCTCTGATAGAAGTGAACTTGAGATTTTGTGTGTGTAACACTTAAATTAGCCTGCTTACTGTTATTGAACTATTAAACTACCAATATACTAAAAAGTATTGTATTGTTTTTGCTCTGGAGTGGTTGTTGTTACAACACATCACACTACTTTATTTTATCACCCTCTTGCATCACCCAGGCGGGACGTCACTAACTGTGTGAGAGACTTAACTCATGGTGCCATGGTGTTGTATAAGTAACCATTTTCTGTAGAAATATTTCTAAGAACTAATTACTGCTTAACTGATAATTATTCAGAACACATTTAAACACAGGTTACTTGGGCTTATGGCCTCAAACACATTGTCTCAAGGTTTGCTGGGAAACTCCACCCACCTATCCCAAACACGACAGTATCTATTTACCCATTTTGCAAAACCACAGTGGTTGTTTCAACTGTCTTTAAACATTTATTTTCATATGGGCAAAAAATGTCAGTAAAACAAAAAACAAAAATGGGAGAGACACTTCTAGTGTGACTGAGACTTAAAAAAAAATTCATTCATTTTCTTCTTCCTTCTATGAAACAGTTTTGTGATTGTGCTGCTTTTTGTAATCTAACAACGGATTTTGTAGGCTGCTTATGTATTTTCTCCCAATGCTGTGGCTGAGAGTCTGGAGCGTTATGAGGGCAATGTTGGAGGGATAGGTAAAGCTGAACCAACTATTAAAATGTGAACATTTCATGCATTCATCATCAATAAAGTCATTTTAAAATTCAACAATTTTATGAACATGAATATTCTGGGGGAAAAGTTGGTTTGCTGTTGTTTCCATCCAGTTACTTTTGTATGCATTAAATAACACATTAAGAAGCTGTATTTAAAAGGAAAAACAGTAAAAACAGTGCTTCAGCATGTGACCTACAGGGGCCATGGGAGCAGATTCATTATCCGAATGAGGGGCTGCAGGAGCAATAAGACAATCTTCCCATAACACTATGGCTTGATTTATTTTAATGTCATAAAATTATTGTTTTTTTCTTTAAAGAATACCATAATATTTGGAACTTTCTATCCAACATAACACTGCATTTATTGACATGGGACAAGTAGCTTGGCTATGCTGTCAAGACATTAAAGTACAAATATGGGGACTTTGACGTCATTTGAAGTTCCAAACTTTCAAACACCACCAAAGTTATTGTCAAGAAGCTTAGAGACAGAAACATTAGAGAAAGTATTCAGAGCGAGGAGAAGAGCTTAGGGGCTGGTTGATAGTGATTGGTAGTGTTAAGGGAGATTTTGGCCCTTAAAGGCTTCCTTAGCCTTCCATCACACTAAACAGCTGCTGACTTCCTCCATGCTGCCTGTCCCAGCAGCCCTCTTGCTCTGGATCTCAGTCTTCTCTACAGTGAGGAGGTAAATGTCCAAACACTCCCTGCACATCTCCACTACGCAAACACAAACTCGTCACCACTCAGTAATATACAGAGACGTCTCTCTGATGGGATTCATAAACCATCCCTGTAAAATTTTGACATATGGATCTTATGGAAGTAGAAAGGAAAACACCGCAAATTCCTTTACACAACATATTGGACAGAAGAGAATAGTGATTTGACCTTAAAATAAACTCAACACAAGTCAAAAAATCTTAAAAGGGAATCTTTGAAATTAATAATATTATGAATTAAATGTTAATTGAGACTTGTTGTAACAGGTGGATTACCTTCCAATCTATTTGTCTAAACCTGAAAAAACAACATGTCGGATAATCTTTTGTGTTGTCACTCAAATCTTTTAACAGCCACTTTGTCTTTCATTAGAGCCCATATGCAGACTGATAAGCAACTCTTTGTCCATCAGGCAACAGATTGATCTCGACAGCTGCTGCGGTTTCTCCGGGCTCCGAAGACCAAAGATGTGAATCACATTTGGCCTCCAAGAGCTTGGCCCCATGCAGATGTAGACTAAAAGAATCAGGTTCCTTTGTGTACAAATGGTTCCAGTTTGCACACACAAACTTGATGGATGAAGACTGAGAAATCCTGGTTAAAGCACAGCAAGCAGAGCTTCACCCTTTACCCTTCTAAGAAATAACAACATGAAAAGGCTGAACAAGCCTAAATGTCTGTTAAGCTCTTAAAATAGATTGAAAAATTGAAAACAGAAAAATAAAATAAGTTTTCTAGCAATAAGAGCCGTTGCATAACAATTACTTTCAAGAGCACTTACAAAGGAAAGCATTACAAGAAATCCTGGACCCGCCCCTCTACCTGGATCTGCATCTGGTTCTTTCCTGAGCCATGCCGCATGTGTCCACTAAGTTTCTTGGAAATCCGTCCAGAACCGATACTCTAGCACCATAAAATGTGCACCATCCCATTTAAAGACAATAACTGCTGCCCGGCTGCCTGAAATGTCTCCCGTTATGCCCAGATTTGATGAAAAAAATAAAAACACTACATCATGAATGACTTTGAATGGTGGAAATCCTCAGCAATGTTAGGTTTTCCATGAGGGAGAGGGGTGGACCACTTACTGTAAAAAGTAGAATCACTTCACATGTAAAGATCATATTAATGTGGTCAAGATGGATTTTCATTGTGGTTCTGGTGCCACAATTCCAAACTGTGGGCTAGAACTTTAATATCGTTGTCTCTGGATTTTATGCACAGCAGCTTTTTACAACAGAACAGGCTTCTAAGCATCTCGAACGTTTAACATTTCCCCAGGAATTCCCTTATAAAACTTTGTTTCACATGATGAAATAATCTGCTTTCCCCTTATTTACCTCACACACCGCTCTCAATTAAAAGCATTGCTCTCCCGCTCTTTTCTTTTTCTTGGAAGCAAGATGATTGCTGCTTTCAAGAGGCCGCCTCTCAGAGCTTTGTATCTGTTGTGGTTTCCTTCTGTGACTGTCTCCATGATGAGAAGTTGTAAAGCACAAACTTAAAAGACTGAGAGCCGTCGTAGGGAAAACACATTTAAACACACACACACAAGCAAACACAGCCTTAGTGGCTGTGTTTATCTGCATACACACACAAATGAACACGTCTCAAATGCGAGCCACATCACAACAAAGAGCAAGTAAACAAAGAGGAGAGGAGGAGGATGGTTAAAGTGTGAGTAAAAGACAAATATGTCACATCAGGCTGCAAGAAAGCCCTGAAAGCTTTGAACACAAACTGGTGGATAACTGACAATTTTCCCAATTTTCCAATTTAGGACTTTTTCATTGTGCAAACTGGAAATGCACATAAAAACAGGTGAGTGGAAACAGAATATTCAAACAGAGAATCACTTCCTCAACCCTTGTAGACAAAGCGAGTGAGAAAGGAGGTATGGAGCAATGCAGATAGTAGAGGGTGTGATATCCCGCAGATGAATTTAGTTTGGGTAGATTTGTTGCTTTAATAGCCAGCTGCCTCTGCATCTGCTACCAATCCTACAGGGATACGATTCCAATAAACACACTCTTGAGGGCCATACAGCACCTATTCCAGCCTGGAGGTCAAATGAAAATTGTTTTAGATTGGGGCAGGTTTTTTTTATTTTTATTATTATTATGCTGCATGTTGAAGTGAATTAGTGACATTTGCCACAGCAAGACAAATCAGCCTCACACAAGCTGACAATCATAATAGAGTACTAAAGGGACATTTAAAGCCTGGTCTATGCAAACACCATTCTCTGTCTGCAAACACTTGTATTGTTGACTGCTATGAAGCCTCCACATGAATCTACAAAGGATAACTGATGATACGATTTAATATTAAATATATTCCTGCTCTCACACTCTTTAAATAAATCAAGCACAGCTCTGTAAATGGTTTGAAAAAGATTTGGTTTCTGTGGTTTAAACTGAAGCTCAAGGATGAAATAAATGAGTTGATTGAGCTGAAATGAAAACATCTGATTGATTTGTTCAAACTTTCCCATCAAGGTAAAACAGGCTTAATGTTTCACTAAAATATACCTTGAGGCCTAAAAAATTCACCAGTTTGCCAGTTTTATTGAAGTGTACAAAAACGTTGATAATATACAGAAAAATAAGAAAGTTGCTTCCAACTTCTTCAAATCTATTTTTACTTCAGCCGGTGAACATTAAAATGACATCACAGATTTTTTATAAGTCATTCTATTCCTGTTCCCTGTTCCTGACGAGCCAGTTGCTGGAGCATATTCATTTTGAAGACATTTTGACAGTTCACAATAACGCGAGACACTTTCTATAGTTTGTTTTGGTCCACTCTGCCTACTCTGGAATAATGTGTGCTCCAAAATTCTGTTTGAAACTCAACTGTCAACTTGTGGAGGCCAGATGCTTTTAGCACTTCCACAGGGACAAACTTCCAAAAGTTTCAAGCCAACGTCCTTCTTTAGCTACTTTACTGCAGTTTAAACTGAATGTGTACGACTGATTCACATTTCTATGTTGAATTCATTTCAGATTGGACAAAAAGCAGGCAGTATGTCAGGAAAGAGTCAATCACAAACGCAACTATTGTTAAAAGAAAATCCATGAACATTTTAAAACTCCCATGTCAGCAGATCAGTTTGAAACATTACAAAAAGAAAGAAATATTCAACAGAGCTCAGACAAGGTAAGGCAAAGATGACAGATGATAAAAATAAGGCTCAGAACAATTATTCCTTTTTTCACCCCAACTCCAAGTTTAGTAACGGAAAGGGCTTGAAGGTGTGGCTGCAGTGTCTGGGGTTTGAACCTGACCTGACACCTTCGGTCCCTTCTTCTCTCCTCTCTGACAAACATCAATGAAATGTGTTTGAAGGAGCTGGATTCCTGTCTGTGTGAGCACCAACTCACTGATCCTCTCACTTCATGACTCGTCAGTGCGTTCACTCTGTCAGCAGCCTGCACTCGTTAACCTCTCCTCTCTCAATCCCAATCGCTTTGGGAAGTAGAGCTACGACAGAGGCAAAACATCAGCAAATAACGCCACCTTCAGTGATGCTGACTGAGGCTACTGTCATCACAAAGACACACATGCAGGATAAGATGGCACACATGCATGCACAAGCAATCTACAAAAGCAAACATTTAATCCCCTTCCCCATCCTCCTTCCTTGTTTCTGCAGTCAGCATCAGAACAAGTGCGGTCTCTATGGTGATGTTATCCTTACTGAGGATGCATGAAGCACCTTTCTCCACCTCTCTACCTGCTCTGCAGATCGCTGCGCTCAGCGACAGGGATACCAAACAGCCAGCTCTCTCCCCAGAGCAGATAAACTGTCTTCAACAGTCCTGATCACAATGCAGTGACTACAGCTACGCAGGTGCTATTGCTGCAGTGGTGAAGTGCAGCCTCTGGGGGGAGCCAGTCAAGTACAAGGAGAGAGATGCGATGCTGGTGAGAGAGGAGATTTGGCAGAGCGGAAGTCAAACTGCAGGACTCATAGTAGGTCCTCTGCATTTATCTATGGGTTTCCACAGAATGACTGGTAATGGATGGGCTCTTTAATCAGGGCATCATTCCAACTGCAATAAATTAATACCTTGATTGCATTCAAGAGGTTTGAGCATACACTCACTTGGAGGACATTTAGCTGTGTAATGCTGTTTGAAATAGGCTAGCAAGGAGAGATGTCTCCTCTGTTGCTATGCTGGCTCGAAAAATATCTACTTGGCACCAGTGCCGCTCCCGCATGGGTCCTAAATGTAATTAAACAAAGCATAAAGCGGCATTAACTAAACGGGCCATGAGCCAGTGGAATGGAAGTAGCTGTGATGTGATGGAGCATCCTCTACGATTCCCTGCCTTATCTCCATCTCTGGGTCATGACAAATCAGGAGTGATGGAGGGGTTGGAACAGGATTGGCTGGTAGCATTGCTGTCACGTCAGTTTATGGAGCGTGATTTTTTTTAAAAACAACGCACATAAAGTTGTTCAATAGAAAATTTGTTCTTGCTGTGCAAATGAGACGTGATGTCTGGGAAGAACTTAATTCAAAAGCATATGACTTGGCCATTTTTCTTTTCAATGTGAGAAAGAGCAATAATAATGATCATATAATGATCATTATTATTATAATGATCATTATAATTATGAGGAGAAGAATATAATTATTGTAATTATTAGAAGAAGAAAGTGTAGTAAGTATCAATGCATATTATGCCTGGATGAAAAACATTTGCAAATTTAATTTGTAAGTAAATTAAAAATCCCCTCAGACTTGTTTAAGACATGAAAGTACTCTGCCCTGAATGATAATTAGTCTGATATGTTTAATAACCTTGTTAAAATATCAATATTACATTTAGCATCATTGACAAATACAGAATCTCTGAATAAAAAGATCATTTTATTTCCAAAAGATTGAACTGCTGGAATCAGGTTATCTCCAACTGCACGGCACTCAAAGGTCTGTGGTGTCACCTTTCCACATTTCACTTGTGCATGCTGGAATATGATCGAACTCCAAAGTAGGTGTGATGTCACAAAATCATGTTCATCTGAGATCTGAGGTGAGCACAGAGGAACCCTTCATTACATTATTGTGAAAATCTTTCTATTGTTAAAGTCTGCATCCTACATAGTGAAGGCCAATCATTCAAATGAAATAATCAGAAAAAATGCATTTTGAGAGGAGACTTCAAATGGTGAAGCTGGTAGATCGTAGATGGTAGATCAGTGATATTGGAGCTCAAGCATTTGTGTTAGCTTGTAAAATGGCAACAGAGAGCCAGTGAAGGAAGAATGTGGTGATAAGATCATATGTTCTGGCTCAATCAGGCTGCAAAAAGTGTCGCTGGACAGATGTGTAACAAAACAGCAAATTCTAGATGAATCAAAAGGGTCAGTAAAAAAATGAACATTCCTGGATCTGCTTTTCCCTGCAGTCCTGTCTGTCCACTGAAGAGGAGATCCAAAGAGAGATAACCATGAGATTTGAACCATGACAAATCCGGCAGGAAAGGCCCAACTGACAGTGTCCAACTATTATCGGAGCACCTGGAAGCAATTTCCATGATTCAAACCTTTTTGGTGTTTCCCTGATGCGTAAGTCTGATGCATCTCTTTCCCTTCTAAAACCATCATTATCTTGTCCTGAGTGGAATAGAGAGGCCTCCTTCAAACCCGCCTAATCCAGACGTAATAGCAGCAGGCACCTTTCCAACATGGCTTTACTCCAATCTCGTAAACACCCGAGTGGGCAGTTTACGCCGACAATACACAAATCGTAGACTCAAAGTTTCCTTGCGGCCTGGCGCTAGTGAGAACGGATCAAACATAATAACTTTATTTACGTGACAGTGTTCTCCACAACAGTCTCAAGAGGCAGAAATAGACTGCAATTTGGAGGACATGAATGTGATGAAGAGGAAGCATCTTTGTTGCTATGCCAATAGTCAATCACAGCCAAGTCTGGGTGTGTATGGCTGGAAGATTTGAGGGTGAGAATAGATCTGTCCAGTTGCATTTTACAAGGACGATAACACAGTGATAAAACGCTAATCAAATGAAACATCAGATATGAACCACAAGAATGAAAGCGAATGATCAATTTATGGGACTAAACTCAGGGCTGATGAAAAATATATTTCCCTCAAATGAAAGCTTTTTTGACTCTTACGCTTAGGTCTTTGTCAACACTTCCTGACAGTCTGTTAAAAGTGCAACATTGGCTCATTTTTTCCAAAGAAAACTGATAAGGGGGCATGTTGCTTTCAAAGACCTGCTGCATGATAGGTCATTAGGTTGTTGTTTGTCGTACAAGTTGGGCATACATGTGCATTGTTCATGAGCACTGGTGATTGTTTTTTTTTTTAAGTTGTTTTTTTAAAGACTCAACCCAGCACCCTCTCACCTCCAGAGTAGCACCGGCCAAATGACTTCAGTACGATCAGTAGGTAACAGGGGAGACGCACAAAAGTGAAACATTCACTCATATTGCAATCTGCCAAGCCACTTTGTCATGTCAGGGAACATCCTGAGCAGAAAATGACATAATTGCATGGCTGGGAGAAGTTTGGACACAAGAGTCAGGAGACGGAGAAAGACAGAGAGGATGGTGAGATGAAACTAGAGAACAGATGAGGAAAAGAATGACACCTCTGAATCAGCTGAAGACAGACGAGCATGGCAGGAAGACAAGAATATAAAACGGATGGATTTGATGAGCAATCTGATAAATTGTCAGTGGTTACAACCACCAATTACAGCCAATCATTTGCAAAAGCAGCAAAAATTTAAGGTTGCACAGAAGGGATCGATTACATGCAGTAGCTTTCCATTACTTTTTGCACAATGTAACCCAATGTCTGGGTATATTAGCATCAACACATGAATTTCCTGCAGACCTGTAGCCTGCACAGTGAAAATGCCTGAAGCAGTATTTCCTGAGGAGAGACTCTCTGTGCTGTACCAGATAAACACAGACTAGTTCAATTCAGTGGCCAATTCATGTTAATTTATTACTGCTCGAATTTTGAATAAAAATTTTAATTTTGCTTGAAATGCCCATCCCTAATGTAAATATAACGAAGAATATATCCTTCTGCTGTATCTCAGCAAGAATCATTAACTTTTTTAAAACACAGACATGCAGAGTTAAGAATTTCAAGCCTATTCTTTCATAAAATATATCAATATGTTTTGAGCAGCAACATCTGTAACACTAAGGTAAATGCAAAGATAAGAAAATTAATCACAGGAAAAAGATGGAAAGGCCTTCTGATACTTTCACACTCTTAATTCCAGTGTGAGTTTTCTAAATTGGGTCCAATATTTAAAATCAGATTAGTCGACTTAGAGTCCACTTGTGGTTATTTCATAAACAGTCTTGAGATGATTGAAGACTTTGTTCCTCAGAGATTTACTGCCACGGCAGCAATCCTTTTGTTCGCCTCATCACATCATAAAATATCAAACATGAAGGGACATTTATATGTCAAACTTACATTCAAGCATGACTATTCAAAATGAAGGAATTTCGCAATTGGCTGCTCAGCTAACATGTTTTTAATCTTCTCTTCTCTAAATAGAATAACTTCATATATAATTTATCAGATGCATAAACTTCTGTGACATACATTTTTTGAATCATTTCATTTTTCGCAGCTATTTAGTAAAAAAACTTGAAATCCCATAAATGAGCTAAACCAAAGCAGTGTGTTCAAGCCATCATGAAGCCATCAGACACGAAGGCTGCAGCAGATGCTGAAGTCGTCACTCACGCACACATGCACATACACACAGACAAGGTTTGTGAGACTTTCACACACTTAGACAAACGGTGTCTCTTTACCATGGTAACCACAGTGTGTGAGGCAGCGTCTGGCTTGCTGGCTCTGTGGCGTATGAGCCAGACATTGCCACCATGGTGCTGGTGAATGACACTCACACTGGCTCACAAACATGTTGGGCTCTAACACCCACGTTGCATTTTACAGAAATATCTATCCGAAAGAAGAGGAAAAAAATGAAGAGTTATTGTCTCAGATCCAGGTTGACTCTGGCCAGTTGAGATGATGCATGAAAACAAAGCTAGCTAACAGATAATTCAGAGGAGCCCTGTGTCAATTAGCTCAGGATTAACAGGCTGAGATCACTGCATAACACACAGCATCACATCACTATAGTAGAAGCTGTAATTGAAGGCCTGCAGTGAAAGGTGGGCAAACGTTTCCTGCTCAGAGGCTGCAGATGGCGGCCTTAACAAGAGTCCTGGTGCTCCTGGCTGACACCGGTCTATAACAGGATGCTGCAAGGCTCTGTAATCATTCCTTCAGACCTCTGTAGGCTCCATCCACTCCAAAACACACAAATAAATCAGGAGAAGCAAAAGGGCTACTGTGTCATTTGTGAGTGCTGCCAGAAATATTCGGTTACAGATGCACACAAACAGATCCTTATCATTACCCCAGAGCATTCGAATATTCTCCAAGCTGATTCCAACAAAAACCGGATCAGGAGGACATGATCTGTGTAGGTGTGACTCACCGCTGGCTACAGATTAGTCACACATCTGACTGGTTTCCTGTTCATTACCTCAGCATGAGTCAGCTGCTGAGTTTCACTAGGTTGGTTGACAGGGCTCTGATTAGGAAACACTTTCACTCGCAGCAACTGCTCCCTCTCTAGACAATGATAATAATGATGATGATGAAATTGATTGTGTTTGCAGTAAAAAGGCTTTTTATGAAATGCAAATGACAGGGAAAAGAAATGAGAACACTAGGGGATTGTAATCAGGGCTCTGCAGATGGAAGGTCAAAAGTTTGTGGAAAAACCCAGTGTGCTGAGCCCTCAGAGCTATCAGCAGCCCACCAACTGCCCAGATCTTGATCAGGTATTAGTGGTAATCCATTAATATTATTATTGGAAGTATCTGCCTTTGGTGTTTGTATTAAAAGCCAATTTATGAGCCCATTTATATACAGTCCACAACACGTGTCTGTTTGGTTTCAGTCAGGACTGCCATCTGCTTGTTGAGAAACAAATTAATGTAGATCACTAGATGAATGGGTTTTTGATTGGGTGCCGTCCAGACTGCCCGGAGCCTGGGTCTGTTTTTATTAACAAGGCTCTCAGAGGATGAGGACAGGACAGCCACTCTACACCCAGACACTTAGTGAAGTAATCACACTGCTGATTGGTATGTACACTGTTGACTCTTCAAAAAAAAAAAGCTTTAATAATAACACATGTTGAAGCTAGAGGAAAAAATCAGACTCCTTCACTTGTCATTTTAAAAGTCTTCCTCTTGCTCTATTAATTACCAGCAAGAAAAGTCTCTGGTGTTTTTCACGTTATTCACTTTTTGCAAGGGAAGACTTGCTAACTACGGCCAGCCAGAGTTAGCTACATGTCAATGAGATCATGCTGTATGGATTGCATTTACACTTGGCTGAGATCCAGGTAAATGTGGCCTGGCTGATCCAATCGTGATCCGAACTCAGTGCATTCTGCGTGCATTTACAGTTGACATTAACATGTGTTTTCCTTCATCCTTATAATGTATCCAGATACAGATCTCATTTTAATGGCCAGTGTAAAGGAGGTACTACAGCATAATGTCAGTGAGTGCAATACTATAACAGAAACATTGGCCAAACATAACATTGTAACAAGAGACACAAGTCTCCTCGCTCTTGCTGTTTTACAAGGTTAAAGGCTATTAGCACCATTTGATGATGCAGAATTCAAATGTTATTTCTTAAAAAATACAGGACTCTACCCTCCTTGACAAAAGCGTTCAAGAAACATGAAGATGTGAGATGAAATATCCAATTAAATACAGGCTACATAGAGATTTATCCTCCTTGAGACAACAAAAATACAGACTTCTCTTAATCTGGTGATTTGTTAATCCTCTCTGAAGAAAAGGTTTTCCACACAGTCGCCAGCAGAGGGCTTCACCACACTAACCCTCCACCTCTCCATCCAGCAGCAGGATAGCCTTCAGTGGAGCTGCAGGCTTCTGAGAAGCAGTCGAGGGGTCGGAGGAATGAACTTAATGAGTCAATCAATAATCATCTGTGAATCACTGTTTGAGAGTGAAAGCCAGAGCGGCCGGCCTCTCCAAATGCTCTTTGGTTAGTAATGAGGCATGTTTCCCTGCCTTCACTGCAGCTATAACCTATAAACCAGATCCCCCTGTCCTGACCGTAAAGGAACTGATTAGACACTACTGACAGTCAGAATGCATGAATTGTCCTTTAAAGGCTTTAAAACTCATTTCAATATAATATATAATATAAGATAACAAGCAGAATGCAGGTGGTTGTACATAAGGTATTTTAGGACTTTATGTTATTGAATAAAATCAGTAGGTTTGTAGCTTATGTAATTATGAGAGGTATCTTTCCTTAGGACAATTTCAGGTTTTCTTTACCTTTGTTCATAAAGAATAAGAAAAAAAAAGAGGAAAAAAAATCAGATGACATCATCTGGGGCATGCAGTTTTTGGGCAATTACTATCCAGGCAGGGTATGATAGACTATTTTGAGTTGCACTGTGGGAAATTAAAGGTCCAGCAGTTTTGACCTGTAGCAGAAACTTAAAGTCAGAACATGTTGGCTTTTCCTGTATCAATTTTGATTAGAATCTCTTAGAATTACCCAAACTCTACAATTTATCAGCAGTACCATTTCAAATTAATTGGCATAATTAACATTATTACCAAACCAAATTAATTTCAAGAGCTAGGTGAGCAGTGACAGCATAGGGCAGGAGGGGAAATATGTGGCATTCATTTCAAGTAGAAAATGCTATGCATACTTAATATGAATAAATTAAATTACATTAGGAGCTTTCTATTGAAGGAATATTGTGACCACCATTATTTTGGAAATCAATTCAAGTTTATGACCACAACTGCTGCACGGTGGCTTGAAACTAACTCAATAGTTTTAGTTCTTCCACATGCTCTCCTCCACATTTAGGTAAATTATGGCAGATTAATTTTGTTAATGGGTTCATAAGTGAAAACTAGCTAATCATAACCCTCTAATCATAACACTATAGACTGTTCTTCTCACACCCATCTACATTTATTTCTTAATTACTGTGTGCAAGAGGTGTGTGTGTGTGTGTGTGTGTGTGTGTGTGTGTGTGTGTGTGTGTGTGTGTGTGTGTTGCTGAGTGTGAAAGAATCAGAGGGAGGGCCATGGGTTCAGGGGTGGGGAGTGAATTAATCTCATTGGCTGTCTAATGGTGCTTTTAAAAGGGTCAACAGGTCAGTCACTCTTTCAGAGCTCAGTCACATCGCTAAAGCTCTCAGTGGGCCACATCAATGGATGACTTCACAACTCCTTGTAACTTCAAATGGCTTAAAAGACATGTTTTATACAATTTAAATTTAGGGAGAGATGTAATAACATACAAAGTATGTAGCAGAGAGTAAGACCTCAGATAGTTACAGACACATGGGTTACAAAGTAGATGGTCTCACAGTCACACTGTCACACAAATCCATATCACAACCAAAACAATCATACACCAGTAAAAAAAACAAACTCTCACACTAAGCTGCCAGGACATCATCACCATCAGTCAGTGCTGGGTTGCCTGTTCTGTGCTGGTACCAGTAGAGGGACCTGCAGACCAGTAAAACTGGTCTTGATCATTAATTGACTCTGTTAGCACCAGTAATCCTCCACGGTGTTTACTATGAATCCACTAGCTCAGTCAAACTTGAGGCCTCCGTGTTTATTGACTGAGTTGTCCTTAATGCTCTGAATCTGATGTCACTATGCATGACAGCGGCAGAATTAGTTCCTAACTGCAGGCTGATAATGAGGCATTGACTTGAGTATAAGTAGGACGAATACTGTATCCCTATATTCACTTAGGTCACAGGTCTATAGGCTGAGACACTTTCTGTGATGGGAATCATTCAAGTTTCATGTATCCTCTTATCCTGGCCAGAAGAATAACAGTGAAGCTATGACTATGGAAAGACTGAAATATCATATGAATGTGTTTCCGTGGTGGAGAGTCTGTAACCACAGCTGTACTAAAGTGTTCACAGAGAACAATTGTACTTCATGAATAGTGAAAAGGTAAGGAGATGAACTAAGTGATCAAAAAGACCTCAAATCAGCACTGAAACATTTACATATTATCACATGTGTATTATTAACACAATATCAGTATTTCACATTTAAATATCACCATTATTGTCAATACCAGTACATATAATCTTATCTAATGTCTTTTTTTAATTAGCATTTGTTTGAATTGGAGGGGAATTACTTTCCTCAGTAATGGGTTTGCATAAGAAAAGTAAGTATTTGTATTGGTTCAAAACCACTGGAAACTTGATTTTTCCAAGTCGCCAGTGCAAAGGCATTGTGAAAACACTCTTTAATGTAACTCATCATCCCTACCCAGAATAACCCCAGAACAGAGTGACAACCATTAACCCCAGACTCCACTTCCAGTAACAGTCAGCTTATGCAACCAGCCATCAAACAGTTGCACCGACACAGTGTAAAAACACGGGTTAAATAATGGTGTGGTTAGCTTGGCTGCTTGTACTCATCGGGCCTGACATTTACTGTAAATGCATGGTGGATGTGCTAAACATCTGGGGCCAGAGGTCTGTGACTGGGCCCTGACTCACAGGTGACTGCAGCTGTGTCACAGAGTGAGGTTCACTCATCCTTTCACTCCCAACACACCACGAGCTGCTCATTCTTACTTTGTGTGTCACAGCTGCCATCAGCCAGCTGGTTTTTCTCCTTTTATTTCTTTCCTCACCCTCTGTTGATTGATTACGCCTTCACGTGTGTCGACAGTTTTCTGTGTTATGATGATAAAGAGTTTTCCAATTGCAGCCATAAATCAATGACCACTTTTATTTCTGCTAATATTACTTCTGTTATTGCTCCTACTGCTGCTAGAGCTGCAACTAACAGCTATTTATATTAGATTAGTCATTTTTCCAATTAATAAATTCATCTTTTGGTGTAGAAAATACTGTAAAATAGCACTGGCCAAGTGGGAACTAGCCCAGTCTTGACAGATGCATGGAGACAGCTAACAGGCAGAAACATGATTCTACCAACACTGTTTGCCATTGGTGGCTGGTGACATGACACACACACAAGCACAGCCTTAGTCTTCCACTCTTTCAGCCACCACACACAGCTACAAAAACAAAGTCCAGACACACACGCTCTGTGTGTATTTGTGTGCAAGTGTGTATTTAGGAGGAAGAGAAAATGAGGTAAGAGGTAACTAAACAGCTAGTGTGAGTGTCTCAAAAGAGGGAAACGTGTGTGTGCATGAACTTGTGTGTTTGTGTCATTTGAATACATTCAGAGCCAAAAGTATCATAAAACTCTCTATGATATTTTGCATTTTATATTTGCATTTAAGCTTCATTATCCCTGGAGTCAAATTTAGATTGTGTGTTAAACAGTAGAAAAACATTCAGATCTAAAACTTCAGTTCAAACTCTGCTGTAGGAGAGCCATGTCCTAAAGTGCAGCAGGATTTAGTCAAACACAAAGTAATCTGTAGGAGGAGGACTGGGGACAAACACCTGCTGTCGGACAGACTGTGGTGTCGCACTGGGGACAGAACCCAGTGAAGGAAAGCTAAAGTAAACAGAGGCAAACATGATTTTTTTTTTGAGTGAACCTGCAGCTCTTCCAACTGGGGCAAAAAGAAAACATGACCAGCTATTTTTGACTCGAGTCAAGATGACAAATGGCCTGGACTTTCCAATTCCCCATGACTTTGTTCCCTCTGAGTTCTATTGTTTGGCACTGACGTGGGGCAGAAAAAGAGCTCTTGCTTCGGGACACTTGGGCTCACCAGTCGCTGTAATGTCATAGCAAGCCAATTTGCTTGCATGCAACTTACAGTGTGTTCAAAGGAGCTCAGTGTGCCAGGAACGGCTTTGTGCCCTGGAAGGAAAATGCCATTTGAAGAGAGACTTGTCAGGATCAGTGAAAGGATGGAACCTTTTTTCTTCTCCCTCCCCTTTAGCTTTGTCAAGAGGGGAATTTGAGATGATTCGCCGAAGAGGCTGGAGGAGTTTTTTTTCTCAGATCATATCATGCTTGAAAATCTTGGAGGCCTTCATCACAGATATTTTGAAAAGCTCTTTTTAAACTGAGCGTTAACAGCATCCGTCCCCACTGTGGCTGCCCTGTTTAAATTGGTTGCCTATTAGCTTCCCTAATTGCCATGGATCTTCCAAGGAGGTCACAGACTCTGCAGATAGGACCCAGGGGTGAGGGATGGTGTGATTAGGTTATATGAACCCAGTGGCTGACAACATTATTTATGACCCATTCCTAATGGATTTAGACTGACAGCATTTTCAGTCCACTGGCAGGGCCAAAGGCAGAGACAACAGACACATGAGGGTGACAGACAGCTTTGTAACTGACCTGTCTCGAGTTAGGGGAGGGGTGGGTGGGTGGTGGGGCTTTGAAAATAGGAAAAGAAGTGAACAAGGAGGAGGAAGGGTCAGGGGAAGAAGCACGGGGAAACTTTTCTTCTCTCCAAGGAGCGAGAGTGATGGAGAGAGATGTGTCTGGGACGAGACAGCGAGCGTTTTTCCAGTCTATTTGCCCTGCGTCTAGACCCAGAGTCAACGGGATAGGCCCAATAAAAAGCCTGGATGTTGCAGAGACTGGGTTAGACAGAGGCCAAAAATACTGATGAAAGGCTGCACTGTGAATCAGCTGAGGACACTGAACTCCTATGATAGCCATTGAGAAAACTCCCCCGTCACAACTTCCAAAAACTCTCCAGCGACTGCATCTGATTCAGTACGGCTCCAGATAAAAGTCAATCAGTTTACTGTGATGAGGGACACTTTGTGTCATAGCTGAAAATGAAACTGCTGCTAATGCTAGCTACATAGTAATAAACAGTCTCCCTCTCTTCCATTAACTTCCATTAAATAGGGCAATTAGAAGTCGCAAACAGTGCAGAGTAAAAACTCCACTTTCCTGAATCCTTTCCAAGAGATAAATACATAAATTAAACATCAAATTTTGGTGCTGAGGATCAAAGTACACTGTAAGGCTGTTTGATGTAGGCACAGATTGAAGTGTGCATATTCAAAAGGAAGTGCAGTCTGTTTACTCAGCTGATTAATGTTCATCAAGTCCCCCCCCCCTTGATAATCGCTGTCCGATGATCAAAAAGAGAGTTGGACTTTAGCTTTCTGCGTCATCGAAGAGAACGGACTTCTACTACTTTTTCTTCAAGCTCGCTGATGAGCAAGGCACTGAGACTGCAAGGGTTAGGGGTTCTATTCCCACTGGATCATGTTAGAAATGTTTGGATTAGTTACAATATAAAAAAAAAAAACTTCACCAAATTTTTTAAATTTGTGTCACATCAAAAGATGCATTACAAGCTCCCTTCTGTATCGAGAAATTACTTCACACTCTTGAGAATAAAAACCTTTTCTATTGATTAAATTGGCACCAAGGCTCTGACAACCAGGAAGTGTAATGAAGACAAAAATTAACAGCACACAGCTTCCAGGAAACCTCTCCTCTGACTCAGAGTCAGCACAGTTGTGCTAAACACGGACTGATTCATTTTCCCTTACCTAGCTGAAAAAAGACCCCAAGAGGAGCACACTTCTGATCAGAAACAGACAAAGCAATCTTGGTGCATACTCCCAGAATGCACTGCAGCACACAGAATCTGAAGAGTCCAGGGGTTTGGAGTTGTTGTTGATCAATTGTTTGCCTTGGAGAGAGAGCGGATTATAGGGCTGCAGTAATCGATTCTTTTAGTGATCGAGTATTCTATCAATTACTCTGGCGATTAATTTAGCAATCAAATTAGAAACACTGCATGCTCTGTAGTCTTTTTCATTATATCTCTTTTGCTTCATTCAAGAGCAATAGTAATATACAAAAGAGAAAATAAGACAGGTTCTTAAAGAAACAACTAACTGTTTCCCTTTTTGTAAAAACAACATGTTTGTTGCTTGAATTGAAATAATACTGTATCTGTCTCTGCAGTGAGACTAAAACAGTTCTAACCAATCAAATGATTCATCTGAAGCTGAAAAAACAGTCCTAACATTAAAATTCTACAAGCTTAACTTTATCTGACTGAACTGTCATTATTGCACTGGTAACTGGTTCTCTAAAGAAAATATTTTTTGAAGTGTATTCAAGTGCTACTGGTATATTACATTCTGGGTTTTAAAGAGAAAAAATAATTTTTTGAAATTCAAAAAGCATAACATCTATAGAAACAAAACCCATTTAGTGCATTTAAGTGCTACATTACACTGTTCTTGGTTTTAAAGAACAAAACATTTTCTGAAGTGCAAAAACAGATGAAAAATCATTTTAAATTACCTTTTCAAAAAGGTTTACATACAACTTAAAACTGAGGTATAATAATAAACACTGCCTGTTATGCAACTTAACTTCCATAACTAAAAGTTTCAGTCTCAGACATAATGTCAGCCTTTAAGGCATCTGTAGGCAAAAACAAATGGAAAGGAAGGTAACAAGAGCTAATGTACATTTATTTACTATGTTGAAGGGATGTCCTACACCTGCTGACTCTATACTCACTGTTATCACATTAAAATATACTCACTGTGATCACATTAGAATATACTCACTGTTATCACATTAAAATATACTCAGTTATCACATTAGAATATACTCACTGTGATCACATTAGAATATACTCACTGTGATCACATTAGAATATACTCACTGTGATCACATTAGAATATACTCACTGTGATCACATTAGAATATACTCACTGTGATCACATTAGAATATACTCACTGTTATCACATTAAAATATACTCACTGTTATCACATTAAAATATACTCACTGTGATCACATTAGAATATACTCACTGTTATCACATTAAAATATACTCACTGTTATCACATTAAAATATACCCCCCGTTTATCACATCAAAATATCCCTGCTGTATTGGATTGGTGCATTTTAGGCTCCAACTTCTAGGGTGTTTGGAATATAAATTACTATCATCAGTGCATGTCTTTTCAGTACTGCCTGTCCCTTTGTCCTTGTCTGTCTTTTTTTGTCTTTCTGTTTAACACATGTTGGATGACAACCTCTTTGATGAGATATAGGTATTAGTTCAAAATAAAATGTAACAGGCTAGTTTTTCAAAGAGGGCTGGCTGGTGTAGGTCACATACACACTCACACGCACAGAAATAACACTTATCTGCTGCAAGATCAAACTGCATGTATTAATAAAAACAGTTTTTACCAATCTTGGCATAAACCATAAATATTCATGCATACAAAAAAAAGAAGAGAAGAAAAAAAGAGAGGAAAAAAAAGACAAAGCCAATTCAGTTTTCAGTGATGGAGTTGAGAGATTACAGCCCACAGCAACAGAAAAAAAATGTGTGAAATCCTTTGCTTACAACAAGGGTGTAACTTTGGTTTGAGAAGTGGGGGGACACAAAACAGGGGGTCTGGGGGTCCTCCACCAGAAAAATGTTTTGGATTTGAATCCCAATCTGCATTTCTACATACATTTAGGGACATATAAATGATATAAAATCCAGGAAATAATTAAGTTGGTCATGCTGATACATTCTGCCAGAAAGAATAGTACTAGAATATGTATAAGAAAAAGCTGTCTTACTTTCTGTATTGTTTAATATAGGGGCTGATAGCCAAGACTTGAGAGAGAGGGGAGAGAATAGGGGAGGAGGGCAGAGACTAGGAGAGGAGGGGGAGAATAGGGGAGGAGGGGTGAGAATTGGAGAGGAGGGGAAAATACTTTTGCACTTTCGGACTTAAATTGTTAACCCCCAAATGAAACATTTTCTGGGGTTATCTTTGGTTGTGAATTCATAAATTCTTTTATTAAGATTTTGCTATCTAGCAGAGTCGCTGTTGGAACGTTATAAAGCTACAGGTGTGTAACTGGATTACTGGATTGTTAAGGTAGAGTGCTGTTTGTTTATTTATTATTTTATTTTGAACAAGTAACATCTACAGCAATTACATTGTTTAGAGTGTGGGGGGGGGTTGTTAAATAAAAAAAGAAAAGAAAATGACAATGTCGGACCTTTGTCAATTTAATTGTGTTTCTATAGGATTTGCAGCATATTCAATAAGCCTTTCATTCTCCAGGTTCTACAAACAGATCAGTGCATTCAGTGGGTCGTTTTAGAGTCTTTAAATGTACTGTGACAGTATACAATGCGTTGAGTTTTTTTTTTTAAGTACATTGAATACTTAAAAAATAAATAAGTATTTTTAAAAGCAAGTACTCCGGTACTTTAACTCAAGTAATAATTTGACTCTGCAACTTTCACTTGTATTGGAGGAACATTTGACTAGATCAAATGAGGAATGTCTTTATTCCTCTATAAATCAAAAGATGAATTCATGAACATTAAAACAGTCAGCCGTGCGTGGCTCTGCAAAAGTTATAAAGTTATCACTTTAAAATCTTCAAGACTTAGAAAATATTTAAGGGTTGAAAATAAAGAGAATACAATCACCAGATGCATGAGTCATATAATAGGAATATTTAATATTAGACCAATTTATTCAAAGCACTTGTCTTCACCATGGGAAAAGCATGATTAATACCACTTTCATAGAGTAATGGTCTGCTTACATGTCATTTTATTGATTAGCACTCCCTTGCAAATGACTTGCCACTTGCTCAAGACCCAAAGTATTCACACTTAGCTGTGGATATGCATGCTTACAAGAATATCAAAAAATGAATAAAATAAGGATCTCCCTATACAGCCCACACAAGCACAGCGAATAACAGAGGGAAATGAATGTGGAAGAGGGATGGAGGGATGAGAGGGGAACGGCAAAAGTCAAGATAAGAAGAGGAAGTGATTAATCCTTTTATCAACACTCATCTCCCCGGCCGGAGCAGAGGAGAGATGGATATAGCGAGTGCTAAGTATCCAGTCAAGTGCTGCTCCCTGCATGGAATAACAAGCAGGTGATCCAGTCACATCTGCAGCCTATGCAGGGGAAACCAATAAAGGCCTGTCTCTTAAAGTAGCCTGTGGTTCAGCAGATAACATATGCTTAGAGTAATAAATAAATTGATATATATATATATATATATATATATATATATATATGCTCATTAGTGTTTGAAGAAGCTGTTAGTTTATCCAATGAACCTGCCATATTATAATCTCATCCTGATGATGGCCTGCTCTGTACAGACTGACCTTTCCAGAGGAGTCGCACCAGTAAAGGGTTCAGCTGTCAGCTAAAACACTTCAAAAATCCACCAGTCTATTCTCTTGGATCTGAGGCCATGTTCATCACAGCAGAACAAAATGACTTGCAGGAGACTGGACTCGCCTTTCAATGCTTCTCATGGGCTTCTCAGGAGGGCTGCATCTGCACAACTGTTTTCTGAATAGGTTTTGTTAACTGAGATTCCTGTCAGATCTAGATTTTTTTCTGTACAACCAACATGCTCTGATCCCAGCTCATCACAGACTGACGCTTCGTCATGTCCTTGTGCAACTCATGCAGACCCACAAGATACCCTTTGGCGCCTGTGGCTGACACACAAAACCCCTTAACACGTACTTATTATGAAACAGCACTTTGGTTAACAAAAACTATGTGGTTAGGTTTTGGAAAAGATCAGTGACTTGTGTCTACTTTCACACGTGTCTCCTGGCTGAACGTCATGCCTGTGACCCACCACTCAACCCTGACTGCGCCTCTTGGGACTTTTCATTTTGTAAAATATGTCATAGTTAATCTGATCGTCTCATATTGACCCTGATGTGTCTCATCCAGTAGCACATAGGTACCTTCTGCATCTGGATGAGACACAGAGATGTGCCAAGATAAAATACCACCGTATTTCACTGGAAATGAGACGGAATGATGTTTATTAAATATAGTGTAACTTTATGCTGATGGTCTTCAAAATGCTGCTAAAGCCTGTTTGATCTTGGACCATTACTATAACTACTCCATCTCCCTTCATCTCTGCTCTCAACATCCACTGCTGACTATTAATATTCTCCCACTCTCCTCCCTTATCTCATCTGTCTACATACCTTTTATGCCTCCACCTCTTCTCCCATTAATCTTTGGTGACCATTGCATCTTTTGCTGTCGTCACTCTACCCCCTCCTTTTCCTCCTCTTCCCCCAGTTAAGTCATCAAAAAAGCTTTGCATGCTCCCTGCTGGGACAGAGAGGGAGGGAGAGTAGTCTGGTCTCGCTTATGAGATGGAGGGAGATGATGAGAGAATCAGGTGCTTTGTCTGGGTACATAATGTGACTGAATCAGTTAAGGTTCACAGCCAGGTTCTGGCCTCAAAACTCAACATACAACTTTCTCCTTGCCCCTATTTCTGTGTCACTGTTTTTCTTTCTAATAAGAATAATTTTCCATCTTCTAACACTCTTTACTTCCATTGAGACTAATATGAATGAACTGATAGGGAGATTTGCTTTGGACAGCTCAGAGAATAAGACTCAACAAGAGGTAAGAAGGAAGATGAGGGTTTCTGATTTACCTCCCCAATATAATGTGGCAGCCCCAGAGGCCAGGCAAGCAACACTTCTGGGAACAGATAGCGATTCATTTCAGTCATGAATGGATTCTCAATCGAGACCCTGAGTTCCCCTCACCGCAGCTGTAGATGTGACATATAAATATACAGTTTAACTTATGCCGTTTCTTGGAGGCTGTAATTGAAAGTGGTTTTCAGTATGGAAGGTGGGGATCCAGCAGGAATCAAACCCCCAACCTTGTAAATCATCAGACATTGGGGATTTCTCAAACTGAAAATCACCTCTGCTATAAACTCCTGTCTCTGCTCAGTTCGTTTCAGAGCAATTAGAAATATGACAGCAAACATATATCCTGATCAGACCTGTTACAGTTAGAAGAGTGCAGAATGCTACTCCTGGATGATAAACCATTTGTGGATAATGTTCTTAGTTTTAGTCCCATGTTTCATGCCATGGTGTAGCACTAATGTCTTACTGTCTCCTGAGGCCTTAAATCGCTGCAGAGTGAACAGTGTATCTGTGGCCTCGTGGTACTATGGGTGTATGCATGTGTGCTAGACTAGGTTCCTGCAGAGTCTGGCTTTGCAGGAGATAATCCTTACAGCTGTGGAGTGTGTGCTGGTCACTTGCAATTTAAAGTGGGGGGCTTCATGCACCACAGTAGCAGGCATTGTAGGAGATGATACTGCTATGTCAATATGAACTTTTCACATGAATCCCAAATGAGATCAGGATTATTAGGAAATCAGAGCATCTACCATGGCATTCTTATACTACACTAGGGCTGTGATGCCTACCGTGAGGTTGAGCTTAATACTGTCATAATTTTGTTTCTTTTGTTGGTGGTGAAAGCTACATGAGTGAATATGGTGAGTTATGTGTGTAGCGTGAATGTGTAATTTTAGCCTACAATGTCAGCTTGTTTCGCCATGGCCTGTCACTGCTTGTGTCCATCCACCTTTCTAAGAGGAAGCCACGTTGGAAACCGGAATATCCAGCCAGCATTTACTTCCAAGGGTAACGTAGTTATAGCTGCATCGACCTGCTGCAGAGCCTCATTTTAATGACGGATCCTTTGACTTTTACTTCAACGGATGTGTGTAGTTTACTCTAGTGTTAATTTTATCAGCTATTTTTGAATATAGTCTACGTCTTAGTCCTGTGTCAAATGTCTATTAGTCATTTTCACATTTAGTCAACATTATCCTGTTTCTTTTTAGTCAAGTTTTACTCGACTAAATGTCTTTGTCTTATTTTAATCAAAGAAACCCACAGCATTTTCATTTATTTTTTTCAAAAAGTTTAGTCATTTTAGTCTTTTCTAAGATGTCCGGTTATTATTAAGATTCAGTTGATCTGGTCTAGTCAAAACAATATTTGAGGTCACCAGAGTTTCCTGGTTTCACCCTCCCCAGGCATAGTTTTGGATCCTACTGCCTACTGTCTATATTTTTTTTAAACAAAATTTTAGTCTCACCTTTTTTTGTCTTGATTTTGTCAGTTAGTGTTTAATGATGTTGGTGTCATCTCTTCATAATGAAATCAACACTAGTTTACTCCCTCTCCTAGCAGTCCCTCTTAAACTCGTAGCTTTAAGTGCTAACCTAGTGTTTAAATGCCAGGTTTATCCCCATTGAAGAACTACTTGACTCTTATTAAACTGAGGTGTCTTAGGATCAAAAGTAGAATTTTCCTCTGCGGATGAAGGCATGTAATTATTTTCTCCCCTAGTTTATTTTAAATGTTTCTAGGCCTGACATTTTATTTCTTCTGTTGATAGAGTAGCCTACTACAGTTTTTTTTGCTGCTACTAGTTTTTATGTGGGGTGGAGGGTTACGGTTAACCACGTTTTATAATGCTTTTTCAACAAGGTAAGAAAAAATTCATACTACCACAGCCCTATTACCCACATATATGTAAATGAGACACAGCTGTTTGAGTTTAATTTTCCACTTCTTTGCCCAGTCCCAGCTAAATAACTTGATTTTTTTTTAAAGGACTGGCCTTTCTTTTACAAGATCATTCTTGTCCTGGTCCTCTCTGTGCCGTTTGCATGCTATTCATTATTCACTGAGGTCACTGCAATCATCTGAAATATTTTTGGCATCACACAAAAAAAAAAAATCATTAGGGTAAAACTTTAACTGGCTTTGATAGGGATCTGAATGAATGAAAAATCTGCTTTTGCGAAGTCATGAAGACATTTTTTTGAGAAAGTGGGCAACCCCCCTAATTATTACTAAAAGCCAAAATGTTCCACATGCTTGATGGCATGTGACGTCAAGTCGTCCCTCTCTTCAAAATGAGACTAAGTCATCAAAAAACAGTGAGTCATTTTTGCCAATAAAAAACTGCTATCCCAGGGAAGGCTTTGTAAATGATACACTCTGCTCAAATGGAAGGTTTTGAATGTGAGGGCCCCTGAAACTTTAGACTCTGGGCCACTTGGTTTTTGTGGTGCATGTCAGTAATTCATCCCCCCATCAGGGAGAAAATGATATTCTGCACCCACGGGGGAATTGCCCCCATCAC
>CM075204.1:3655354-3937854 GCA_037577475.1 Chaunax sp. Z400
CTCCTCTTTTTGTTCGTATGTCTACCGATCTTGTTTTCCTTCCTTTCATTTGCTCCTCCATTTTGGATCATATGATGTGAAAGCAAAGCCTCCCACTCTCTGCAGTGGTTGCTGGCAGCTTCCATTTGCCAAAGACCTTGAAATGTGGGGAGAGTAACATTGACACAAAGTCATGTGGCCTGCCGAGATCAGGACCTTGAAAAATCATGCTGTTGCGGTGAGACGCTACACGACCGCTCTCGTACTTTTCTGATCCTGAGGTGGGGTTTAAGACTTTTCTAGGGTGTTGGCCTTAACTCACCACAATGCCAATGTATGGTCGGAGAGATTGTGAACATAAACTGCACCATGAAGGAAAAACTGTTTCATCCATGTCCTCATTCTTCTTTGGTGACAGTTTGTGAGAGACTCTTATTCCTTGGGCTTTTGGTTTTTAAGTGTTTGTTGGTGGCTATAATTTCTTCAGCAATTATCCCAAAACTTCTTCCCTGTATTTCAATAAAGTCAGGCAGCTATTGCATATGTAAATGGAATAATCTATTGGGATTATTTTCCATGGGACATGCTGCCAGATACTGAGGATTTAGATGGCTTCCACGTACTGATGACATACTGACTTATTTTGTAGCAGACTGATTAGATTGATATTTTTCACACTATTCATGGCTGGTTCACTCTGGAGTTCTGATAGTTCAGGCAAAGCTGCAGATTACAGAATAGACCCTGCAAGTCATTAAGGCTCAGATCTTTCCAAGTTCTCTCTCTTCAATGCTTCCTTTCTCATGAACTCTGACAGTGTCAACTCCTGCTACTCCCTGGGGCATCTTCCTCTTCTTCCTCCTCTCCATCCTTTCTCTTGTGAGAAAAGGGCTTGTGCACGCTCACAGCTGCAACACAAGAACTCCTACTGGCCGGTGCGATCTCTCCTGGATTTCATCTCAGTGCTGTTAAGAGCTTGACAGTGGAAGTGCATCTTGGGAAGGTGCTTAACAGTCGAATCTGGAGGCCCAAAGAGGGGGTAGCAAGATAAAGAGTACTAGTTAAAGGCTGATAATCTTTGGGTTGCAAAGGAGTTTTAAGGAGACAGTGAAAGCATGTTTTATAGATACCCAATTAATGCTTGCTCCCATTTTTTAAACATGCTAACGAGAGTAAATTTTATAAAAAGGAGGCAAATTGTTGTATTGCATATTCTGCCGAACCAAGTGTGCAATGAGTGTCTTCAGTGATTCCTCTTTAAATACTATCTACTCTCAGCGGCTGTGTTGAGCTACAAGGTGCAAAGCCTCTCTTAACTGGGATAAGTGATTTGAAATGAGCCAGGTGGAGCTGGAGTGCTTCCAAACAGGTGCTGCTGCACCAACATCCTCGCAGAGGACTGTAGGCATTGCACACAGTGCCTTTATGTACATGTGTGTGAGTGTGTGTGTGTGTGGTTGGATACAGTATTATCTCATCCTCTTGGGAACTGGTCCTGATCTGCTTCTTCCTGCTTAGGGAGAAGAGAAGGGACCGAGGTAGAGAGATAAATGTAGCCTCATTTAAAATGATGTTAAGATAAGAGAGAAGGAGTTAGACAGTAATAATGTCTCCTTACATTACTACATTACTAATACATACTTGAAATTGTAGCAAAATAAAATCACTCCACATGTTTCCATCAACTTGAACATGACAAGATTGAATAAATAATCAAGCCCCAACTGCTACAATATAGAATTTCATTGCTGCTTCCCACTTTAGATGGCATATATTTTTTTCTATTTATTACATTTGAGTTATACGCTAGGCTCACACTATAAGAGTTTTAAATTCTAACTGATTATAAAATCAGGTTTCATCACACACATAACAAGAATATCCACAGATTATCTTCTCTGAATCCCAAAGATACACACTACATGATTCTGATCTGTGAGATCTGAAAACGCCTCACATGACCAGATAATCTGGGTTGAACATCGGGAGCCACCAAGTTTCATATCAGTTTTCTCCTCCAATTGTTGGGACGGGTGAAGTGGGATGGGATGGGCACTAATTAATACAAAAATCTATTAGTATAATCGATTGTCGTTTTGTCACAAAAAAATATTTTTCTCTTGTTTTTACCTGGTGTAATGCAGGACATAATACAGCTACAGGCTGTTTGCAACCACTATTAACAAAAGAAGAAGAACACAGTATGATCATAATGCAGAGAGCTGTATGCTAACCGTAACAATGATGTGGTTCTACTTTAAATAAAGGAAAATTAGGTACAGCAACTCTTATTACAAGTCAAAGCAGAGCACCAACAGAAGGTCCGTCCACATTTAGACAGTCAATTTAGTCAGCAGACGAAGTAAGCTTGAATTAATTAATTAAAGCATGCAGAATTAACAATGGCCGTCATCTCACAGATGACAGCTAAAGACATGCTTCCTATGGCTTTGTTGAAGGCGATGGTTTTCGTCATTGAGAAAAACTATCACCCCAATAATTTAGAAACTGTATGATGACAATGCACGTGAGCTGCAAACTCATTTAAAGCAATTTGAAAAATTTGCTCCTCTCTCTCTCTCTCTCTCTCTCTCTGTGTGTCTGTGTGTGCGCTTGTGCGTCGGTGGTAGGGGTGAGTGATTTTCTAAATATAATTTTGCTTGAAATGCCCATCCCTAGTCTTGACACTCCAGTAGTGTGAGCCTAGTTTTGCATAATCCATGTGTGCAGAGAGTTTCATCAACTGCTGCGGTGATAGAGAGGGCAATGAGAAGACTTATGATCTGGAGTCAAATTGAGGGTTACAGTAAACACCAACTACCTCTGCACTTTTAAATCCTTAAATCTTGAGGAGTGATGACATGCATTGAGTGGTAATTTGGCTGCATCCAGACACATTTGAAAGAGGATTTATGGGGATTGTGGTTAAGATAGTATGGGAAATACCAGGTAGCAGGTGGTGCATTGAGGGTGGTTTTAAGTGTCAGACATGGCTGACAGGTATGGATGGGTCACTTATTGTCAGAGGGCTTCATGTTGAGCACGCAGGTGGGATTCTGAGGAACCCAAGCCGACCACTGGAGGAGACTTCAGAGGATGACGCTCAGAGGAGAATGTCAACATCGACAGCTTCCCAAGAACACACACACATACACACACCACACACACAAGCGATAACCACAAACGTTCTGCTTGCCTTTTAGGGTTAACAGGCTTCTTTTGCTGCCAGCACACTCACACACCAACAATAACTCCAAGTGTCGGGATTGTCTTTGAGGTGTATCTTATTTTGTCTGCGAGTACACACACATACACACACGATAAATCCAAGTGACACGGTTGTCTTTGTGGAGTATCTTATTTCATCTGCTCACACACACACACACACACACACACACACACACACACACACACACACACACAAACACACACACACAAACACACACACACACACACACACACACACACACACACAAACACACACACACACACACACACACACACACACACACACACAAACACACACACACAAACACACACACACACACACACACACACACACACACAAACACACACAAACACACACACACACACAGTCCCGAGGCTGTGGCTGTCTTTGAGAAACACCTCCAGACTGTCTTCCTGAGCTGAGAATGGCGGCCTGTAAACTCAGGTTGCATCACAGTGTCACTTCAAACAGACGCGTTAGATCGCTCTGTTTGTCTAAGTATGCAGTGTTCAGAATGAAGCTCCAGAGGAAAGATACTCAAGGACACACACAGAGAGACAACAACTGTTCTCCTTTCCTTTCAGCAGTTTTAATACTCTCTTACTGCTTTTCTCTTTCTGAGCTCTGCAGGAATCTGAAAACTGAGGAAGACTTCCTTCAGCACACGTGTTTGCCTTTGACGTTTTGCTGGATTTGAGTGTATCTGCACTGGAGCAAGAGCAGTTGACTTTTTTGTTCTTTCATTCACCTCTGATAACAGATCTGACTTAAAAGGATGAACATTGTTCCTTTCTTATTTCTGTGTTCTCTGTGAATCCAGAGTCAGGCTGATCAGACAAGGTCCGCCTGACACGGGAGTTTACTCCTGTCGCTTTCTGATGTGACAACATCAAAAGCAGAGCCCAGCTCCTGTATCACAGGTCAAAGCCGCTGACGCGAATCCACCAACTCCCAGACACACACAGACACACAATAAAGACTAGATAAAGACCGATACAGAAACACACAACCAGCAACAATTTACCTGAATATCTTTACTGTTCAGTGATGTTGGTAGCAGATGAAGGCAAAGGGAGTCACGCTTCTTTTCACAACACAACGACAGAGCAGCACTATCAGGAGCAAAGGCCCAAAAAGTTCTACAGTGCAGTTATGAGACTTCATAAAAGGTACGACTCAGTTACACAGAAGGCACCACTCACTGGCTGCATGCTGTATGCTTAGATTGTTTCCCTCCAACTGGACAAGGAATAGTCTGACAAGCAATTAGAGATAAATTGTGTTACTAAACACTAATTTGGCCCAGATTTACTGCACAAAAACCTCTGAGACTTTTGCAGTTTCAGGTCAATTGTGTAGGACTTAGTGGCAACACCACTCGTCTGACCCTCCCTATGGTGGTCACTAAAACCATGAAACACACCAAAGTCCATCTCTGTAGCCAGTGTTTAGTTTGTCTGTTTTGTGCTCCTGTAGAAACATTACTGCGGACTTTGAGGACTAGCTCCCTCCGTAGATAAAAACAAAAAAAAGGCTCATTCTGTACAACAGTACTTCATTAAAATCACTTTCTGACAATAGATCCCCCAAATCCTACACACTGGACCTGAAAAAACAACAACATAATAATAAAGGCCTATTCAACACAAATAAGAAAAAAATCTGCATTACATGAAACTAAAGGCAAGAAGGAGAAATACTTCTGCAATCACAGAAAAACCACATGAAGTAGAATTGACCACATAAAAGAAAAAGTATAAAGAAAGAGAAAGAAGCAGACAGTAGTTTTTCATAAGAACAACCGGCAGCAGAGGATAGCAGAGATGAGAGTGTGATTTCACAGAAAGAAAAAACATGACAACATTATATTAAACAGGAGTCTTCTCCAGCCAAGCAGTAACTTAGAGCAGAATAGGCTGCTATTACCATGAAATGCTGAGCTTGTGAATCCAATAAGCTTGTGCAAATATCAACCACAAAACAGCACAGATATTGAGACGGGAGGAAAAACTAGATTAATTATACATTTTACTTCTCACTGACCCAGTTTTACTCAGTATTTTATTGCCACTGCAAGGCCAAAGAAGAGCTCAGGTCTGAGCAGCTATATCTCAATGTTAGTCTGTTTACATCTTCAGTATACCAACTGTATAAAACGCTTTAAAAGGATACAATGTGCAGAAAGAAAAACTACTTTCAACAGCTTATGAGAAAATGAACAGAGGAGAAAAGAAAAGGAAATTTTAACAAGCAATGCCATGATCTATGTCTTAACCAATTAAGGTTTTTATTTCCACTAAGAGAGAATTTCTCCAGTTTCCCTGCCCCCACTTCCATCACCATTTGGCAGCTAGCTTGTCATAGTCCATGCATATTCCATCTACCTAAAAGTGATTCATTAAACTTGGAGCCTATTTTTTTAGTTTTGTTGTTGTTTTTATTAGTTGCAACATTACACACAACAAAATCGATGATATCATCTGGGAACATGGTACATAAAACAAAGAATGACATGCAAACTACTGAATGAGATTATCTGAGCCACTGTATTTGAGAGTAAAATTGGACCTGGCAACATCTAAAATATTGGTCATTATGACAATGAAACTGTTGAAGCTCAAACACACTGAGTACAGTAGTTGACTCTGACAATCTGTAAATGTCAATAGATGTTTCTAATAGATGTTTGGGTTCCAAAGCATGTTAGATGAACCTGTTGGTTTGTTTCAACTCATTTCTTTATCTGGTAACTCTTGTTTCTTGCCTCTCAATGTTGCCATATTCTCAGATCTCATCCATTATCTTAGAGACTACAATGTCAGTATTATTGCTAGGAAATACAATCAAAACTATACAAGACTATAAAACTATACAAAACCAAGTTGTAAGAAATAAGATGAGGTAATTTTATGTTTAAAAAGGCAAAGATTAACCCCCCACAGGCCCTCCCCACCCACGCACACATTTTGGAGTGCTACAAAAAAACACAGTCAACAGTTTGAATGTTTCCCTTGTTGATGTTTGATTGCTTATTTTCATTAAAATCACTCAGGCTTGTGTGTCAATATTAACTTGATATTATGCCTCCATCTGGTCTCATCATCTCATGTTTATAAGGCATTTTTCATTCATTCATTTTCTGTAACCACTTATCCTGTGTAGGTGGAGCCTATCCCAACTGACTTTGGGCAGGAGGCGGGGTTCACCTTGGACAAGTCACCAGTTCATCACAGGACCACATAGAAAGACAAACAAGCATTCACACTCATACCTACTGATAATGTAGAGTCACCAGTTCACCTCTATTACATGTTTTTGGTGGTGGGAGGAAGCCGGAGAACCCGGAGGGAACCCACACAGACACGGGGACAACATGCAGACTCCACACAGAAAAGTCCCAGGTCCTCAAGTTGGATTTGAACCCAGGACCTTCTTGCTGTGAGGCAACATTGCTAACCTCTAACTCACTGCTTCATGCAGTGGAAAACGTGAGCACCAAGCAACATCTTCAGGTACTCATTTGAGAACCAGTCCAAAAATATTATGTACACCCCTGGCTATAAGAGTACGTACTCTGAAGTAGAAGCTAAAAAGGTGCCTCGAAGTGGTGGTCTGAGAACTACAATGGTTCCTCTATGTACGTTCTTCAAACTCTGAAAAGATTCCTCCACTCCAAAAACACCTTTTGACAACATGTTGGGAGGAACTATGGTCGTCATATCATTAGCATTTTATCTGCTAACTTTTGCTAAATACTACAAAGCAAAGACGGGAAGTTTGATGGGAATGGGATTAGTTTTGCAGGAATTTGGTCATAAATATTGAACAAATTAAAATTTTGACCTGATGCACTACCTGAAAAATCTTTGTAACACAAATATCTCCGATGGCAAACGTGAATGAGTAAGACGATGAGTGTTCATTGCAATAACATGCAATATTTGTGGAAATATATCACTAAGCTACATATGTGAACCTCATAGTCAAAGTCCAGGGTTCATCTTCTCACAATCATAAACATCTGTAGCAAATTTGGTGCCAATGCATACAGTAGACATTTCAAAAAGTGAAAATGTCCTGTTACCACAGAAGGGATCTCCAGAGTCATTATGAGTCATCTTCTTGGCACCCTGCATACCTGTCCGTCCAATCTATCCAATAGTTGTGAAGATATTTCATTAAAATCCAAACAACCTGCTGATGGCGAAGGAGATGATGACCAGAATCAGTGGGATTCATCCTCTGGGGTGATCCACTGAACTAAGTAAGAGAGCAACATGTGTTTTTATTCAGAGAAAAAAGCATCCTCATAAAACCCTCCATGATGAGCCTGTGTGTTTATAACGTGCTGAGTTTGAAACTTGAAGCAAGTCTGTAAGCAGATCACCCCTTCATCTGCCTCTCTCTCTCTTTTTCATTGTCTCTCATGCACGCTCAACCACATTTGTGCACTACGCTTACAGGTTCGATAACGTTTCACTCACTGAATTGAGTATGGCCTTAAGGCAGCTGATGTTTCCAAACTTACAATGTATTGACTATTTGACTGTGTTTATTTCCTTGAAATATTAGGTCAGAACTTTGGAAATGTTTGTCCTTAATGGAGCAGCGCTCAAAGTGATGATTCGGAAACTTTCTTTACCTGTTGGCAAGACAGCATTATTTTTTACATGCTGCATGTTCTTATGACATGCTTACAGTTTATTCCTAAAAGTAACTCATGCCACACTGCACAGTAGAGTCAAGCTAGCCAATGTTCCCAATTATTATTGGCATAATACTTTAGCGGTGGTGTCGGTTAAAGGAAATCTTACAGGTGTCTTTGGTTCCCTATTTTTCAACTGGTCTAATAGAACATACAGAGGTTGCAGTTATGAGCTATTAGCAGATTATTTCCAGCTTCTGTCTCAGAATGGAACAGAAAACTAAAAAAACTGGATGAATGAGCAGCGACTGGCGGACAGAAAATGGGACAGATAACACACATCATTTGCTCAGTGTTTACAAGGCGACATATGTGGGGGTCTGGGGCCCCAGCAGCTAACCGGTGTAAACAGTCCCTAGCAGCCGACCCTGGCCTGTTAGTCCACAGGACAGCCGACCACCCCAGAGTTTTTTTTTATGATCCTCTGTGCATTCCAAGCTGCAGACATCTGGAAAAACCAAATGTTTGGCATTTTTGTGTCTATAGACTGAGAGATAAATTAAAAAATCATTGCTGAAAAAAAAAACTTGAATTTTTGTGATTTATGACAAAAATGTTACACCATAAAAAGTCCTCCTTGGGCCTTGGTGTCTTTGTTATGGGTTGTGAGAAAGTTTGGACATAAATCTGGATATCTGAATGTTTTTATTCATCCAGGGAAGGTTGAATAGGTATGCATGCATTTGTAGCATTGCTTTTCTTCATACTCAAAATGTCACTTTCCCTGCCTGGAACGGGCAGCTGATGAGCGGCTCCAGCCGAGGACTTCGAGGCCCAATGCCTCGCTCAGAGTCACATATTGCAGACTGGACTGCCTTTTTCTCAAAGCTTCAGCAACTGAATGAATAGACTAGCTGTGGAAAGTGTGTGATGAACACAAATAGAGACAAAGAAAGAGAGCTGTTCTTTCACAGTAAAGTCAGTTTAAAGCTATAGAGGAGGCTGTTGACTGGGTGCCAGTGAGCAAAACTGGAAAAAAGGCCTACTCCTAACACCTCAGGGTAAGCGTGACTTACTGAAGCCTGCAAAGAGTATTGATATAGAAAAACGTGTGGACACTCGGCTTTGCTGATGGAGACTTCATGTGATTTTTCCAGTGAGGACAGATGGAGAGAAGTCTGTGCAGTGCTGACGCAAAAGGGGCATACTTCCACATGTCAGAGCATCAATAAATGTTAGAATATTTAAACAGATTTCCCCTAATTACACCCCTTCCAACCTCTGGATGTGACACTGCCTCTGGTCAGACCACTTCAGGGCTCGTGTTGAAACAACCGCAGATGTAATTCCTCACGTTAGGCACCCCTTTAGCCCAGCACGGTATTATACGGTGTACCACTTGACATGAATGGCAGTGCTCACCGGCTCTGCTTGCACCTCCAAGGCAAACATACTTTTAACCAGTGTGGCTAATGCTCCAGCCCAAAACATTAGCTGAAGTGTCTTATGCTGAGGACAGACAGAGAACAGCCACTAAGTAAGCGAGCTGCCGTCTCAGCTCTGTGTTTGGACTTGGCACATTTAAGGACAGCAGTGGAAAATGTACCCATAATTCCCTCCTAATATTACCCCATTCACCAACTGTCTGCTGGTAAAATAACCCACTCCAGTTCCTCTTTTCTCTTCCCACCTTGTCTCTATAGTGGTGAAAGCTACAGCTAATGTTATCACTTAAAAATGTCAAACATTACTTTTCTAGTTATTATTCATGACGGTTTATTTATTTAGATGTAATTATCTCTTCTTGTGTGCTGTTTCAAGTGAGTACCAATGAAAAAAACCTTACTTGGATGTCCAGGATAAGTAAATTGGAACAACCACTGCAGATGTATTACTATTTTACAAACCTGCTTTAATATTAATCTGATATTTGTCAAAATACACTGAATCGTTACAAGGATAAATTACTCTTTCATGCAAAATAAAATATTTTAATTATGTATGTTTGATTGATTCTTCACTGTAAGAAAAAAATACCAAAGCAGGGTCATGGTGTGACTTCTACTGCACCATGGTGCAACACACAAGCAACACACCCTATGAAACTGATCAGTTTTTCCTCCCATCACTGACTTGAATCCTGTCCCACCATTTGGAACCGTTACTCACAAGATGAAAAGTTTCAGAGTGTGTGCAATGCAAGTGCTGTTGCTGCAGCCAAATATTAAAATGTCAAATTTCTGGCAAGCAGTGATCACCTTTAATCATCACATTGTAACAGCACTATCCCCGTCAGGCTTGTGCACAATAATAATAGTGTTGGTGAAGCCTTCATGGCTGTTTGCAGCTGCAGTATTAATGCGTGCAGTAATACCTCATGGACACACTGTCAATTGATATTCTCCAGACTGTTGTGCTCATTTGCAGCAGTTACTTAAGAACATCTTAAGCACAGACCCATTTTCAGCAACCTGTTGAGTTTACAGAAGAAGCTAGGTTCAATCATTTTACTTTACGCTGTACTGGCTTTGCAAATTTTGGTTGCATAACCTGCAGTTATTATAAAAACATGTACACTTCAATCATTGAATCTGTTAGCAGGACGGTTTTGAGAATACCAAGCTGTGAAAATGTCGGTATGAAGAGTAAACAACTCTGCTATTAAAGTGTTACAGCCGGGGCTTTCAGCGCCAAGTGCTACTCTGGAGTGGAGACCTGGGAAAACAAGGCAAACGCACACCCACACATTTCTCTCTCTTTCACACACTCACAATCCACTCATAGTGTATACACACAAACAAATGTACATGACATGGCTGATGCATGCTTCGATTTCACACAAACATGCATGTATGAATGCCAACTGGTAGAATGGAGTGTAAAAAGTTCTTTTCATACATTTTATGAAGCATTATCTGCAGCAAAAATGGCCGTACCTACCATTGAGGTCACCGAGGTCCAGACCTCTGTATTATTTCAGAGGTGTAACTACAGTACAATAAAAGTCATGGAATCATTGCCTTCTGCATCGGATTGCCTGCGTCATTGCTTGTGTGTGTTTGTGTGTCTGTGTGTCTGTGTGTCGGTGCGGGGAGTGAATTATCTTGCCTTTAGTAGTCAACAAACCGGACATGTATCTGAATCCACCAAAGTACAACACAGTAACTACAGAAGTTTATTAAAGGTCTACTGGTGGTTCATTGACAGTCTTCACAGACATCAGCTGACTAATAGCTCCTGTGTGGTCGCATTAATGATGCCGGCTGGTTCACGTGAGTTAATTTAAGAGCTCGTTAGCTTACATTAATTCATACATCTGATGTCAGAAGGAAATCTTAAAGGAAAGTGTCAATGCTTTTCTTTTAATTCAGTTTTTGTAAAGGGTTTAAATGCATGTTAAAATACCCCTATTTATTTTTAATTTCACTGTAACATTAACCAATCAGAGGCCGGTAACATTTGCTTATAATTATCAGCTGACCCTGTGTTTACTGTCTGCACTGACACAGACTAACATGAAAAGACTGCAGCAGTCAGAGCTCAGGTTTGATAAGAGAAGAGACAGAACATGATGAGACAGAGAAAAAGAAAGAAGGTGATGGAGATGATGAGAGAGGAAGAGCAGGTACTGTGACCAGGATAGGATCAGCATTATGTTCCTGTGTTGTTCAACACAAACTGACCTGATCACATTAAACAATGGAGAGATTTATGTTCTTTAGTCATTACAATATAACAACAACACAAACCTATAGGCTCCATATAACAACAACACAAACATATAGGCTCAATATAACAACACAAACCTATAGGCTCAATATAACAACAACACAAACCTATAGGCTCAATATAACAACAACACAAACATATAGGCTCATTATAACAACAACACAAACATATAGGCTCATTATAACAACAACACAAACCTATAGGCTCAATATAACAACAACACAAACCTATAGGCTCATTATAACAACAACACAAACCTATAGGCTCAATATAACAACAACACAAACCTATAGGCTCAATATAACAACAACACAAACATATAGGCTCATTATAACAACAACACAAACATATAGGCTCATTATAACAACAACACAAACCTATAGGCTCAATATAACAACAACACAAACCTATAGGCTCATTATAACAACAACACAAACCTATAGGCTCATTATAACAACAACACAAACCTATAGGCTCAATATAACAACAACACAAACCTATAGGCTCAATATAACAACAACACAAACCTATAGGCTCAATATAACAACAACACAAACCTATAGGCTCAATATAACAACACAAACCTATAGGCTCAATATAACAACACAAACCTATAGGCTCAATATAACAACACAAACCTATAGGCTCAATATAACAATAACACAAATCTTTAGGCTCAATATAACAACAACACAAACCTATAGGCTCAATATAACAATAACACAAATCTTTAGGCTCAATATAACAACAACACAAACCTATAGGCTCAATATAACAACAACACAAACCTCAGACTCAATATAACAACAACACAAACCTATAGGCTCAATATAACAACAACACAAACCTATAGACTCAATATAAAAACAACACAAACCTATAGGCTCAATATAACAACAACACAAACCTATAGACTCAATATAACAACAACACAAACCTATAGGCTCAATATAACAACAACACAAACCTAGAGACTCAATATAACAACAACACAAACCTATAGGCTCAATATAACAACAACACAAACCTATAGGCTCAATATAACAACAACACAAACCTATAGGCTCAATATAACAACAACACAAACCTATAGGCTCAATATAACAACAACACAAACCTATAGGCTCATTATAACAACAACACAAACCTATAGGCTCAATATAACAACAACACAAACCTATAGGCTCATTATAACAACAACACAAACCTATAGGCTCAATATAACAACAACACAAACCTATAGGCTCAATATAACAACAACACAAACCTATAGGCTCATTATAACAACAACACAAACCTATAGGCTCAATATAACAACAACACAAACCTATAGGCTCAATATAACAACAACACAAACCTATAGGCTCATTATAACAACAACACAAACCTATAGGCTCATTATAACAACAACACAAACCTATAGGCTCATTATAACAACAACACAAACCTATAGGCTCATTATAACAACAACACAAACCTATAGGCTCAATATAACAACAACACAAACCTATAGACTAACAACAACACAAACCTATAGGCTCAATATAACAACAACACAAACCTATAGGCTCATTATAACAACAACACAAACCTATAGGCTCATTATAACAACAACACAAACCTATAGGCTCATTATAACAACAACACAAACCTATAGGCTCATTATAACAACAACACAAACCTATAGGCTCATTATAACAACAACACAAACCTATAGACTAACAACAACACAAACCTATAGGCTCAATATAACAACAACACAAACCTATAGGCTCAATATAACAACAACACAAACCTATAGGCTCAATGTAACAACAAAAACACATAATTATCGAGTCATAATCAATTATTGTCTGACTATATTATTGTTACACATCTTATGTTTATTTACTTTTTGAGGCACATTTCTGTAGTTTAAATCCTAATTGATGCAAACTCAAACACAAAGATGAAATAAATAAAGTTGATAGAATTGACTTCATTATTTGTAATAAACTTTGACAGGAGAGACCAGTGAGGAGTCACAGATGAAGGACAGGAGGTGAACACAGAGGGAGAGAGAGAACAGATGGTAGGGGATGGATCATTCACTGCAACATTTATTTCTTATTTTATCAGTTTTTTGGCATATTATGCCTTTATTGATAGGACAGCCAAAGAGGTGACAGGAAATGTGGGAGAGAGAGTGGGGGGAAGACAAATGGCGTGGTCGGAATCAAACCTGTGCCGACTGCTGGAGGACTACAGCCTCGGTACATGGGGCGCGCTCTAACCACTGTGCTATCTACACCCCGATTCACTGCATGCATTTTACAGCTATTGTTGTCTGATTTTTGCCCTCCAAATGTCTTAAAATGCAGTCAGGGAATTTAAAAAAAAAAATCTTTGGGGGAGGAGGAGATGCTGAATTGATGGGAGCTACTGAAATCTAAATCTGGACACATGGCTGGCTTGCTCACGCGCTTAAGAGCCGGGAAGGTGCAGGGAAACGGCTGCCAGGTAGGAAAACCAAAACAAATCTACAGACAGAATTCCCTTTCATTAGGCATGTTTTTGTTTGAATTATACATTTAAACCTGACCAAATAATAAAATGATATTTATTAATTGATATGCCGCATTTTGGGTGGAATGCATTTTATACGCCTAAGTTGTTAGTTGAGTGGGAGTCTACCTTTAAGTGTAACTGGACAAATGCACAACAAAAGAATATATATTAGATATATAGATTATTATATATAGATATATTCAGAATCTTTGTCCCAGTTTTCACCAGTAACCCTAATTAAGTCACTGTTGGTTTGGATTGGTCTTCAACAAACATGTCTATAGTGAAAAGTAGTGAAAGAACTCCACTAGAATCTTGTGCTAATTATTCATACCTGGACCTTTAGGTCAAACCTGTCTTGCAGTTTGTCAGAAACAATTAACCAAGTCAATCCTGCTGAACACCCACTGTATTGTAATCCAACAACTATCAGTCTGAGAGGGAGAGGAAGCGACTGCTGGGAGGGAGTGTAGCTGCTGCTAGACTGACCCAGATATCAATCATCGAGTGGAGCTTTGTTGGACGGGGGAGAGGACTTTACCTATCTACCTCTCACTCTTTCTAGTGTGTGCCGGGGAAACGATATAAGGGGTTGAGCAGCAGACAGCCAGAGGGCCCTCTGAGACCAGCCCTTCCTCCTCCTGCTCATTCAACACATCTGGGGAGCAGCACCATGATCATGAGGAGAATTCAAACATCCTGGGGAAAACAGCACAGTCAGCATAAAGAATGGACCCTACGGCCTTAGTAAGTGTACTCAGTCGGCCTCATATTTGCTCCACACAACGTTAAGTTTTTCCTCCTGGTGCCTCAAAAAGATTTCTGCAACAGTTTGTTGTTTGTCATAAAGATGAAGCTCTGTGGAATAGTCACACTATGTTTTACCCAGGGTACTCAGATGAATGCTGCCCTCTGCAGTAGGCATCAAGTCTGTGATAACATGACAACATGATTAACTAACAGACAAATGAGAAATGTTCACATTTGAAGCCAGTGAATAACTCTACAGAACAATGATTGGGAGCAGGTCTCCTTTTTACAGCATCTGCCATTATGGAGGGCAAACTGGAAAGAAAAACACGTCATCTTACCCACTCTTCTAATCCGGTCTGTCCAACGGCTTCTCCCTCTCTGCCTCCCTCCTGTCTATGGTGTGAGCTATTGTATAACGCATACTGTATATGCTGCTGCTTGCACCAGAGGATCCTTACTGACTAAACACGGTAACTCAAGCCTCCTCCCCAAGACTAATGGCCCCTGTCAAGTCTACGGAAATTAATATCAGCCAGTGCAGATCTGATGACAGAAAGATAGAGGGGTTGATGTTTACTGGTCTCCTTTCGTCCCTAAACTTATTCACTCTCATCCAGACCCTGTCGTGTGATTGGCAGGGGCTGGTATGATCAAACGATGGGAAAACAGAAGATCCTTCTGTGGTCACCATGGATCCTTGCATTTTGCTAAGGTCCTACGAGCGGTCACATCAAGTTTCCACATTTAGGCAGATCCAGTGAGGGTCAGTTTGCATCCCTCCCACCTACGATGTGGACCTCACTGACCACACTTTCATCAGCTTAGATTCTGTGGTCCACACTGTATTACTGTTGGGTACGATATGAAGCACCTGGCCCACACTCTCAACCCAATAAGATCACCCTGGTAGATGCTTCTCGGCCTCCTCCCTCAATCTACCCCCTCTCCCACTCCTCCTGCTCTCACACCCCTCCCCAACTGTAACCTATAGACGACTATTTATCTCCTTAAATCATGGCACAAGGCAGTACCCCTGAAACAACTACCACTATTTTTTTCTCTCCTCAGGCTCACACTTTGCCTTCTCACCCTCACAATTTCCTCCCTCATCCTCAACCCCCACCTACTTGGTAGCTTACCTTCAGCTGCTCTCTCCGCAAGGCCAAGAAGACAGAGCCAGATGCAGAGAGCGATTAAGGTTTTAAACCTGAATGACATGCCTGCATCTGCTTCCAATCCAGAGGCAAGTTCACTCAAACCATGCACATTTTCTTTGAATAAATACTGAAGAATAAAAGAAGCACCGCTGCCGCTCACTCTGCCTTCTCTGATCAGTCATCCCTTTGCCTGAATGTTTTCAACCCTTCTGCTTTGTGTTTCATCAAGGGTGGAAATGTCACACTAGCTGGGGTCATAGGTGACTCATCTCTTTGTGAAGTACCTTGCATTTGTCTCCACATGACTCATATCTTGTTGACTCACTCTAATTGATTCAAATCATCTTTTCTATTCCTGTCCTTGGCTGATCTCTACTGTACATTTTTCTAAGCACATTCCCCTTAAATTATCATCATCTTCAAATTATCATTCAGTCTAATAATCATTATTGTCTGCCTTCCAATGGATAAAACATCAGTTAAAATGAGGCTTAGAGCACCGCAGCAGTGTATAAGTTTATAGAGTAGACCATGGGCTAACCAGGACCTTTACTGCATCACCTTCCTTTGGCTTTGGACAGAAGGACTAAACTATGTGCATCCCTTTAAGACCTCTGCATTGGAAGTGCAACACAAAAGCCTCTTGTCTATTATCTCTGAAGGGCAGATGACGTCAGTCGACAAGCAAGTGGCCCACCAACACGTGAACCCTGGCACCTGATACAAAGAACCTCTTGTCCTCTCATCACGACTCTAGTAATGAGTGTCTTTGGTCCAAGATGGCTGACAGCCCTTCCTCATCATTAAGGGATTACAAGAGAAAATATTTGCTCAAGCTGTCTGGACCACCACAGATCTCATATTAGTGCTAATGTATGACCTTAACCCCCAACCTATGAACCCATCACTAGGGCAATGCCCTTTCAATGTTGACAGAGACAAAGATTCTCTGTGTGTGCTGTTCACCTCTCCTTTACCATGTGAGGGGAGCCACTGCGTCATTAAGGAAACCATTCTGAAATGAGTCTTAGGAGTGAGTGCTATTTATCAACTGCAAACGAGGATACATTGTTCCTTGTTTGGAAGGTGAATAATCACAGATTAACATCCGGTGCAACCTTTGGCAGCACCACTGTCCCAGTTGCAGATGCAATGCAACAAACCCAATGCTTGTTAAGTGACAAATATCAAGGCTGCTGTGTTGGAAGAGGAAATGAGCGTAGCTCATATAAAAGCCTCAGAGGATGCATCGACTAAAAACCCAAGAAAGTATTAGCTTTCACATGGGAGCAACAACAACAGCAGCCAGAAAGTAAAACCCAACTCCAATGTGTGTCAGGAGACTTATCCTGTGAGAAAACTCGCTCTGGCCAAAACAGCAGAGCTTTGTTGAGTACGTGGGGAGGCCAGTGAGGAGGAGGAGAAATAGGGAAAAGAGAACGCAAAAGGGGAGAGAAGACCTAGACTTCAGCTCCACATCTCTGGAGACACTGTCAAAGGTCGCTAGTTTATGCTAAATGCTTAACACACCTTATAGGCAAACTGTGGATGTGGATCACTTTTTTAACAGAGGTGTTTAGTGGAACAGGACCACCTATGGCCCAGAGGAAGACCAATATGAATACATATGGTCAAAAATATAAAGGGGTGCATTAAATTTATCTCATTTTCTCATTGACTGTTCCTATTCCAGGCTGCAAAGTGTTTGTCTATAACCCAGCAATACATCAGATTGCCAATAAGTGTGATATAATCATACGTAGGTGTACACATACCTACTCATGAACACAGTGTAAGAACTCACGCCACGCCAGGAAGAACGGAGGCCAGGACTCAACATACAGCAACACTAAAAACTCAACCACCAAGACCTCTACTACTGAAAAACTGCTTTATGATGTATATTACTGTAAAAGACCTCATTTCATTTTTATTAACACAGACAGTCATGCACCCACAAGGCTCCAGTTGCAGCTTCGCAACATGCAGTTTCACACTCAATTTGCTGTTACCAAAAGGCCATGGACACATCAAATGCTGCCACAGAGCTCTACAGAGAGGCCAGAGGCTAAAGGGGTCACGCTTCACTGGGTGAGCCTATGACCTCACTGAGTCTGCCTCTAAGAGCCGTGTGTTAGTGTGTCCAGAGCTGCGTGAACACTGCCAGGATAGCACTGGAAAGTCAAATGACAGCTGTCTTACATTTAGAAATAAAATCTCAGCTTTCAAAACATTGCACCATGACCATATTTTAAATTCAGTGTTGGAAATGGTTCTTATAAATAATGTAAGAGGAAAAAAGTTTCCTTCACATGACATTCATATAATAATATGTTGCCAAATGATGTTTCACAATGTGTTTTTATACTTTCAAAAGCCTTTAAAGATGTGCGTTTTCTTGTTTGCTTCAACCTAAATTTACCACCCGTCACGGATGACCTGGTGACCTTTTCCAAGACAATATAAATCCAATGTTAAATGAGCATGTGCATGTGGTACTATCAGGCAATCTGAATAGGATTCCCACCAAATACATGACAGAAAATGCCTCACAGAGCACTTTTGCTCAGAGTAAACACACAGAAATATATGAGAAAGAATAATGCTTTCCATTTGCTATTTTATTGGCCCTTACATAAGTCGTGCACAGACAAAATGCAGAAAATAAGAAAAACCGACATGTCTGGATTGCAAAAAAAGTGGAAAAATAATGAGAACAGAGATGCTGGTTGAGGGTAATGATGAGTCTAAATGTGAGGGCTAACCGCTCCAAAAAAGCATGTGTGCTCACTCTGTTAAGCGCCCTGTAAAAGCTTGTGCCAAGGGAGGGTACAGCAACCAACCACCACTCAGTATCCCAGCAGAACAAGCTTTTCATCCAGCCATCTGCGTCTGAGGGTTGGTTGGTGTTTTCTATTTATTTATCAAAAACACCCAACAGTCAGGCCTTAAATACAACCCATGGACGGATGATTGATGCTGTTTTTGAGCAGCGTTCTGCTCCACGTTTAAATTGTTAAAAACATTCACACCTGCAAACAACCACTACAACAGCTGTTTTTACTTTTTGTTACTGGGGAGTTTTACTGGAGCTACCGGAGTTGATGTGTAAACTGAAGTCATTTGGTACATTAGCTGGGTTCTGAACTACAACACATTTGAAATTGTCCGAGTTGATGCCACCCCTATAAAAACACAACTAATACTAATACATTTATCTGGAGATGGAGGAACATGATGAAATCATCCTGGTGTTGAACGTTTGACGCTTTTTACAGTTTGTGTGCGTTTTGACACTCCTGTCCGCTGTGCAGGGCTTACACTATGAGAATCTGATTTTACTTGACTTGTGGTGAACAAAGCTGCACCTTTTCTAAAAACTGTCAATTCTTTAGTGCATAGTTGCACATTTAGACTGCATTTAACTGTAAATATGTACAAAGCAATAGTTACACCCAGGAACATCCCTCTTTGTCTCTGAAGCTTCTACAGTGTCATGTTAATAGTAAGTGATCTACCACCATTGCTGTGTAAGCTGTGAGTCAATATCATCAGCAGTCTCTCTCTTTGCATGCCTAAATAAAGCAATAATAACGAAGCACACATCCACAGAGTGATGGTTCTTGTTAGCACATGCTATGGGATATGTTTTGCACTCTGTCCATGATTGGTCAGACACTTTTGACAAAGGTTGTTGTGGATTTCCCAGATGTTTCCTTGCAGCCACCTGGTTCATAGTTATACATGCTGCAGAGAAAAAGAATAAAAATGATTGAAGAACTTGAGGAGAAAGGAAGGAAGACAGAAGAGCAACCTATGGGTCCAGCAGAGGAAAGGTCATCTGTGACAGCTGGAGAGACAGAACTGGGCCGGGTGTGTGTTAATTCTCTCCTGCTGCTTTTCTCATTATGAATATCACAGAGGAAAAAAGATAGAGACAAGACGGAGAAAGGTGGAGGAAAAGATGATGGGGACAGGATGGGGGAACACAAATGAAAAAGAGAGAGGAGGGTGGAAGGAAAATACCAGTAAACGAATCGGAGGGATGAAAATATGAGTAACAGTCCGGTCTAAAAAAGAAGGTCAGGAAAGGATGCAGAGAAGACTTCTGGGAATAAAACGTGACAGAAGATGGAGTGGAAAAAAAGAAGTGCTGGGAAAAAGTGAAAAGATGGGATGGAGGGGAAGGAAGGAGAGTAGGGGACACTCTGTGTGTGTATGTGTGTGTAGGTGTGTGTCTCTAGTGACCTTCATCTGTCAAATTTTAATACCCATCAGGTACAGCACACCTGGTATGTTCAGTCATCCTCCTACTCTGGAATACTACCTGCTCACAGGTTAACTAAATATCCCTTTATTGAGTTATTATAGAGTATTATAGAGTAATTTGATCAAAAACAAAATGAATTATGAATAAGTACCATTTAGGCATAATATTCGCTAAAAATAAAGTTTTGGGAAACAAAGGATCAAGATAAAAATGCTGCAACATCATTTTAAGGGAATTTATGATGACTTTAATATTTATAGTGATATATTGGTGTTTATTACTAAACACATCAGTCAATACAAACTAATCAATAAACAACTGTTTACCTGTCTTAGACGTGGTGTTGATTCAACAATGCTATTCTTATGGAGTATACAGTTTGTGCTGGTGTTCAGGAGTAACTACATTATAACCCTCATTTAGGCAGGACTGATGTGCTGTGGTAAACTGATTCAGGTCCATCCTGCATTACTACAAACAGCAACAGCACAAAGTGACAGCAGTGTCATGCAGCAGTAATGAGACGGGATGTCTTCATCAGATTATGCATCAATCTAGTATGTGTGTATGTAAGTGCATGTAAGTAATATATGAAAAATGTGTCTTAAATGCATGCTCCTTGAGCATTTTATTGTTCGTGTTTCTTCTTTAATGGCACAAACAAGTGAGCCGTCCCTCTGTTGGATCATTTTGCAAGCCTATCTTTGAACTAGCAGAGGGCCTGGAGCAAGCGTCTGCGTGCATGTGAGTGCATGAGTCATATAAGGCTCTGCACAAGAGTGGCATTTACATTCATCCACACACATACACACATGCATATATGTTCTTCCTGCATCCAATCAGTGCAGTGATGGCTCGCACACAAAACACATTTAAAAACATCAGAGAGAAACCGCAGAATATGACGGGACAATAACAGGGCAGTGGGAAGCTTTGTTCGCTTTACTGCCAGTTATTTGTTGAACTATGGAGCCTCGGGCCAGAAAGTGTGTGGAGTCCTAAAAACCCAGGTGCAAGGCAAACGTCCAGCCTGCCTATATGTCCTTGAGAAAGGCAGAACTATAAGGCAAGCTTAAAATTCATTTTGGTAAACAAAGCTGCAGCTGCGTACTGTAGAACTCTGGTTCTGTTTCACTGCTGCATGTACTCATGAACTTGAACTTGTTTTTCCTCTGTGTTTTGGAGTGAGCGCTGTGACTGTACTTTCAGGGGTGGGTATTTTTAACTGGTGTGGCCGTACTGTAAACATCAGCCACTCTGTGTGTTCTCACTCCAAGATTTAAACACCACGGCTTACAGCAGACTCCCCGCGGCACGAAAGCCAATGAAATACTGTGTGTGAGACAAAAGCATGGGAGGAAAGAGAGAGAAAGAAAGAATAACTCTGTCTCAGGTATTTTCCCACTTTCAACCCATTAAGGAATCTCAGTGGTGAGGGACTAATGAAAAAAATGTGACTGAATCACATTAGTGGTAGTTACTCAGTTGCAACATATATTAACATAATCTGATTTTCTTACTTTTCCTGGTTTAATTTGATAATCTCATGGTTCAAAATCCTCGCCTGTTAACACATTACTTCTAAATTGTTGAGCAGACCACAGACTGTTGACTTTCATCCTGAACATGTCACTGAATTTGCAAGAACAATCTAACGTGGAGCAACTGCATAATGACAAAAACTGCAGCAACAAACTTGGCCTGCATCCTTTTGTAATGCATCGGCGGTTTCAACCTCAGCAAACCATCATGACATTCTATACTGAGATTGAAAGAGTAGTGGTTTCCTTTTCAGGAACACAATTTAGAATCAATGAGAGCTGAATGACCTCTCTAGGCTCATCACAGTGTGTATTAGAATAGAATAGAATAGAATAGATCACATAATTAAAGATCACTTCCTGACATCGTTGGCTGGATGAGGAGCAAATATAGCAGCGATGCTCTTCCTGAATGTTAGCATTCACACTTCTCTCGCAGCGACAACTTCTCTTCCAGATATGGAGTCGGCCGCACGGCAAGGCAGACCACCCATGACTAGGACACATTCAGACACCCTACCAGACCTACTATCCAAACCCCCTCCCTCTGCTGGAACAAGCTGGCCCCTTCTCGCTCCCTGTTGTTTCAGCGCTGTCAGAGTCATTCAAGACGGGAATAGTGAGAGCTGAGCGAGAGCCAGACAGACGGAGAGAGCGCGCCGTGATCACTTCTGAGAACAATGGCTTTAAAACAAGGACACCCCCAAACATGTTGGTTCATTTTATTGTTTTAAGTCCTAATTCAGGTATTTAACATTATTGTTTGTGTGACTTTAAGTTCTTGTGCACAGGTACAGTATAGCACATTGTTTGGGTTGTAACAGTTTCACCACAAGATGGAGTTTGTGGTTTGTGAGTACTTCCTGTCAGTAGAAGCCTGAGGCAGCACTAATACCTTATGGTGCAGAACTGAGGCGATATTATGACAGAAGCGTGTCTCTGAAAATGTGCATCTGTCTGTAATTGCAGTTTGCACAGTGTAAAGACAAAATAAGTGTCTTATTCACGTGTGTGACACGGTGAATAAATGGTTAACTTTCAGATGACTTGTAGACAAACTGGCTAATATTCCAAAGTTTCTTATTCATATTCCTCTTTTACATTATGTTCATAAAAGATCATTCAGACCAGGTCATGATGTAAATGACACTTTAATGCAGATAATCTAAATGTTGATTATAAGTGACAGTATTAGCAGTTTTACTGTATGTGCAATATATGAATATATGGCAGGTTTTTACTAAGTGTTCCAAGTAATGCTAAAATTTAGTTTGCATGAAAATGCAACAAAAAAGAAAAAGTGCTAGCGCCATAAGAAAAAGAAAAAAGTGAAAGACGACAGAGAGACAATGTCAAGCCCACCCAGAGAAATAGAAGAGCAGAGGTCGGTTTATATACGTACTTTATACCAGGGTTTCCCCTACCATTATACAACAAGACCCCCCCGCCAGGCCAACAGCAGGCCCCAAAAATATTTTTTTTATATGCCAAATACTGTTAAATATTCATTCATTCATTCCATGACATCATTGATCGGAAGGGCGTTTCCAAGGACAGGAGAATTTGGTCTTGGATCAGATGGTGCAGCAGTGATGACGGGTCAATTTACCACATCCCTCTCCACACCAAAGCACTGAATATATTTATTGTGCTTTAATTTATTGTGTTTTTTACAATTACACTTTTCCCCTCTTCCCTTTCTTTTTTAAATAGGATGCCAAAATGGAGTGGTAAAACAACTGTGACACGATGCCATGACTTGTTCCAGTGCACTGTGCTGCCCACCGTTAGGCCCTGGTCTGCAGACATGCTTCAGAGCAAACACCATACATGAAGACCTTCAGGGACCACCTGCAGCGACTTTACCTGTACTTCTGCAACAGCAGCAACAGAACAGAAGTCCTGACGGCGGCAGCCACAACCTTGGGTATCTGTAATCTGAGGGTTAATCAAAAAAAAATCATCATTTTTTTCAAGGTGAAGGGTTAGTTAGGGTTAATTATGTCTACTTTATGGCAGAAATGTACTTATAATTTCTCCACAATAATTTATAGGAGGTCAAAGATTTTGGTTGGCTTTCTCAGCACCAGGCTATAGCCAATCTGCGGAGGAATCTCCCTGCAGTGCTAACAGCCCTGGCAGAAGAGGTAGAGCACAACAAGTGCCCTGTGGCAAAAGGACTTCACTCTTTTTGTGCCACATACAGATTTGTGGCAGCGCTGTACCTCCAGCCAGCGATCTTCTGTACTGACTACTGTGACCAGGATGCGTTCTGGGAACGATTTTGCACTCAGGTATTTACAAGTATTTGGAATACTAGCATAGTATTTACAGCCTGACAAATACAAATTTTCTATAGCACAATTATCAAGATAACAAGATATTATGTTTTTAAACAACCATATCTCGAACACCTAACAGATCAGCTGAATCAACATCTCCACCTACAGCACTGCACATCCTGGGTGCATTCAGTGTGCTGGGCCCACAAGCAGTCAGAAACCCAGCCCATAATGATCCTGTGAGTTACTTGAAGAGTCTTGCTGCCAGGTTTCCCCCTATGGATGAGCAGGAACGTTTGGAGGAATGGTCTTTATTTAAAGAACATCCTCTGACTGGTGTGCTGAAGCTGAGCCATTTTATACAGCTCGCTTTGTCCCTTCTCAAGTCACATTTTATATTCATGTGCCTTGTCTTCTGCTTTATCTAATTATAGACTCAGATGTCATGAAGGAGCTGGCATCACAGTATGAGCAAGGCCATCTCTATCCCTGCCTGAGCAAACTTGCTGCCATAGTGCTCACGGTTCCTGTGAGCAGTGTGAACTGTGAGCGCCATTTCTCCACCATGAACAGGGAAACTCACACAACTCATTATTACTTTTAACAATATAAAGCTATCTTTAAATTGAAGAATATCCTAAACAAAGACACATTTTCACTGTTGGTAGGTTAAAAACGACCTCAGCAACAGGCAGCAAGGAGAGCAGACTGTATGAAAATCTCAATAAATGGGCCTCCTGTGGGAAAATTTCATATCATCATGCCATGGTGACATTTTTCTCCAAGCCGAGGAAGATAAAGTGCAGCGATAAATCTTGCACACTGTGTTCATGATGTGTTGTTTCATATGGTATAGCTTTTATTTGTTGCATTTTATTCATTAGTGTGTAATAAATGCAGTTTATTGAGTCATCCTCTCCTAGTGATCACTTTGTTTTAAGTGTTTCACATGGAAATAAATAAACAAAAATTTAGAGTAAGCGTGCATAGTCTCTATCATCTCTGTCCACCGGGCCTAAAACATTTCTCGGGGAAACACTGCATACAGACTCTTGATAGTGTCCTCAGCGTTGGTGGCACTTGTCTGTACTTCCGGCAGACACTTGTGTACTTATTCTTGAAGAGCAACTTTCTGGGATGGCACTTCACTGACATCAGACGGAAGCAAAAATAGCAGCCTGCAATGGTCACGGCTGAGATAAAGACACATTCAACATATCCAGTATGACTCTATTCTGTTGACAAGAGAGGGCATACCACTGTAGACTAATGAATTAGTGTGCCTTAATCCTGCACCCAATTACTCATAGTACCTCACTGAAGGCCATACAAAAAACTTCCCCATACATTTTTCTCTTGAGGATGGAGCAAGCAAGTGTGCAAGAAAAGAACTAAATGGTGTCTGGAAGCTGAAATGATCAAGTCTTCATCAAACTGGTGAGTTTGATTCAGCAAATTGTCTGTTTTCTCAGGATGGAGACCAAAAAAGGCTGGGAGATCAGGGGAGTCATTATTTGGAATGTGACATTTGCAAAGCAGGTTAAAGTGTTGAATAGATGTATATTTGAACAAATCCCATAGGGACACATGCAATTTTTCAAGCATGAGTGATGATGAATTCAATCAACTTAATTGTTCTTCTGTCAAACTGTAGATTTAATAAAAATGTGTGATGCAATCTTAGTTCCACGTCAAAAAGAACTTCAAATCATCCACTAAATAAGTCCCTGGACCGAGTGATTCGAGCGTCTGCTAAAACTCTTGATCTACATGATAACTCCCTATCGGTGTTGGTGACACTTCATCAAAGCTCAGTTGAGTAAGATAAGCTCTTCATTCCAGCTCGTCATCATGCAGTGCCTGAGGCAGCGACTGATTTGAACTGTCAGCGGAGAATACGACAGGAAGAGCAAATGTCTGGACTTGTTCTCGTCTCCTTCATGGAGGGAAAATGGGACCCCTGACAGCCCAAACATCCTAGATGGATGCAGACGGGACCCTGTAAAGGAACACAGGTGTTGCATAACACCAGTGCAACACCTGGCTGTCTGATAAGCTGCAAAATGAACATCCACCATGTACGAAAGCACAAAGCAAAGTGATTGGCTCCATCACATTCAAAATGATGTGATGCCATCAGGATGCAGGCCTGGTGGTAAGAGCTGATAGAGACTATGCACACACACCAGATTTAGTTTATTTATTTCTCTGTAAAACACAAAGTGATCACAAGGACAGGATGACTCATTAAACTGCCTTTATTACACACCACCTCACTTCACTGGAAGAAGTTACAGCAAATAAAAAACACATTGTAATCTGAGCTTGTGGGGTTCAGGGGCCCTGACCACACAGGAGCTATTAGTCAGCTGATGTCTGGAGATGAATGTTATTAAACTAGTTAACATCAGTAGTTACTTGTGTCACGCTGCGGTGGATTCAGCTACGTATCTGTCCGGTTTGTTGAAGTAATCTGAGAACTACTGTGTTGAGCAAAGAAATGTAGTACGAAGAAGATAATTAACTCCACCCACCTGAACACACACAAGCAAATGTTGCTGGTGATAGAAGTGAGACAGCAGAAGATCTCAGTGATGTTCGATATCTTTGCAGCAACATAGCGCTTTTCAGAACAGAGGCTCCCAAACGCAAATGATTATTTTCTAATCAATGAATATTTAACGGTATGTGGCAGATAATTTAAAAAAAATTGGCCTGTTGTTGGCCTGGCGGCCTGTACAACGGTAGGGAAACCCTGAGGGGTCTTTCAAACTAGACTCCCACCAATAGGAGGAGACATTTTCAATTTCAATATCTCATTGGACTTTAAGACGGTACTTAATTGTTTCCACAGTCTCTATTTGCTGGTTTTATGAAAGCATTATGATTATTTACAGGGTGTTGATTTTATACTAAATTTCTCTACTGCAAAAACTCACCAACACAGCAATAATTATAAGTATATGTGCAATAGTTGATTTAACACATGAAATCAAGGAAAGGCAGTCAAAATTCAAGGCAAGGTCGCCATGCTTCATTTTGTTAAAATACAAAATATTTAAAAAGCAGCCTTGCTTCATGTTTATTCCATGCACACATGTATGATGTGAGAAACACGTGTGCACTGACAGAGACAGATGCAGACACAACCTGCAGACACTTGTTTAAAAGTAGGTGCAGTCTACTGTGCTGTGCTGCAGCTCTGTGGAGGATTTTATCCCACAATACATACAGACGGCATTAATACAGCTGAGATTAGCCGTAACTGATTCTGAATGGTGTCCAAAATTAAGCTTGTCTGGGCAGCTTAATTGTGCCCTTCACACACCATTAGACAGCCCAATAGCACCTTGCATCACTCCCTCTTACACATGTAGCATGAGTGCAGCAGGCATGGCTACATCTGTTAAATGTAACCATGCCTCTCAGTTCTCTCAACCCACAGCAGAGCGGCTGGAGTGTCAGAATGAAATGCAGATCTAATCTGCTTCAGGACGACGATGCTTATAAAGAAAAGGAACCCAATCAAATAAGCTCCTCCTCTGTTTAGTGCTTAACCTTCTTATTTGTGTCTTGATCATTCTGCAGAAGATTTTCAGGATGGTGCTGATGCCTGCAAACCTATTTAATTCTTACTCTGAGGATTTTCAATCTCATTTATGGTGACTAACTATTGCTCTTCATAATAGCCACAATAAACACAGACGTCATTACAAATGGGTCACATTGACCTGGTTTTTGACCAGACAGACGTAATTTTCCATCACCACCACCTACCTTGAAATCTCACGTCACACAGGTTAGAATTTGTTTCATCTCAGGAAAACAAGTCAACACATGCCGGCACTATTGTATACATGGGGGTTGCATTTGCACTAACAAGCATGCAGTCAGTCATGCACTGCTTATATGCACAAACGCATACACAATCCTACACGACCGTACTCGATAAGGGTCCTTCAAAATAAACAGCGAGTGTTGGTTAATGTGAAGGAGTAATGATAGCATTTATTCCACCTTCTCTCCCTTTAAAGGCCTGAGAGTAAAGCTCCCAAGGGACTCCACAACACAATTAGACAGACTAATTACCCCCTCCATATCTCCAATTCCTCACCCACACTGACAGGCTGGGGCAGGCAAGACATTTCTGTTGACAAGCTTCCCAAGGACAGGGACTGCAGGGTGGTGCACTGATTGTGCATTTCAGGCAATTTAGTGGGTTTCTCAATCCATAGGAACAAAGGCTCAAATCTTACAAAGCACCAGCAATCAGGAGGGGCGGAGCTATGGCACACTTGTTACAGAAGAGGTTGAGGATAATAGAATGATAAATACATGAAATACAAAATAAGTCACATTGACTAAATGAAGGGTTTACTTTTCAGACACAAGTCAACTCAGCCTTCAGCTTCATCTTCCTCCAAATCAAAGAGCCAGTTTTAATGGACCAGGCAGGAGTTGTGTTAAGCTGTAAAGTTGCCAGTTCATCAGTAGGTTAATGATGAACCCCCTCTCCTGTAGTCACCCTGCAGGCAATTTGCACTCAGTCACGGAGACATTGGGCGGATTTAGATGCAGAGGAGATGACCTGCTCTTTGTAGTCTCCTGCCCATGTTTCCTCTAGGTCACGAGGAAAATCATCAGCTTTGCTCAGTATTAAAAAAAGTCTGAAAGGTCGGGAAGTCTTTTTAAAAAAAAATGTTATCCCTGTTGGGAAATCTTGTAACGGTAGAAAACAGAGGGGAAGAGGAGAGGAGATCAAACGGTCAAACAGGAAAGTTTCAGATGGTTCAATCTGAGTTTTGGATGTGGGACGGCTGAGGCGCTGCTGATTTGGCGGGGAGTTTTGAAAACTAAGGACAGACCAAACCCCACCTTCTGTCACATTCTGAGAAACCTTTCTGCAAAATGGTGAACCTTTCAAAAAATCATCTTTGTGCATCTATTAAAGCAGCATTTTGATGTTGTTGAGGGTATAAGGACTACCTTCTGAGAATGAGGGGGCAGCACTGGTAATCTATCAGAAATATTTCCCTGCATAAGAGACAGAATGGAGAGATGAGAGAAAACAGCAGAGTTAGATGTTCGCTGAATGTTTGGGGCTTCTCAAGTAGCCCCATAACGAAGTGTTAGTTTTCCTCACCATAGAGAAGCAGACATGGTTCACTACCCGGGTCAAAGTCCTAAAAGTCTAAATACATAAAAATGCAAACACTTAAAGTCTCCTGTTCTGCTGCTGACACACGTGTGCATACTGATCAGTAAAATGTGCAGACTGACCAGGCAGCAGGATGAGGTAACACACTAACACATTACTCACCTCGTTTCCCCTCTTCGTTGATTACAAGAAAAAAAAAAGCATCATCATCGGATCGCAGCACACGAGTCATCACTGTGTAACTGAGCTGTGTCAGATCGAGACAGACACCTGCTCACACCAAGATGGGGAGAGTAAGCATGACGGACACAGAGAAGGACAGCCAACCTGACGTGGTTGGCTCTTCACCCCTGACACCTGATGGGCTTCTCTTCACACACAGTTACTCGTCCATCTCTACTTACCTTGCAGATTTTGCTCTCCTCTGTCTCAGCTCTGGACTTCCCTTCAGGCGTCCTCTCCTGCTGGTAGTCAGACTTCATCGATAGCTGGCACGAGACCCCAGGGGCGCCCTCACCTGCCCTGAGCTCCTGCTGCCGGGCCATGTATCCCTGTGAGGTGGCCGCCCTGACTGCACTGGGGATTGGGAGAGCGGTATGCACTGGCTTGGTGCCCACAGCGGAGGGTTGCCTGAGCTTGGAGGCTACACCAACTACCGGCATGGTACTTCCCAGGCAAAAAGACTAATAACACAGGAGTGTGAGAGAGGTCCAAAAAGTACAGTGAAGAAAGGGAGGCTAATCTGTAGTGACTCCTGCTATTGTCTGTGACAGGAAAGGAAGGAAAACTACTAAAGTAAAAGAAAGAAGCAGTTGCCTCTCAGACTGAGAGGAAAGTAACTGCGCTCATTCTGTAGCCTACAGCAAGCAGGACTCACAGAAACTGAGAAAGCTTCTACTTCCTCCCATTCATTCCCTCCTCCTTCTCCTCCCACAAGCAACATTACTCCCTCCCCTTCCCTCACTCTCTCTCCCTCCCTGTCTCTCGCTGTCAGAAGTGCACCACAAAGTCGGCCAAAACAGTTCAAGGGGGTGTGAACTGTAGAAGGTGTAACCGGCGCTCTGCAGAACCATCAGTACTGAGACCTGGCTGAGTGTGTGTCTGTGGATGTGTGTGTGTGTCTGTGGATGTGTGTATTCAGTGCTCCCCAACACAACTGTCTAAACAGCTCTCTGTCTCTGTCCCTCTCTCTCCTCATGCTAACACCGAACTCTAGAAATAGACACATCTACATCTGGAGCGGTCCCACCCACTGATGATACAAATAGTACAAATGGAAGTGGGGAACAGCCCCAAGAGGACAAATGTTAAAATGACTATTTCAGGTTTGGCATAAGAAAAGAGAATCTGTTTGCAGCTGTGTGAGAAAAACGGTTTGTTTTTTAATGAGGCAGCAACTTTTGTTGTTGCTCAACTGGTTTAGTGACTGTCTTCCATTGGAGTGTTCTCTCTCTCTCTGGCCACACTCGCTCATCCCCTTCCTCTTCTTCTGTCCTTCATCAAACAACGAAACATAACAAAATAACCTCGACAAGTGCAACACTGCAAAATATATTCAATTACTCTAATTGTAATTAACAAATACCCAGGGGGAATTACGTTATGCATGCACCCATTCTTTAATGTTTAGTAGTATTTTCCTACCAATCAATAATCACAACTTCAGCAAATGTCAGGTGAAATTTAACAAGAATGTCAGCGGTGTCCAGATCAAATACTGACTGATGAATCCTGGACATATTAGGATATTATAGGAGCCTCAGTCTGCTCCAGACAAAGTGCATGTCGAATGACGGGACAGCATCTTCCCAGTGTCAGACAGACAACGTTTGGAAGCCCTAGTGAATGTGTAGGCAGGATCTGATCATTTCTCTTATTTCATTCTAGACACAATTAGTTGTGTCATCTTTCATGAGTACAGCTGCCTGGAAAATGAATGAACTCTTTGGAAGTGTGTCCTATTCATTGCATACTATACTGAACAGCTTTGTATAAAAATGTTTAATGACCTAAAGGCTGAACTCTTCATAAAAGGGCTTAAACCATGATTGGTATACATTACCACTTATATGAGTATTATTGATTATCGGATGTTATTTACTAGATATTGACCAGTACTGAGCTTGCTCCATGCAGTAAGAATATGGCAGCGTAATGCCTAATGCTATGTGTGGTGGTCTTCATGAATGCTGCCATTACTCTGAAGTAGGAGTAAGATATCTTGTTTAAAGAAACTAAATTCAATGCAATGGTGAAGGAAGACAAAAGCTACAACAAAGCAGCTGCTAGTAGTGGACAGACTGCTGGTTCAACAAAAAACAGAGGCTGCATCCATGTCTGCTGTATACAGATCAATGACAGCATCTCTCACAAACATGGCAACCACAGCAGTACATAGATGAATAAAATGACACTGTCCACTGACCCCACCGATCAAATGGGAACTGTATGCTTTCTATGAGTTGTTTTGACGCTTGGTGAGAGACAGATGAGCCGTACTGCATTTGGACTGCCTTAAGCAGACACATTACAACATGAAGCTACTTTATGTCTGTATGCGAGACACAAAAGGGAGTGAAAGTTTTATATGGAAAGCCTCCATCTGGTTTAGCTTAGAGAGGAAAGGAGATGTGCTAGAATCAGAGGGGCACAGTGCAGTGTTATGGCAAACCGGAACTTTTTAACACAGCATAGTCCAGTAAATAGAGCAAAGTAAAGCAGAGAAAAGCAAATACAGAGCTTGTCTCACAAATGTCTCAACCTCCATGGACCCCATCATTGTTTTGGAGCTGAGCCTGAGTATGAGCTGGACAAAAAGATCAAATGTCAAGGTAAAAATTCTTTGATGGTTATTTTACACATCACGGCTTCCTGTTTTGCTAACTTTCACACTGCCTCAGTGCCTTTGACAGTCAATTGCCTTAATAGGGATGCTGCTTCCCACAGCCCAGAATAGCTGGGCTACTCCTGCATGTTTTCAATCATGCAACAGGGCTATCATGATGAGCCTAAAACAACAGGAGTACACATAAATGAATGGCTCTGCCTGCTGTGCTGCACGAATTGGAGCACACTTGGCGGGCGTCCAACTTCTCAGGTCCGTCTGGATCTGTCGGGAATCCCAACTCTGACGTGGTCCCGTCCCGGGGTCACTGAGTCGAAACAAGCTCACACTGAGCCTCAAACAGACCTGAAGAAAACCTCTCACTTCCTCTGTTTTTCATTGGTTTCTGGAAAAAAAAACACCTTACACTGCAAAAAGAATTGTATTTTTGGGGATGACGGCGTCACTGCCAAGTGAAATGCAAATTGTTCTGTACTTGCCAAGATTTAAAATCTTAGATCTGGAAATGGATTAAGAAAAATTACCTTGCTGCATGGACAGATATGTCACTAGTATTAAACATTTTTTCTCAAATTCATAGTAAATTTCTCGTATTTTAGCTGCTCTTTTTTGCAGTGTGCAGGTCAAAAGCCTGGCATTGTAATAAAGCGCTGAAACTTCTTCTTTAACAGTGAAACCCTCCAAACTAAACATCAACAAAGCAGATTTCAGGTTCAGGTTTCCATCTGCAAAAAGTTGTGTGGGTCAGCACCCTTATGTTTGGCTACCACAGTCGATCACTTCTCTAAAAATAGTGCAACGGCCAACTGTGTCATGGTTGAAATGTGTTAAGAACAGGGTGAGCTTAAGCATAGATATCAGTGGAGGAAGACTGCTGACAAAAGAAGATTAAATCCTCATACTGAATACCGAATCACTCAGCTTTTGTAATCGTTTGAGTAATATTTCAATATAAGCTAGTCAGACCAAAAAGAAATGAAAGGAGCTGTAGTCACTGTCTAAGAGATCAGTCTTCAGTCTTAGATCTAGTCCATTTTTAAAGCAGAGGCTGAACAATTGGTCACAATCAGGACAAGAAACACGTCAGATTCAGGAACAAGACTAAAACAACGGTGATTATGGATGGTGATGCTGATGTGTTGGGATTTCGATGAAGACTAATTTGAAATATATTTTTTATAAGGACACTGCTTTTAAGAGATGTTTTTATAGGTTAACTAATTTTATCTCTGTCTTTGTAATACTTTATGTAACTGATTTATGAATTTCATGATGATTTTACCATCGATGATCCAAATTTAACACGTCATCATTGAAAGGTTTGTTTGACTTAAAGGCCAGCTTGGGACCACTGCAGTTGTCCCGGAGCCCATGACTTCAGGGCCCCCCTACACCCCATTTATGCACCCCTTTGTCTTATGTATCCTGTTGTCTTGTCTTGTTATCTTGTTTTTGTCTTGCTGCACAATCAATTGCCCTTTGGGGACAAATAAAGTTGAAGTTGAGTTGAGTTGAAACAACAAAACAACAATAGATGTCTATTGTAAAGGTTTGATTAATCATGAACAAACAAATATATAGCAGTATTTACAGGAAAAAATTAGTGCATTCAAAATCAAACTGATATCCAAAATTCTGGCCAATCAAAGCATAGTTGTTGAATTAAAAATACTGAATACACATGAGAAAAGAAGCCACATCTTACAGAGGAGCCGATGAAAATAGTCCAAAACATATTAAAAATGAGGCCAGGAGTAAAGACGAAGAATCTGTACCAACAATAAGTCTGATTTACTGAAGTGGTTGTTTTCCATGGAGAACAAAGATCCTGAACCTTGCAGCAGCTCTTACCTTAGGCATCACATATCACTGCATTCTGATGCTTTGACTCTGCTACTTGGTTTCAACTGGACCTCGTTTGTTAGTGAACAATCAAAATGTTCTGAAAGTGATGAAAGACGGACAAGGTTTCCTGAAACCTGAGAACAATAATTGCCCGCGTCTTCCTCTTGTCGAAATCCGTTTTTCACAAATGGTCTTTCTACATGTCTCATCTTGGCAGAGAGACCTCACCACACTCGAATATAAGCTCCTGTGACTATTCCTGTGGCTGCTCAACAAAGCCTCCCTTGTCTGGGTTTGTGGTAAAACTACCACTAAATACATGGTGGGGAGGGAACGTGTTCCAGCTGAAGGTGGATGTAGGGGTCAAACAGGCGGGGATGAAAGCTGCGAGGTAGCCTGCAGGAACATCTGCATACACCTGGAGCTGCAGCCAGAGGCAGCATTATTTTATTAACCTACACTGGCTAAGTGCTGCTCTCCACAGGCAGCTTTTAACACCATAATTTAACACTGTGTGTGATTGGGTTTGATCAGTCCTCCTTCAGTATAAAAGTATCCTCAGGTTTCTGCTTAATATGTATCTGTATACTGATTGAATCCAATGTCACTTTGTAATGTTCATGTCCATCTCCTGTAAGCTGGCAGCTGTTGGAAAACAAGTCTCATAGCAGCCAAGTCAGTAAGAATAAAAGACTTATGGCTTATGGAATCAGTAATGTCATGTGTTTATTATCTGTTCCATGCAGAGGGTGCATGGTTGGTAACCTGCCCTGCTTGATGTGTGTGTGTGTGGTTTATATGAAAGACACGGCCCTCTGTCACATGACGTCAGCACTGAGGTTGTGCTTTGGCTGTGAAAACAAACACGCCGGGGTGCTGGAGATAAGAGGGGTCACACACCTCCACCCCCCCGGCATGTACACACACAATCGCACACAGAGTTTAAACACATCCCCCAGAGAGGCCGCTTAGATAGTCACACACCTGGCCCTGTCAGCGCTCTGAATGCTATCAGTCAAACGCATGTCAGACAACATGGAAAAAAAAAAAACACACTTGTGCTGGCACATGCACAACAAAGAGGTGCCTGGGAATATGAAGGCATGTACAGCGGCGCAGTGAACACAGGCCTGTGTCATCAACATGCATCATGCGTGACCTGGGAGGACATACACCTGCATTCACTTGAATCCTCTGTTTGCCTCTGGTTCAGGATTCACAGATGGATTCCTGCTCCTCAGTCAACCTTTGACTGCAGTCAGTCGCCCGCGCAAACAACAGGCTTACAACCGACAACGTTGGAGCATCACAGGAGATCTCTGCTCATTCCCCACATCCTTTGTTCACATCAGACACCTTCATATTAATTTGTGAACTGCAGCCCCTATCAAGTGGTTTTTATAGCTATTCTGGGATATTGGCAATGCATGATCAATATGGTGACCTCATGTTTGTACTAGTTAGAGAATTAAGATTAGTCATTATTAGATCAGTAACCTATTTGTGTTATACATGAACATGCACGCTCTTGTTTCTTGAACATTGATGGCATGGATTGCTCTTTGACTGTGTGTACCATCCTGTGTACCTCTAATAGTGACAATAAAAAGTACTCCAAATGTTCACACAAAGTAAAACAACTAAAACCACAACAGACTCCACATTTTAAAACTTTAAATACAAACAGATGGTGATGAGCTTCATCAGCATTGTGTGAACTCATTTGGCAAAGGGACTAGAAGTATAAGAGTTTTGTCCCTGCAAACGGTCTCCTCCTAACAGTTACTTTAAAGGACAGCATTGGTTGCAAAATACACTTCAATCATAAAAATTGCAAAGTAACAATAAATATAGAACAGTGTTTCCCCTATATTCATTCAGCCCGCTGCTGCTAGATTATAAGAGCCGCTGCTAAAATTTCTCACAATCATTAATATTAACGAGCTACTAATGATTTTCACTCTCAAACTGTGTGAGCACGACACCCGACGTTATCTACGTCATCAACGAGTGCATCAAATCCTCCCGGACCCTCTCCTCTGTCCTCAAAGGTAACGTTAGAGCAGCGTAGCTCCTTTAGGGAATAGAGCAGTGTGTAACATGCCAGCTGCAGAAAAGTGACGATGAAGCGGTGAATGAGAGCAGAACAGAGGAAAAGGTTAGCAGGAAGTTGTCAATATGTGTCACTTAATAAATGCAGCTTCTCAAGACCAAGAAAAGTCGTATGTTGTTTCCCAACTGCTGCTATGTGACGTCAGCTACATTCATAGGAAGTCATGTTAATTAGCTGCTGGTCATTTCTACCTGAGTGTCCAGTGTTAAGATCCTCTGTTAGTAACTACAGCATAACTAGTGACATCACTACCTCATTTACTTGTCCAGTAAGTGAACGTCAGCCACAAACTTAGACTAAACTCACATTTGTCCTGTACACAAACATCCGGATAGTTAAATTTTATTTCACTTTTCAGATGAGTCTATTAAACTGGTTGGTTAGGAGGAGAAAGGAGGATGGTGACATGGAGGAGCTGAGGATAGTAAAGATAATAAGGGATGGAAACTAGTCACCTTTTAAACTAATGAGAAGTTTCTTTTAGATTTCAATGAACAAATGTCTACAGAATGGAGTAAATAAAATACTGGTTACATGTTCTTCATATCTTAGTACTAAAGTGTATCACAGGAAAAAAGACTGGTAGAGCAGGTGAGGGAGGAAAGAGAGGCAAAGAGGAGAGGAGAGAGGGTGTAGTGGGAGGTCAGGAGCTATGAGAGGAGGGAGGAGAGAATTTCATCTTGAGAAAATGTTTATCTCAATGCAGAAGACAATGTTAACTTTTAATTTTCACTAAATGGTGTGAATAATTTTCTATGTTGTGACATTTAATTTTTTAATATTAATTTCTACACATAAATGTCAAAACCTGTCCATTTAGACACAAAAGACAAACATGACTAATCTTATCTATAGTGATTCTAAGAGCATTTATTTGAAGCTATTCTGACTCATGAATACAGCCGGTGTCACATCCTCATGGACACCAACACAACAGCACAGCTGCTGGAAAACATTCTAGGGGAAACACTGTAATGTAGAATATACTGTTTCCCTCTGAATTGTAGTGGAAATACTAAGTATTCAGAAAACTACTTTAATTCATCGTCATTTCTCTCATATGCACTAATTCACCAGCACATACATGTGCTCACTCCTGTCTCCACTTTCACTCAGTCACTGGTCTTCACTCACCTTCAATGGCTTTATAGCCCCATTCATTCATACATCACATCATCTGAGCAGTTTAGCCATTAATCAACCTGTTTATTCATTCCTCGTTTACTATTTGCTTCACCTCTGTCATCCACTCACCGTACCTGCTCTCTTACTTAGGGGCAATTTACATGACAACCGCTTTAACCTAAAGCGATAAATGTTTGTTGTGGTTTGGCCGTTCGTTTACACAACAATGGTGTTTTCGGAGCCTTAAAACGGGTTCCAGAGTGGAATCTTTTGAAAACGCCACCGTACCGCCGTATAAACAGGCTAAACACAACTCATCTGAAAACGATGATGTCACAGCCCCACTTTGCGCATGTGTAGCACCTGCAGGGCTGGCAGATAGCTGGACCAGTGACTGGGTTCAGAGGGAACAGCTCTACAAGTAAACTTGAACAATAACAGACCACAGAACAGGAAGAAAGTTTAAAATTAACAGTAGTAGACAAACAAATTGGTGCTTTAACACAGTTCAAATAAAAGCGGGAATCTTCCAACCCAAACAAAGTGGCCTGTTGTATAACAGTGTAATAAACATAAAGATAATTAAGGTAATAAAGTTTCTCTCTGCTTAAATAAAACATCCAACTAAAGTTTACCACCAACATAGTAACTTATAGTAACATAAGTAAACTTAGTAACTTGAGTTTACAATAAGTGTAGCATTCACATGGTTTTCACACCAAAATACTCTGAAATAGATAACCCAAAACTACCTTAGCTCTGTTACATGACATTTTCGGAGTAAACATTTTACACAAGGGACGAGAGAACAAACTAATTACATGGTAAGAACAATTTAACATGGTCCCGATTCAACAGAAATCATCAAATCATTTGTCCTGTAGACGTTTGTACAACACAAAGTTTCCAGAAAATGGAAAACAAAAATACTTTACACTATCAAAAATAAACCACTTGATAGGTTGTTAGCGTCACATGTAATTAAAGGAATAGTTCAACTATTTGTGACTCATTTTAGAACATTTTGACACTTAACTAAATTTGAAACAGATTTAACTCATTTTTAACATTTACATTACACCATGAACTTATATTATTGATTGGGGTTATGTTAACCTGGGTTACACAGGCCTCTTACAGTTCCAGCCTTATTCAGGTACGTGGACAGAACACTATGAACAGAAAAACAATGTGGACTGTCTGGTTCTGTTAGTGCTGAAGACTCTGTTGAGTTTATTTACACTCCTCCAGTGTAGATTTGCTGAACCACTACAGTGATCTGATTCTGTGGCTACTGCCCTGATAGCATACCACATTGTTGTCAGCCATTTGTGCAGATCCGTGTGTACGAGGATTGTTTCAAAAACATTGTGTAACCCAAACTTTGTCACTCACACATTCTCTCACACTTTTACTGGGATATTTTACTCTCTCTGTTGCTACATCCTCCTCTTCCAAGTTAAGTAACACACCACTGCTGGGATCTGACCTTGGATCCAGAATTTGGCACGAGTGTTGGGGATATCAAGACAATCAGTGACACTAGTTTGGATTTTCATCCCGTTGTGAGGAGTAAAAACCAAACATATAGGTGCTGTACTATGACACAATGATATAACGATACCACAAAGAGAAGCTAAAGAAGAAGGAGGCAGCTTCTCCTACATGGTGAGATGTTTTCAACTCTAACATCTATCCACTTTTTCTGTTATAGAAAGAAATTCTACCATTTTGGATGACATTTGAAGCAGCAGATCACCCTGCAAAGTCAATTCTAACACATTATGACAACAATCCATTACAACCTTCCATTATAAAATCAACACTTTGTCTCCACTGTTTCCTTCCTTCACAGTAAAGAACACTTTTACAATTAAACTACAAAGGCCTGTTACTTCCATTCCTTGTGACAGAGTCGGAGTAAATCAATCCCATTTATGACCACCACATTCCTTCCCCTTATGATTCGCTATCTTCCCCTCATTCACAACGCATCTGTGTTTCCCCTCTTGTCCAAGGCCAATCTTGGATTTCACAGCTGGAGTTGATGAGTCCTAAAGTGCTGAATTTAATCATCACAAACAACAAGCAAGAGAGGGATGTAGAGCTGTCCCCAAAGCTGTGCTGGAGCGCTGATCAAGAGAGGGCATTGTCCAACAGACTTCATTTAACTATGACTATATATACTAAGACAATGGCAAGACATACCTGCTTCATTACATTATATTATATAATGACTACATCCAGCCTGTCTGCTGACATAAACCCGGAGAGCAGGACTTCTATTAAAGCCCCTGCCACATGAGTTGCATGAACTTGTTCTCTGTCGCTGGCAGCGTCTCTCCCATGCTGTCACCCATGTAGAATGTGTTTCTAGTCAACCAGCAAAGACGGAGTAGGTTACAGCAAATAGCAGCAACATTTGATAGCTAATGGGTGATCAAGTATGTTGACCTGATCTGATTTTTCAGTTTCAAACTTGTAGCAGTGAAATGATAACATCCTGTATTCATTTGGTGGGAAACATCATTTATATGACAGATTTTCTTCTTTAGTCTCTTCATTATAACAACCTGTCCCAAAGGACTCCACACATATGCATTATAATGTGCTGAAAACTATAGTAATGACCCAATTGAAAGCTGAAGCTGAAATGTTTTGCTAACTGCATCTGAAAATCAGACACCAGATGAAGATGAAGACAAACTCAAGTGAAAGGTCATGGTCATTCAGTTCCCCCGGAGAGAGTCTGCAGGAAACTCTGCATCAACCAGCAGGAAGCCCATTTCAACAGGCCTCTCAGCACCTCTGGTATCTTCACTCCGATGGGGACACATTTATCACGCTGTATTCATAGAGTGGAAACAAGTTTTATTTTGAAGGAAAAACATAAAAACATATGTGCAGTCCGAGAGTCTGTTCAATGGAAGGAGACAGATCTGATCTCAGGACAACGTTTCTCCACTGATCAGAGAAAAAGACTAATATACTATCACTACAGCCAACACCTTTATGAAGTCAACAAACGCAGCCCGTCTGAACCTCATAATCTCTGTCCAAACAACAGACAAGTGTTCTTTATCCCTTGAGTAACTAGATTAAGCCTCATTGCTTTCAAATGCATGTTTAGGCACACACAACGTCTAACCCCATACCCTGGGCTGTAAATAGGGAAAGTTTATTGTTTGCTCATCTGATAAACACATATTGGTGTCATCTGTGGCTGGCCTGGGGTTGCTTCTTCTTGCCCTCATTAGTGTTGAAACTCGTATAACGTCCGGTTTAACACCGTCTGAGAGCTGCGTCTGATTAAAGAAGAGGGTTAAAAGCTCCCCGACGGCCTTCAGCCATATCCCTGGAAGCTGGCACGCTGTCAACAGGTCCAGATGTGAGAATGACAACTGTGTTCACGTTTCTACGGGTTACAGTGAGTCCACTTACATGTAAAGACACACACACTGACATTGCATGATAACACATTTGCACAGAGAAAGCATACTGCGTTCACTGCACAATGTCTCATTATGCTTACTGTCTACTCAACAGCACTAGCTCTTTAAGACACCTTAAACAGCCTGCGGCTGCTGTACTGTACATGCTCACTGTCTTGTAAACTACACACAGTCGTTACATAAGTTTCTGAGAAAAAGCAGCTGGCAGGCGTCTCTGCTCTGTTTTGATTTATGGTGCTATGTGGAGGGAGAGGAGGGTGAGGACAGTCATCTAATTAGTACACTCTGACCCAAAGATCAACAATTCACAGGTTCTCTGAAAGATCAGGGTCCTCCTCCACAGCTGAGCAGGATGTGTGTCTACCTATGACCATGTGTGCGTGACAACACAGCATTGGTGGTGGGAGTTCCTCTCCTCTGACACCAATGTGTCGGGTATACATCCTGTTGACTGGGACCATGTTGATCCAGACAGGGCTGCAGGGCCCCCTGCTCATTAAAGTGCTCAGTGATGATTTGAGTGAAAAGAATCTCTATATGTATAGTTAATGACAACTATGGATCTTAATTGAGGGTTTGTGGTCTAAATGCTGTTTCAGAGAATAAACTGCTGTAAAACCAATATTTATATAATAGGAACATTTTAGTGAAGGTGTTTTGAGGTTTTTACTCATTTGCTGTGGGCATGTTTTGCAAATGTGGTCCATTGTGAGCCGCTTTTGACGAGCAATGTGAGGCTGGAGTTAAATAAAAATGCTGAAAAAAGAAAAAAGTCTTAGGCAGGTGTGAAGAAATGCTGTAAAGTAAGAATGCGTTCAAAAATATAAAATTTAATTGTTTATTTTTATCGATTTACAAAATGAGAGTGAACAGAAGAAAAACCTAAATCAAATCAATATTTGGTGTGACCACCCTTTGCCTTCAAAACAGCATCAATCTTTACAGCATTTCTTCACACCTGCCTAAGACTTTTGCACAGTACTGTATATAATATTCATAAACCAAAATAAATCATACCAACAAATCTACATATTTACACATAACAGTACACCCCTGTGATTAACTTAGCCCCTTCCTCATCCCTGTACCTTGTGAAACTTATGTCTTTATATTTCTTTTTAAACTGGATTATGTTTAGACATTGCTTTAGATCTACACTTAGTCTGTTCCACAATTTCACTCCACAGATAGAAATGCACAAACTTTTCATTGTCGTACAGATACTCTGAATCTTTAAATCTAGCTTTCCCCTTAAATTGTAACCCCCCCTCTTTCTGAGAACATTTTCTGAATGTATCCTGGAAGTAGGTTATTCCTTGCTTTGTACATTATTTGTGCCGTTTTAAACTCCACAAGGTCAAAGAATTTCAATGTTTTAGACTGTAAAAATAGTGAATTGGTGTGGTCATAATATCCGACATTATGAAGTATTCTCATGGCCCTTTTCTGAAGTATACACAGTGGTTGTAGTGAACTTTTGTATGTATTTCCCCAAACCTCCGCACAGTAATTTAAATAAGGTATAACCAGTGAGTAGTAAAGAATGTGGAGTGATTATTAGTATTATTGTTAGTCTTACTACAACTATCAACATCAAGTGCTGCTCATGGTGGATTGTTGGGTCTCTCCATAACGATGAGTCGGTCTAGACCTGCTCTTTTTGTAAAGTGCCTTGATTTGGCGCTATATAAATAAATTGAATTGAATTGAATTGAATTTCTGATTCAGAACATGCCTTGCTTTTGCCAGGACTGAAATGCTTCTAGACAGTTTGGTGTGGACATGTTTAATGTGAGATTTCCAGCTAATTTTGTCATCTATCATCACACCCAGGAATTTATTTTCATATACTCTTTCTATGTTGACACCATCTATCTGTACCTGTACTTGATTGATTGTTTTACAGTTTCCAAATACCATGATTTTTGTTTTGCTCAAATTTAACAATAACCTGTTTTTGTCAACCCATTTTTTTATTTTACTGATTTCTGAAGTGATCAAGTCCAAACATTGCTATAAATTCTCACCAGAACCCAAAATGTTTGTGTCATCAGCGAATAACACAAATTCAATAAATCAGATACTTTACATAGGTCATTAATGTACAGTATAAATAATTTTGGTTCCAACACTGACCCCTGGGGGACTCCACACACAATGTCCAAACATTCAGATTTGTACTCTCCCATCTTCACAAATTGTTGCTTGTTCTTTAAATAATTTCTGACCCAATTCAATACTTCCCCCTGAATCCCATAACGTTCCAATTTATTGATTAATATTTTGTAATTTTTTGTTTCAAATGCTTTTTTCAGATCAATGAATATCCCAACTGCAAATGTCTTATTGTCCATGGAATGAGTCATTTCTTCTAAGAGTTCCGTTAAAGCTAAGGATGTTGACGGGTTTGTTCTGAATCCGTACCGACTGTCAGAGTCATTTGTGTTTATATGAATCTGTCTCGTCTCTCATTGAAGAGTTTTTCTAGAATTTTTGAGAATTGTGGCAGAGGAGAAACAGGCCTGTAATTTGTGAAGAGGTGTTTGTCACCAGTTTTATACATCGGTATGACTTTAGCTGTTTTCATTTTATTTGGGAATTGTCCAGTTTGGAATGATAAGTTGAAGATGTGAGTTAGTGGTTTAGAAATCCCCTCAATTACCCTTTTTACTATTCTCGTATCCATTTCATTACAATCAGTAGATGTTTTGTTTTTACATTCATAAACAATATCTATCATTTATTTTTCTTCTATTGCTATAACAAACATTGAACAAGGATTCCTTTCTGTAAGATTATAATTTATATTTACAGATATCTCCAGATCAGGGATTTTAAAAATTTTTCTGCCAAGTTTGGTCCAACACTTACAAAGAATCTATTAAACTTATTCACTGTATCGTCCATATTATTAATATTCTTATCATTATCAATAAAATACTGTGGATAATTAACCTGTCTATAGCTATTTCTGATTAACCTGTTTAATATGTTCCATATACCTTTAACATTATTTTTGTTATTTTCTAATATTTTACTATAGTATTCCTTCTTACATATTCTCATACTATTAATTCACTTTCTATAGTTATGTGTTTTATAAATTCTCTATATAGTGTATTTTTCTTTTTACAGGCATTTTGTAATCCCTTTGAGATCCATTGATTATCTTCATATTTTAGTTTTTTGCTATATTGTTTAATTGGACAATTTTTTATCATATAATAATTTAACTATTCTTAGAAATTCATCATACGCTTTATAAATATCTTTTTCTTTATATATTAATTCCCCGTCATGTATCAGCAAATCCTTTTTTAATGCATCCATGGACTCTTCTGTCCTAACCCGCCTGTATTTTAGATTATTGTCCTGATTGTCTTTTTTTTATAGTTGCTGTCCTAAACTGTGAAAACTGGCAGTGACTGGTGGTCACTGATATCATTTATTAATATTCCACTCACTATATTGTTATCTATATGATTTGCGAATATATTGTTGATTAATGTTGCACAGTGGGAAGTAATCCGGCTGGGTCTGATGATTTTGGGATATATTGGGAAGTGTTGATAAATTCTTCTGTCATTTTGTGCTTGTTTAGTAAATTAATGTTGAAATCACCATAGATCAACATTACTTTTGGTTTGTTTTTGTAAAAATTTCTTCCATCCAGTCCTTAAAAGCATCTATAATAGAACCTGGCATTCTGTATATGCAACTCAGAAGAACATTTTTCTTTTTTTCCATAAATATTTCTATGGTGACACATTCCAGTAGATTATCCACCACTGTTGACATTTATTCCACCACCTTATAACTAAAATTCTTGTCCACGAACAAAGCCGCACCTCCCCCCCCATTCTTGTTTTCTCTGTTGATACAAATCATTTCATATCCTTTAATTTCAAAGTCCATGCCCTATCACTGTTGATTCAAGTTTCTGATATTGTGATTATATTGAAAGGCTTTTACCTCATGGAAATGCAAAAAGGGCGAAGAGAGTGGAGTCGAGACGGTGCTACGCAGTGGAAACAGAGACAGAGCATAAGTAGCTTTACTGTGAAGTCAAAAAAGGATAGTGGTATACAAAGTGTTAACTTCTGTGTGTGTGTGTGTTTACACAGAGATCATGCAACAGTGCCACGTTGAAGACCCTTCTCTACGACACCTTTTGTTGTTACCACTGAACAAAACAACAGCACATGTCGCTCCAGTGTGTGATTTTAAAAGTGAGCCGGTGTTCTGCAAACAAAAAAGCGTGACTTTACCACAGCAGCATCTGTGTCTATTGTGACATCTAATATGTGTGTCGAGTAGCGCTTTGTAAACAATGGAATAACATGGCAAAAACAATCATTTTACCCTCCCTGTGACATGGCGGTTGATCTCGTTGTGTGTTTGTAGGATAAGGAGGTCCCTGACCTCGCGCTGTCTCCCCAATTTTAAGATTTTCTCCTTCTTTGAGTTAGCTGCTAACTGTTACTAGCTTTGTTGTAGGCCATACACAACAGGTCGCAACGTCACGCCCACGTCCTGTCTGTCCGCCTCACATTTAGACCGTCGTCTGATTCGACCCTGTTACCCCTGCTGCTATCACAGAGGTGGAAGACAGCAGACCCCCCTATTATGCATGTATTGTATCTATACGTATCAGCAGGGAGGAATAAAGGTGCAGCACTCCCGCCTTGAACAGGCTGTGTAAAAGAGGCTTACTGTATGTGAGGGTGTATGTGTGGATATAACCTAGGGTGGTCCAGCAAGTGTGTTTACACTTTAGTGTGTTTTCTGTGTTTTCACTGCGTTTGATGACAGCAGCTGAAAGCTTAACGGTGCTCTGTGTTGTTTGGATCCTTGGTATTACAGGAGTCTTTTACAGTTAAGTGGCAAAAGTAGAAAATCTAGAAGTGGAAAAGAATGAAACTTTTGTAGTCATCAACTGAGGATACAATCTCCAAATTCTAACACCAACAAAAACTATCAATACACCATGAATGTGATGTGTATGAGAGCAGAAATACAGAAAATGCTGCTGGAAAATTGGTCAGTGTGCAGACAGATGTGGCGAATAAGGTCTGATAAACCATATTTCTGTAAATGTTAGGAATCTTAGTGTCAGCTCAAGCTTCAGATAAATCATCTCTAATCTGTTTGCAGCAATCGCAGACAAGCATGGACTGAGGGCAAACCAACATAATTGTATTTCCTGTTGCAGAAATGTGACAGAGGAGGAGGAGGTGGGGGAGGGGGGGGAGGGAAGCTAAAGCCCATTTGAATTTGGATTTGGATTGAATGAGGGAATTAACTGATTGTTAAAAGTATTTGTGTTATCGTGCAAGGCCTCAACTATCTTTTAGAAATGAAATGTCTTATTTTCAGACAAACTTGAATTTCAGTGAGGACTGAAGAAGTCCCACGTCCTGCATCTGTCCTGCAGTCCTCATACTTTTTTACTTCACTGCATGTCCTACAGTGCAGCCAACTGAATGCATTGTTACATTAGCTGGTTCAAAGTAGAATAAAGATATCTTGAGTTCGCTATGATTGGTGCTTGTACTTTTACCAGTTTCTCTAAAACTTACTGTCAGCTGTGAGATTTATATTAGCCAATTCCAATCATCATTTCAAATCTCTACAGAGTCATTTGTTTATTTTAGATGCAACACAATGACAAGATTCAATCAATGAGTATTTGTATTACAGACTGGCCAAAAATGACCTATGATATATATAATATATATATAATGACCTAATGATATATTAGGTTACCACCTGTAATTTCTTAGGTTTGGTTATTTTCAATTAGACTATATGTTGCTCTTTCTGTCTCTGACTCTGCCAATCATCTGTGTCCATGCATATCATGTGTTGGTGGTAGATATGTGATACCTAGTAGAAGAGGAAAACTATATTAGATTAGCCTGAAGAATCAGCAATCAGAAAGAAATTTTTAAAAAAGGACATAGCTTCAGGTGTCGGATCAGGTATGGGTTTTAAAATGAGCAAGAGCATTTCAGAGTTCATTCATTTCTTCTTCTGCCTCAGCTCTAGCTTTCATTCTGCATTCAGGTTCTAGGTTGTAGGGATATATATCATGTCTGAGCACTTTTCTACAACATGCAAACACAGTAAAAATAAGGCAGCACTGTGCCACCTATAACTGCCATGACTACAGCGGCAGTCCTGACTGTCATTTACGAGATGTTAATGACCTCTTGTAGCATAACCCAAAATGACAGGGAATCTCTCTATGGATACCAATTAGTCATAAACAACCTAGTCTGAGTACCATGAATCATTCTCTGAACTTAGGGGAGGGGTAGGATTGGAGAAGCCCTTTAGTCACAGTGATATAGTAGCTGCTGCTACAATGTCCCAACACTTATGTGCAGAACACTACCATGTATTACCATTGGCACCAGTCAGCATCGACACATTACACAGATCCAGCAGCACTTCAATGTAAAAGCCACTTGCAGTACACTTACTGGTACCATGATGTGATTAAGGGACTAAATTGACTTTAAAATCATACCTCATAGTAAGTCAGACTTTATTTTTGTCTTGTAGCAGTGGAGGTAAATCAAATTGGGGAGGAAAAGAGCAAGTTGCAGTACTGCCAAAAATGTCTAATTCCTTCCTACTTCCATTCATTGGCTGCTCGCCTCCAGACAAACAGGCGAAACATAAATCGCCATGTGCAGATCAGTCGGTTTGGCTCTGACAGAGTTTAGACCTTGATTACCCTGGGAGTTAAGGAGTCCTTTTCAGAGAAGACATATCTGAGGGTGCAGTCAGCTGGCTCAGGTTGTGATTGGCCAGAATATACTGGTGAAATTAAATGAACACAAAACAGACTTTAGTTAATCATTAACAGATAAATCACAGATGCTAAAAATGGATCATATTTTCACATTTTAACAACAATGGCTGCTCTTAAGTTAGATCCCTATTAAAATCTATCTTTGTATAACACAAAGTGAGGATGAAAGAATAATTTCCTACAAACCACAGCTTCTCAGAGGTGATGAAGGTTATTAGTACGTCACCATCACATGTAACAGTTACCTACTAATGTATTTTGATTATCCAATCCATCATTACTTCACATTTAGTGGATGTGACCACAATTTTCCTCTCAGATCTAAACGTTTGAGGATTTTGGGATAGAAATAAAAGAGCATACACAGACTAGCACAGTCATGAATCACTCAAACTGACCACTGCACCAGTTGAGCAGTGAGGATGAAGCTTTTAACTCTCTGTGGCTGCATTCAGACTTTATGAAAGAGCTGAACATGTGGCTCAGTGTTGAGAGCCCAGAGCATGAAACCCATTTCTCTTGCTCAAATCACTGTGATGAAAACCAAACGGGGGGCTGGAAAAGGCATCCAGCCAGTCAGTAAACCCTCCTCCCCCTGAAGAACATTGTCCAATTAAGGTCTTCTATGCCTTGCTCTGTGCCCAGCCGGACTGCCGCATGCTGCCAAGCCCCAAACAGTCTGGTCAAGGGAGTTAATCTCAGTCTCTAGGGCCGATAGGCCATGATGTGTGATGCTGCCCATTCTGACACTTCATCATCAGTGGGTGGGCACTGGCGCGTGGACACTGGCGCGTGGGCACAGGGCTATAAAAGGCCCGGAGCAGTCAGATCTATGCCCCCCTAACCCTCCTACTACTGTGTTTGGACCAGCTTCCAGTCTGAGGAGAGTGTGTGGATGTGTTTGAGTGTGTGTGCCCTGAAGCGAGGTGACCAGACTTTACACTTGCTGCAGGATTGTGAGCAGTGTTATAACATATTGCAGACTCCTGCCGGTAAAACACTGAGCTAAATTAAATATCACTCTGCTGTGAAACTGGCTACAGCTGACAGGATTGAGAGTTTGTTGCTGCATAATATAACCAGGAAAAGCTAAACTGTTTGCAGAGTGTGTGAAGCAATTTTATAAAGACCCAGGAAACAATAAGCAATAGACCGCATTACAGAAAGTTGATGGATCCACTGCCATTGCCCTTTACAAATAATGCAGATTTAAGATTCATCTGCACTGCCTTCACTTTTCAGACCAGGAAGCTTCGTCCACTTATTATACCGTCTATGGAAACAGCACAGCTTAATTTCAGAGTGAGGACCCGATCACATAAAGAACTTCTACAGAAACCTCAAAACTGCCTTAGATAAGCAGGAGAGCAGCAAAACCGCATAGTGCACCTGTGCAGCAGGGTTGCATATGCAAACTGACAATCAATTGTAATTAATGGAAAGCACATTGCGACTCCAGCCCCTTTCTATGAAAAGTTCAAACTGTTTTAACTTTAATCTGAGCGCAAGAGAGGAGTGCATGCCAGGTCCGTCATACCAAAGAAAAACAAGGCTTTGCTGATCGGACAGATGCTGGCAATGCATCTGAGCAATCGTCCGCTAAGTCAATACAAGGTCATGGACACAAAAATAAATAAATTGGAGGCCACAATGCCTTTACAGATTTTACCTTTTGAGAAACACTATGCTTCCTTGCCAAAAATAAGATGTTAAGATCAGCACCGCTCACATATCTGCCCATTCAATATGATGCTGCAGCCAGCAGCCGTTAGCTTTGCTTAGCAGAAAGAATAAAATAATGTAGCTGTTTGGCAGCAGATGTTTTTTTAGATGCAGTCATCTTATCTCACAGGTGACTGTAATAAATGTTATATTGCCGTGCCAATAAACTTCATGCCTACAGCAGTGAAAACAACACTGCGGCATTAGGAAACGTGTTGTTCACTTGCAGAATGATTGATACTGCTGTAGGGCTGAGCTGAGGGAACAAATCACTCTTCCAGTCTTTCAAGAGACCAAATGCACTACCTCACCATCAATGGACTATAGCTCCCAGGCAAAGTGCAATTTTTGCAGATCACTTCACAATTGTGGAAGCTATGTACTGTGACCTGTGTAGGATACAACAGAAGGAAGTGTCTTCTCATACTTGGTTTGACCACTACACTGTCTCCATAAGTGAAGACTAAAGGAATCCAGACTCAAGCCTGACAAACACACTCAGCATCACTCTGTTATCTCATCCAGTGGCTGTAAATTTCTGAGATGCTGTCAGATATAGCAGTGATCTCTGTCTACCTTTTCTGGTTTGTAGAGTTTCCCCAAACCCTCTGAGAAACCAGAAAAGAACTAGAGCTTCCAACACCAAGCTTGAGCAGACACATGGCATGAAATGCCTCGAACACTGCTGTCCTTTTGTATTTATCAAGGGGGACAGTGGTAACTGGTAAGTCACAGTAGGGTGCTACACTTTCCTACAGTCACTAATAAGATCAGCAGAGATGAGCTGACAAGTATTCACTGTGTGCATGTACACAGATAATAGTGTTATATTATTTTCCATCAGTGAGATTCATGACCTAACCTGAATTATAGGCTAGGATTCCACATGGCCTGAGGAAGTCATTATTGGACTGCTATCTGTCTCTAACCAGAGCCTGGTGGTGATTTTATATTCATATGCAGGGAGCAGCAGGTTCTCCTCTACCTCTGAAAGTTAATAGAGGGTAGTTGGGAATGCAGGCTGTGAGGAGGTGGCTGTGGAGCTAAGTGGTGGTCAGGTCCAGTGGCTGCTCTGCTTCTGTGCTGAGCTCTATTTATCCACCCAAACAAATACCGCCAGAGCACCTGTCAGGACAAATACCACAGAGCTGAGAGACAGCAGTGTGGCCTAATATAGAACACACTTAACACTTGTACTTTGCACACTTCATAAAGGGGAAAGTCAGTGGGGCAGGAGCCGTGTAGTTACAAAAGACAGGGAAAATATAGACACAGATCAGGTATGGTTCAAGATGGCATTTGGCCAGCGGCAGTGTGCATCGAGTTCAGGTGACAGGGCATACAGTGCTTTTACAGTTTTAAGGCCTCACATTCACTAACACAGGAGCTGGCCTGATGATTCTTGCTGTGAGTCAACAGAGTTGACAACTGAACCACTGCACCATCCAAAAACAAATATAACTTACAATAAGTCATTACTTGAAGAAAGAAGAACCAAGAACTTGGGGTTTTGCAGAAATCTTCTGTTGCTGTCCTTCTATGAGTTCACTGGTAACTGTTTCTTAAATCTCACAGTTGTTGGTCACTAATGTAACATGTTGTCACACCTGTTCTGTCCTGCTGGCTCACCCTTTTTTCACAGATGTTGATTGAGCACCACCACCTGCTCAGACCCTATTTTGGTTCTGGTCACGTCACCAGGCTGAAGTGACACAATTCCAATTTTTTTGCCTTAATGAGACACAAATCTGTTTTTTTGCAGGCCTGCCTAAGCACTATCATCAGCCAGAACCAGAGAGGAGATGAGGAGATGATGAGGACAATACACGGGCAGAATGTGAACAGGTGACGGAGTGTTTGCTGTCATCCTGAACAAAATACATACATTCCATGAGTTGTGCAAAAACAAATCAATGCAAGGATGTCTGCTGTTTGGGAGGATGGATGCAGGCGACTAGTTATTCTTTGTTTTCCTACCTTTACAGAATAGTGAGGTGGGATTCCTGCAGTCCCACTTTGAGCTGGTTGTGTAAAAGGGGCTATACTAAAACAAAAACACAACAAATAGGCTTTCTCTACTACGGGAACTCAACACCCAGTGACTCTGCACTTCCAAAAAGCTGATCTTTTATAAGATAAAAGGCTTTAAGTATTAAATTCTCAATTTGGATTTCACCTATATTTAAAAACTAGAACATTTTGGATATACTCCATTAAAAAAGGCAGCGTCAGGACACACACCATTGCCATGTGCGGGTAGGGAAGTTTGGTTGTAGGACCTTTGAAATGCATCAGTTTCTGTTTCTGTTATGATAATATGAAATTATTTTTAAACAACAGTATCATCAACTTAATGGAAAGGCTCCAGCTATATTAGGAGGCTGTTAGAATAGATCAGAGTGAAACTGATACCAGACTCGCTCCCATTTTGCTGCTCCACTCTCTAGTGCTGCATGTAACCCCAGAAAAGGTCTGCAGCCATCCCCACTCTGCTTCATATCATCCAATCAGCCTGCTGCCTGAGCCCAGTCAGAGAATGGAACATGCAGGAGGAGGATCTGTATTAAGGGCCTATGCATCACATTACCTTGTGTATGAATGACATTGTATAAAATCCAAAGTCAAGGAAACTGAAATAGGACCAGAATCATCTTTTGTCCTCAGCTTTCTTCTGAAATGCTGCTATTGAGTGAGCCAGACTGTAAGGAGATAAAGTGAGGCTCTGGTTGTAGGCATGGAGAGTCTGAGCTGGAGATGAGCTGAGTTTTCTGCAGCAGAATGAAGTGCCACACATGGACATTTATGAAGTTCAACATCCTCTGGGCTGAGTCATGATTAGGCTTGAGTGACTGCTCAATGACTCACAAAGTGTGTTTGTGAGTGAGACAAATTTTGAGGAGAGATTTTGTGAGTTTTTATTTGTCACATGCATTTATGTCTATATTTCAGCTAGAGTACGAACCTTATGTCTTGTGTGGTGTTACTTACTAGGCTATAACCTTTCATGGCTTTGTAATGACTGCACTGCCACGGAAAGGAAAACTGGAGCTGAATCCAAGCTGTGGTGGAGAGAGGGAGTCACATCCTCCCATAATTCACAAAGAAAGATCTGTTGTATTACCCACTTTGAGGCCCAGGAAACAAATTCACCAGCAGACGTTTGTCAAACTTAATATAATCTGTCTTCAGCATCAATAGCAGTAGTCAGAGCTCCTGTAGGGTCAGAAAAAATCTTGTATGGGTTTGATTGAGTTTACTTTGTCCCTTTTCTGATTGGATAAAAGGAACCTAATGAGCTCACTCTCATGTGATTGTCTAATAGAAGAAAATGATGAACTAACATCACATTGTGGCAAATAGAGGCTGCAGCGTCTCGCCTGCTGGAGATCATTCCAGCAACTACCGGACCGTGAAATTACAACAAACCGACAAGCAAAAAAATACAGAAAAGGAATATTTTGCTGCCTTTATTGAATGTCTTGAATGTCACACAGATTGGGGCATTAGCCTCTCATGGTTTCTGCACAGGGACACAAAAACTCCCTGTTGTTGAAAAAGAGACCAATTAAAAAGCACAGCTCCAGCTTGATGGAGGTATCAGAGGTGGAGTCAGGGGCTGTCAATCATCATCATGAAGTGATGAATGAATTTGTCTTAATGCAGTTTGTCATTAAGCAGAGCTTTGAAGAATAAACTGTGGACAAATGCAAGTTAAAAACTAACAAAGCAGCTTTACTTTAATATCCAGAAGGGTCTTTATTCCCTCTTCTGGCTTTCTGCTCCAAGACATATTCTTTGCATGCCCACTTGAGTGTGAGGTCAGGTGTTGAGACAGGCCAGGTTTGGATGAGTGTTTGCTGTGGGGATGGTGGGAAACCATCTCTAAACATGGCCTAATACTCACTGGAGCCACTGTGCATAGCCACTGTGAAATGGGCCTAATTGCCCAGATGAGGGTGGAGGGGGAGGAGGGCATGTGGATAAGAAGAAAGAATGCTATTGGCCTAAAGCTTTAGGCGATAGGCTTCTGAATATTTGCAGAAATGGGTTTAGCGCACACCTACTCATTATGGTAATAGCCAGCTCTTAAAGGCTGACGTAAGGATGGATGGTTGTGGTAACAGCGCCGGGATGGGCGAAGGTCACAGAGTGCATTCACATGATTAGGAATCTCCTGCCTGTCCTGGTATGACCTTTTTATTCCATTGCTATCATTTTGGTTTCCCTCTATTCCTCTATTCTATCCCATACAACAATTTTCCAAATTGCCTAGTTTACAAGCATTATGTTGCCACTAATTTTGTTTACCTGAGCTGATTTGGTCTGGCAGCATGCCTACAGCCATTAATAAGAGTTGAATCCATTTCCTTATGTCTTGTTTTCACTCTCAATCATCACTGCAGTCATAGCACAGAGTGATCTTTACAAACATGGATACGAGAACCAAACCCCTTAAAATCACAGTTAAGAATACAGTTCCTCTCAAAAGTGCTGTGTATACATCAAATATAAAATAATAGAAAGGGCACAAGATTCCCCCACAAATCAGCGTGGAAATCGTACAAAGTATTATTATGGAAATTATGAGCAAAGTGATAATTAGCACTGCAAATTATGGATGTTCCATTTAACTAATTTGACACAGAAACAGGAATTTCATGTTCTACAATGTGGTACATGCAAAAAACCATAACCACAGTTATGGATCCCATCGCATATTGGTAAAAAAACTATTTGTGTGTGTTCTGTAACAGAAGCAGGGTTAGACAGGAAGAAGACAGGCTAGCCGGTGACGTGAGTAACATAAAAAGAATTCTATGCCGAGTTCAGTGAAGCTTTCTGAAAGCATTGGATGTTACAGACATTCCCTCTGTTCTCAGAAGATATCATATTTTTCATGGGACATAATTAAGAGTAAAGTAAGAAAAGCAAAAGTAGAAGAAGGAAAACTAATAAACAGTGACAGACGGGGGCAGAGGCAGAAATTCTTACACAGAAGTTGTAAATCTGCACCATTTGTAACAGTCCCCAAGTCACAAATCACCAAGCTCAGAAGAGTTGAAGTAACCGTCAGTCCTCCAGACGGGCCAGACGTTCAGGCTGCATGCAGAGAAACTGCTCTCTTGGGTCCATGTTAGCGGCTCACAGTGGTCTGACCAGGTGTCAGGAGCTCCTGCTAGGTGGCCTGAAGCTGCAGGCTGTCCAGTGGGACCTGCAGAAAGTAGTTCTGCCTGAAGCTGCTTCATTTTAAAGTCACTGTACGCATACTGTCGTCTCAGGACTGTGTGGTTTCTATTTGTAAGAGCACAGCAGATTTTGTCTGTCCATCTGTGTATTTTATCTATCTCAGACCTGAGGGATTAAATATGAATGATTTTTGGAAGTTCAGTACAGAACAAGTGAGTTTACACTTACAAACCACTTCTCTCTTTGCCAGTCATGACCAAACCTTATACAATTAATTGAACATGAATATAACACATGGAATGTTATGCAAGGCTACGGTGGTATGCATTTTATGTCAGTGGCAACTTTGGGCACTGCCAGTATCTCCTCCACAGCACATCTCTCAGGGATTGGTGTTTCAGAAAAGTACTTTCATTCAGGAAGTACATGTTATTTATGAAAAGCCTGTAGCAGGACGGTTAATTCTAAGTAGTTCGATTAGATGTATGCCCTCGTATCAAGGACACGTTTTTACCTCACAAATGCAGCATACTGTCTCATTCAGGCTCGCCGGCTGACACTTGACATCAGCCTCAAGGTCTAAATGTGCCCAAATTGGCGACGTAGATTTGTGGCCATTGTTGAATGAAATAATGTTAATCGACTAATGTCAGCTGTATGGGTATAACCATGTGTCGCTATAAACATGCAATTAAAATATAACAACTGCATTTCATGTTTCTGTGTGTAAAGTGTGTTTATTTAATCAACTGAATGTTATCTGTGGACGTCACAAGTATCTACGCTTAGAATAATGATAAACACACCCCCGTATCCCAAACCCCCCCATAGGCCTGTGTTTAATGGACTGTTCCAGCCTGAGGGGAAGAGCGACTGAAAAGTTTAGTTTCTCCAGAAACCCTCCAACATAGGATGGAAGAAAGTCAATGACAACGACTAAACAGTGATTATTGTGTTTATAATTCATACAACACACCATGCACACTCCTGTAGCTCTGAACAGCAAAGACGACCCTAATATAAAAACATCACTGTACTGGCTGACGTTTCCCATCATGCCCCAGATGGGGGCAGACAGCCTGATGAGGAAGGAGAGAATGGATTAGTCTCAACAGGAGGATTTTGGATCAGCGAGGAATTCATTATTATGGGAGCTAAAGACATCATATATGTCATTTATCCTGCTGCATGTCTAACAGTGATTATAGCCCATATTGTGGTTCACTGGTTCTGTAACTCATCTATGAGGATCTATGAGTCAAAAACTAATTAGGGAGTAACTCTGATGCCTTGCTGCCCTCTCCTCTTCCCCCCTTTCATTTACATTTCTGTCACATACAAAGACTTTTTTTCTTGCACTCCATTAAGCGAAGGGAGGGAGGGGTGAGGGGAGGGGAGGAGGTGAGACAAATGACCTTTCTCCAGCAGTGCTGAGCGAGGAAGCATTTCCCCATGTCTGTGTGTCAGGCAGCTGATGCTCTTTCTGTTATCTCATAGTGGACAGTTAAAGGACAACATGGTCACATTGTAAATGCGTAAATCTCTCAGCCATAAAAGTCATTATTGCTTGCATGAGGAGAGTGTGTGTGTTTAAATGCGAGCTTACTGTTAGTGTGTGCTGGTGGTTTGGCCCCTGACTCCGGATTCCTCCCAAAGACTGGAAACGTTGTTTGACAGGAAAATTATCGGCTTGGTCACCAGAGTTAAATGATGGAAATAATTTAGAAATTTAAATCTATATTGCATCAATGGTGAATTGTTTTTGTCATTTCCAGGAGGTAATAAACATGTAAGGTACTGTTTGACTCTGTGTCTTCTCTGGAAGTGATCAAACACGTGTACACGGTACATCCCGTTTACATCAAAGGTCATGAGCAGGGTTCAGACCTGACATAAATATACATGGAAAGGCCTTTAAATGATACAGTGCACTTTTGCTCTTCAGCAAATCTGTCAGAACAGGAGACAAAGCTTGGAGTGATTTTTCTTGTTCTTTGGCTGCATCTAGGAAGCCCTGCTCTGAGTATCTTATAATGACCAGTCTGCCAACGTGTATGTGATTCTGATTATGGTGCTTGGATGCTGCTCTGTGCTTTGCCGTTTATCATGGCCAAGCCTATGCGTGCCAGCTCAAATAATGTCCACCCTGGTTGAATAACAAAGAAGACAAAGTCCAGCGTTTCAGCCCAGCAGTGACTGATGTGTCTCCTGCGGCTCTTTATTTCTCTTCCTTTGGCCCTCGTCATTCTTAAATGTACATTTTTACATTTTGATTGCTCAGCTGACAGGCTCCCTCAGAGCATCTCACAATAATTAGATACTACTAATGTAAAAAAAGGAATTACAGTGTATTGCAAAGCAACTCTTTTTTTAAACTTTTTTTAAGTGCAGTCAGCCAACGTTCTTGGAATAGATTATATGTCAATGTAGAATATTTGCAGGGTTGATGTAAGTGTCTGGGCTCTGACCTCATCACGCCACACAAGGAAACACCAAGCTTAGGACAGCAAGGAGTGGAGAGTGATGTGTGTGTGTGTGTGTTTGTGTATATATATACACTGACCAACAGTAGAAACAATTTTTTTTAATGTCATGCCATCCTGTTCATATTAAATATCAAAGGTAAATTATGGTTCACATCTTTATTCACCCTTTAGCCTTACAGAAAATCATTTTTGTGCAGATTAGTGGTTTTTGTCTTAGTGTTTACAAGTCAGAAAGTGTGGATGATGAGACAGAGAACAACAATAGTCACTGCTGTGCGTGTCTACCTCCAGCATTATCACTACTTTACACCTCTTAAAGGGATAAGATGTTATTCTGGACTTGTAGGATGACGTCATTCTTCCTGCAGAGCTGTGACAAGTTGTTCATATGTTGCTGGAGCAGGATCTCTCTCCGTCTCACCCGGTGATCCAGAACATCCCACGGATCCTCTATTGGGTTGAGATCTGGTGAATATGCTGGTCAAGGAAGGACAGTGACATTGTTCTGGTCCAGGTAGGCTACGCCTGACAGACATGAGCCACATGTGGTCTGGCATTGTCCTGCATGAAGGTGATGCCTGATTGTTGTATCCTGGGAATGACATGTGGACCTAGGACCATATCTCGGTAACAGATAGCTGTCAGTGTACCGTGGATGTGGACAAGGTCTGACCACCATCCATTAACAATGGCTCCCCACATCATGACATCACCACCAAAACGGTCCACTTCCTGGATGTATGCTGCAGGATAGTGTTCCCCATGGCAACGATACAAAGGCCTACGACCATCAGCTCTGTGCAAGTTGAATCTGGACTTGTCACCAAATGTGAGGCCAATCAGCCATAACATCTGGAACATCTGTGCTACACGTGTCTGCAGAGTTCAGACCATCATCATCATCAGCATCCCAACTGCCTGGTCACGTAAGTTTTTTTTATCATCAGTTGTTTCAGTAGGACATTAATTAGACCCAGTAAATTATCACCTTGACCAGGTCTTTTCAATCATGCAGAAAAAAATCTCACCAACATCATTGTTTACTCTGAAATGCACCAATGACTGTTATTTCTATGTTATGACTAAATGATGGTTATTCATGATTTAACGTGTTTTGGTTGTGGTTACTTAAAAAAGTCTATTCAGTGAATCACATGTTTGTTCGTTTCAGTAGATTAGAGCTAGTGAATAGAAATTACAGGGTTTTTAATCTAGGGTTAGACTGAGCTACTTTATATAATGTTGGGAAATTTATAGTGTTGAGTTTATATGTTGTTGTTTTGTTACTAATTTATCCATTACAATCAGGACTAGCTTGAACAAACAATCTTTCAAATAAATATATTTTATATACAAATTATAAGCAAATTTCAAAGGAAGGAGGCAGAGCAGGGTAAAATGTCTCACTTTAGCTCTTGAAGACCAAAGTGGAAAAAAGTAGTTAATATAGAGGTAGGAGGTTTTTCAAGGTAAGGGAATGAAGAAAAGCACAGGAGGAGAATATGGAGGGGAGAGATATGATTCAGCAGTGAGAGGGCGATGTGAGAAACTGCATACATTTTTTAGCCACACACACACACACACACACACTCACACACACACACACACACACACACACACACACACACACACACACACACACACACACTCACACACACACACACACACACACACACACACACACACACACACGTCTATCTCACAAGCTTCCAGCATCGTATTATTAACACAACTGAGGCCATTTTTCTTACCAAACCCAAAAATAACACATTGTCTAACACTTTCTCTCCTTCCTGCACCTTTTCTCTCTCCGTCTCCCTCGCTCCATCTCTTTATCCACTTCTCTCTGATGTGGTGACTATAGATGGGATGTTCCATTTCCTGGCTTTTGATGAAATTTGGAAGCGCTACATATTTTTAGGTTTGGCTAACTTGCAGAGGACAGGTCACTGAGGACAGAGCGTTGGCTGTAAGTGAAGGAGAAAGAGAAGCCATTGATGTCTACTGGAAACTTCAATGCTAATTAGCAAAGAAAGACAGACTTATGTGAATATATCCAGTGACCAGAAACACTGACAGACATTATCTTTTTACAATTTTTTTACAAAAATCAAATGCTAAAAATTAGAGTTGTTTCATACCAAACAAGATTAAACATTTCCTTGGCAGCAAATACGGCATTACACCGGTAGTAGGAAAATATGACAAATGCTGTCGCTGCTGGAGGAAAGTGCACAAATGTAACTGAGCTCCAGATCTTACTCCTCTTTTTTTACTTTCACTACTATCTTATATTTATTCTTTAACAAATAGATTTGATAGATTTGTGGCCAGTGAATACAATCCATTGACAGCAGCTCTTTAAGTTGATGTTGTCGGTGTGTGACCGTAGGCTGCTTTTGTACACATGTAGGAGACACATAGCAACATTACCATGCTGTGTGGTGGCTTTGTTGGTCCCTACTGCTGTTATTGCTAATATTATGCTATGCTAACAGGCTAGATGCTATCTTTGCCTGTTTACACTTCAGTCTTATGTCTGGATTGTAGAACCAAAGTGTTGGTTCATCAGCCCTTCTGGGCTGCTGGGAATAAGACTGCAGTTGTGGGCCTTAAACCCAAAACAGTAACCTGAAAGTTGCTAAAATGCTCTGCAGAGCTGAGGGGAACATGGTTGAGTTGGGTAATAATTATTTGTGGGTTCATCATTATGAGCCAAACAGTGTAGCAAATCAGCTATTGTTTTTTCTTATTTTCTAAATTTTTGTACTTAAGTTTAACCTCGGGCAGCACGGTGGTGCAGCGGTTAGCGCTGTCACAGCAAGAAGGTCCTGGGTTCAAATCCCACTGTGGGCCTGGGACTTTGTGGAGCTTGCATGTTCTCCCCATCTCTAGGTGGGTTCCCTCCAGGTTCTCCAGCTTCCTCCCACCACCAAAAACATGCAGTAGAGGTGAGCTGGTGACTCTAAATGGACCGTAGGTGTGAATGTGAGTCTGAATGGTACGATCCAAATATCAACACAATAAGGAAACATGAGAAACTAGTCATGCACACAGTTAGGTCCAGGGTCAACATGACATATTACCTGTGTTGGAAAAATAAATAAGGATAAATGTGTGTATATACAGCCACACAGCACATTAATGGACCTACAACAATTTACATTAAAAGGGGGAGGGCATTCAGATCACACCCTAGCAAAGTGAAGGGACAAATAATGATAACAAGGATTATATTTTGGAGAGATATGCACTCAAAAGGGGGAGGCTGTAATACAACAGCATGATAAAACTCATTTGCAGCAAGTACACAAGAAAAAATATCATAAAATCTCATGATAAGAGACCCAGTATGGTCTGGTCTAAACCTCGAGGGGAAAAACAGACGAAGAATGCCAGGCTGAAACATATGACTCATCATAAAAGGTTGTAGATCAAACTCCATGTTGAGGCCTTTTGGTGACAAAGTGACAACAGAATAAAAGTAGAGAGCCTCTCTCCTCAGAAGTCAGTTCTTCCTATAGGACTTTCAAGGTGGATACATTTTGTTTAAATTCATTGAAATGAACAACAACTGGATTTTTTAATCTTTTAGTCTTCTGCTGCTTCTGTGTTCAGCAATGAGTTGTTGTTTTTTTTAAATCATGTAAATAGCATTTTTGCCAATGGTGCACCTTTAACACATGCTGAACTATGTCTTCAGGGCCAATGAGAAAAGAGTGTGTGATCTGCGTTCGTGTCAGCGACTGTATGTATTTCAGTCCACCAGTACAAGTGTGTGGCATTAAAGTGAGTGTGTTCAGAGTGTGGAGCAGTCACACCAGCAGCACCGATTAGTGCAGAAGAAGTCAGACCGATAAACACAGACAGGAGGCTTAGAGAGAGCTCAACACCACACAGCTGTGAAAATAGACAGGTGCTGATCAGAGGAGGGAGGGAGAGAAAGAAAAAGAGGACAAATTACAGAGAAAAGTGATTACAGAGAGAGAGAATGGGGCTTTACAGTGCCACAGCCACTCCAGACAAAGAGTCAATGATTTATCAGAGTAACACCTGAGGGAGACTGATGTAGAAAAACAGCATCTTTAGCATTATAGCACATGAGGAAACAAACAAGAGCAAGGATGAGCCAGTGTGGTCATTTTTAAGGGAAATATTACTGGAGGAGTGGGAGAAGAAGGGCATTGAGATGAAGCAGATTGAAAAGAATCAGCTGCATGTAATGAAGGGAAAACACAGAAGAGGAGACGGACAGATGAGTTCTAGAGCGATGGGAGTCTGTCTGAACGGAGACAGTGGAAACATTAGTTCAGGGTGATTTGAGCATTCACTGTAAAAGTAAAAATGTTCAAGCACAGAGGAAGACAAGTGACCTTCACAAATGTTACATTAAAAAAAACCTTTTCCCACAGAGGTACAAGCTTACTGTCTGTATACCTCTTCATTACTAAACTCAAATATAGAGAAACTACAACACTTCTGAACTTTGATTTCTCCAGATTGCTGTTTGTAAGCTGACAGCATCACTGTGAACAGAACAGTCAGTACACTAAACACCTAACTCATCTCAGGATACTTTCCTCACACTAATGATATGTTTGCTCAAACTGCACAGACTTCTATGACTGCCTCACTCTGGTTTAGTACAAAGCCCAAATTCCAATAAAAAGAACAATTAATCCCACATTTGATCTGACCTGCTATAGTGATCTGAAAAGCCTAAGGAGATAGCAGATAAGAGGATTAAGCAAAGGAAACTCACTGATAGCTAAAATTGATTCATGGCACATTTATCCACTGATAAAACAAAAGCTCCTCTCTCTAACCTGCACACAGCTGTTGGGGACTGACTTCCCTCCTTATCTGTCAGGGACCTGATAAGGAACTCAAAAGGGTAACTCAAGGTGGAACCACTGTTTGCTCTCTTCACGCCTCTCCAGCTCTCCCTTTAGTTTAGTTTCTTACCTCAAAAAAGCTTTGACCTTTTGCCTGGTGGGTGGTTTTCATTCGTTTCCATCTATTTTAATGTGGCTTTCATTGAAATCGCATCTAGTGTTCGAGCCAAGTAAAGCAGACACTGTCTACACTCTGGTTGTCACTTACTGATTCCAGTTTTCACATTGTTTTCTTCCTCTCTTCTCCATCATGACGACTCTGTTTGACTCCTGCAGTATCTGCTAATATTAGTGACTGTATGTTGCCCTGCTGCACTCATTAATCATGAGGGAAGTTGAAAGGCTAAAATGTGAGGAGCAAATGTTTAAGTTTCTACCTGGTGCTCTCTCCTCATCTCTCATGCTCACTCTTCCACCGACTGCGGTCGTTTGAGAAAATACACAACATTGCAACCTGACTCATTGGTGCTCAGCAAATTTCTTATGACTGGGTGACTGGCTCACAACCCGCTCATCAATCACCCAGCCTTGGTCAAACACATTCCTGCTGTAAATATTATGGCATTCAATATTACCCCGCCCTCATTATCTGCTATTAGGCTGGGAAGAAACACACAAGTTCTGACTCTGTGGCCCCCAAATCCTGTCTGGGCCCTGGATGATCAAGTAATCACTTCATCGTCTGAACATTTTCAATACTAGTGAGGGCAGCTAACTGCCAAAGCCACAATGAAAAGGAACAAGTGATGGATAAAGTCATTTGTTTGATAGTTGCTTTCAGCTGCTCTTAAGCCTTCGTACCATCTAAATGCATTGGAATCATTAGAGATAAAGATAAAGATCCTTTATATTTCAAATATCTGCATTTGTGTTCAGTTCCCTTTGATATGCTCAACTCTCCGATCATTAGGACCTGCTGTTTATACGTCTTTAAATACATAATTACCTGCAGTTTGCTTCACCTTTAGTTCTTTTTTATTCATCAACACTGCAATTCTTTTTGAAAAGCAGTGAAACTTGAATTTTCACGCATCACAGGTCATTAGGTGCCACTTGAGATTAAAAAGACATCATTCTGATATGAGACAAACTAAAAGTGTGAATGCTCCGACGGTGAATGAGTATGCTTGATACCAATGATAACTTTGTCGGCTTTTTTTTTTTTATTTAGTTTTAGTCGCGTGTTAAATGTCCTTATTAGTTTTCATCATATTTAGTCAACATGATCTGTTTTTTAGTTTAGTTTTAGTCAAAGAAAAGTGTTGACATTTGGGTCTTTTCTAAGAAGTCAGGTTATTATTAACATTTCAGTCAATCTAGTGGAGACCAAACCAATATTTTTGGTCATTTCCCTCTGATTTCACTGATTCCACATCAGATTTATCTGATCATTATCTGATAAAAACAGGGTGAATTATTCAGAATGCAGCTCCAAACCAGCGAGCCGGGCTTCTTACTCATTTAAAGTTTGACAATAGGTTGAGATGGTTTCAGCTCCAAGACCTCTAATCATTGGTTTACCAGATAAAACTGTGAGACTCTGCGCTCCAGATATCCTGAGGAACCTTCAGAGGGAACCAGATACTAGATGGTTCCATTAGTCTTTGCCTCCTATACCCAGACCAGATACTAGATGGTTCCATTAGTCTTTGCCTCCTATACCCAGGTCAGACCAGATACTAGATGGTTCCATTGGTCTTTGCCTCCTATACCCAAGTCAGACCAGCTACTAGATGGTTCCATTGGTCTTTGCCTCCTATACCCAGGTCAGACCAGCTACTAGATGGTTCCATTGGTCTTTGCCTCCTATACCCAGGTCAGACCAGCTACTAGATGGTTCCATTGGTCTTCGGTCCCTATACCCAGGTCAGACCAGCTATTAGATGGTTCCATTGGTCTTCGGTCCCTATACCCAGGTCGGACCAGCTACTAGATGGTTCCATTAGTCTTTGGCCCCTATACCCAGGTCGGACCAGCTACTAGATGGTTCCATCAGCCTTTGGCTCCTATACCCAGGTCGGACCAGATACTAGATGGTTCCATCAGTCGTTGGCCCCTATACCCAGGTCGGACCAGATACTAGATGGTTCCATTAGTCGTTGGCCCCTATACCCAGGTCGGACCAGATACTAGATGGTTCCATTAGTCTTTGGCTCCTATACCCAGGTCGGACCAGCTACTAGATGGTTCCATTAGTCTTTGACTCCTATACCCAGGTCGGACCAGATACTAGATGGTTCCATTAGTCTTTGGCTCCTATACCCAGGTCGGACCAGCTACTAGATGGTTCCATTAGTCTTTGGCTCCTATACCCAGGTCGGACCAGCTACTAGATGGTTCCATTAGTCGTTGGCACCTATACCCAGGTCGGACCAGCTACTAGATGGTTCCATTTGTGTTTGACTCCTATACCCAGGTCGGACCAGCTACTAGATGGTTCCATTAGTCTTTGGCTCCTATACCCAGGTCGGACCAGCTACTAGATGGTTCCATTAGTCGTTGGCCCCTATACCCAGGTCGGACCAGCTACTAGATGGTTCCATTAGTCGTTGGCCCCTATACCCAGGTCGGACCAGCTACTAGATGGTTCCATTTGTGTTTGACTCCTATACCCAGGTCGGACCAGCTATTAGATGCGTCAGCAAAGTCATTAACCTTCGATGAATGACCCCCAAACATTGTGTGTGTGTGTGTGTGTGTGTGTGTGTGTGTGTGTGTGTGTGTGTGTGTGTGTGTGCGTGTTTGTGTGTTTGTGTGTGTGTGAGTGAGAGAGAGATGGCTGCAGGCTAGATCACATTGCACAAGTCTTTATCCAACACCAAGAGCATTGTGAGTCATTCCTACAACAACACTCCCCAAGGACAGCTCTGTGATGTGTTTATCAGTATCTGTGTCATCTGTGTCGCTCACATTTACCATTTGTTCTCTGTATTCTCCCGTATCTCAGAGCTGCTTTATATGATGATCTTAACTACACTCATCTTACTGACAGATGTTTGCTATGTGTTTCACACCAAGCAGAGCTGATTTCATTAATGACAACTAACAAACAATGTTCATTGACGGCCTTTTTTTCCATGACACGAGATGAAGATGAAAAACTGATACTAAATCAACATGCAATATTGTTGATGAAAACATACAAGGGTAAAATGTAATTTTCTGAATGGAGCAATCCTCATTCATTAATATTCCACCACTGTGCGTGTCCGCCTGTGTGTATTTGTGCTCTTAAGACAAGGCTAAATGCACCCACAAAAGTATTTATCGCTGATGAAAAAACTGTTCCACCTCCAGCTGAAGGTATGTAATACTCCATATTCAAAGTGCAGCATGGGGTCAGGGTGAGGTATTAATAGTAGTACTGTGGTTTTACACACAAACACATGCCCTCCAGAGCTGTCGCGCACTTCCTTTCCAACAATACAGCCACAGATTTGTGAGAAGACCTCGAGAACATGTAGCCGATTGTATTTTTATGTTTGGACATAATGGGAGACTTTCTACAGGAAAGAGTGTATATCTGTTTCCATACAATAGCACAGTGAAGCACAGAATCAGACTCGCTGTAAGAAAAGGGAAGCAGGAGATCCAAGCAAAATAAACCAAATCTCATTCATGGATTCTTGAAAGCATTCCTAGACTGTGATTTTGTGCAGGTTGCATAAACACACACTGGTCTCGCTGATACACCACAGCACTAATTTTCCTTGCATTAAAATCGAAATCCAATTAGACGGATTATAAAAAATAAAGGAAACAGACCATCCAGGAAAAGACTTAAAAGTTGTAGGAGATGCACAAAAACAGCATTTAGCTGATTTAACTTTGGGAAACAAACCAAGAAAAAGCTATTCCAAATTTAAATGCAACTATAACGTTGCAGTTAAAACAGCAAAAATGAACACGAGTTGTGTTTCTTCAGCATCCTCTTGTGACTATGTTTGCAGCTTACCTGCTTGGCGTGGAGCTCTGCCTTAAGGGGCATGACAGGGCTGGGAGCTGGGGTCACAGGGGCACTGCGGCTGACTCCGGCCAACACAGCACGTATAGATGCCAGCCACTTCATGATGGTGAGACGGGTAGGGAGGGGTTTCACTCTGACGTGTCCCAAAGAAAGTGTCCAGAGAGGGATAAGAGAGAGTCAAACAGAGTCTCAGGCGGATGGAGGGACGGACGTCCAGCGTTTACTTCAGCGTTTAGGTTCACCAGTGGGGTTATGTCTAAGATGCATTACAGAAGCTTGTGCAAAAGGTGTGACCAGTCTGGTGCCCAGTCAGTCTCACTGATCCCCATCACACACACACATTTACACACATACATACATGCTGTTAAACAATGACACAGATCCGGTAGGCAAGCACGCACACTAACAGTACCTACTGGCATACAAACACACACTAATCCCACATGCATTCACACACACAGATGAATGCACAAACCACCCCCACCCACCCACACACTACCCTAGTGACACACAATCCTTCCTCCATCACTCGATCGCCATCTGTCACTTTCCTCTTTTCTCCCTGCAGCCATACTACTTTTGCTCTGACTTGTATTGTAGTATTCCCCCACACACACACACACACACACACACACACACACACACACACACACACACACACACACACACACACACACACACACACACACACACACACACACACACACACACACACACACACACACACACACACACACACACCTCCTGCTGTGACCATCAGTCCATCATTAGTGCTTCATATGTACATCCCTCTGTGCTGAAAAGAGAAGGAAGGACTGATGGATGCACATCAATTTATATATATGTTCTAGATTTACATGTGTTGCTATGAGTTGGTGGCATGTCTGACCCGGGATGTCACCATAAAGTACCACCAGAGGCCCTGTGGCATCTGCATGAGCTGCCGCTTGGCGGTAATTGACTACTGAATAAACCTGATGGTTTTTTTTACCCGGTAACAGGAATTGCTTCTTTATGTCCAGTTATTAGAGTTTCAGGAGGGATGAATGTTCTGAAATTAAAACGTCTTACTCAAAAGAGTCATTCTGCTCCACTGACAGATAACTATTTCAATAACAGGTAACTTTTTCCATTTCCTCAAGTGAGTAAGGTTCAAAGTCTTCACATACGTTTTCAATCAACTTGAAAATTAAAGCCATAAACATAGCTATTAAAAATACAAAGTCACATTTTATCTTACTTGAACACTTAATTAGGTATAAAAAAAAGCAAATCTACCCAAATTAGCTTCAATATCCTCCTGCATGAATATACTTAGAAGAGATGGGTGTGTGAAAACCACACACACACACACAACAGCAGTGCTTGGTAACAAATACAATAAGTGTTGTACATTTTTAAAGAGAGTAATCCTTAATGGGGGCTTTTACAACAGGGGCAGTATTATTGCTGGCTTGGAGACATCCTCGAGATGAAACAGAGAGGGAGAAAACGTGTGACTTTGTGCGACCAACTGTAGATGTGTATTAGTCTGTCCAGCTCGGCTTCATGGTCTGACTGGCAGAGACGTGGCCATATGTGGTGGCCAGGCGTCCGTCCCTGCTGGTGTCTGTGGTTCCGGTGAGGATACGGCCAAAGCTCTGATTTAATTCATGTCTTAATCCCCCCGTGTCAGTGTGACATCACACACGGCACAGAGTGGCTGGGCTGTGATGAAAACATTTCACCTTCAGTCTGAAGATAAAAGGGAGGTTTGTGAAGGAGGAAGACGATGCGGATACAGAGATCTGAAGTGACAAGCATCGCCTACTTTTAGTAAGTAGTGAATCATGGCTGAGCATGTGTATATGTGCCTCGTGGGTATAACAGTGTGTGTGCATGAATATCCAAACAAGGAGCTCTGCCTGGGGAGACATCAAAGCTGTCTAATCTCCGAATGAGAGACATTTCCAGTAACAAACACTGAATCATGCAAAGCATGTCACTGAGCCAGCCAGCCTACTGTATGCACTCCATGCCTCCATGCCTTGATTCGTAATGAAAACTCCCTGTTGCTGTAATGAGTTCAATATTAAACTGGGAAGGATAAAATTAGACCTCAGATGAAGCAAAACCCAACAATAGCTCTGACATGAGTACAGCTGGAGGCAGAGTGAATTACAACAAGTGGCATGCCTGTTGCGGTGGGTGGTGGGAATAAAAGCAGCGTCAGCTGTGGTTTGTAAATGAAAATATTATGATAATGAATGAAGAATAAAGGGCCAACATTTTTTAACATTCCTGTGTGAAGAATTCCAGTCACACATTCTTCAACACCAAAAACACAAAATAGAAACGACCGGCTGAACAATCATCAGGTCAACATATTCCCATTGTGATCTGCATCAGCATCAAATTGAGAATCTATAGATCATTGTTCCCCAAGAATGTTTTTTTTCTTTCATTATGATTGGAATATTACTTTTAATATATATAAAAGACCTGATCGATCCATCCATTTTCTTCCACTTATCCCAGTTCGGGTCGCGGTGGCAACAGAGGAAGAAGGGTATTCCAAACCTCCCTCTCACCAGCATCATTTTCTAGCTCCTCTTGGGGGATCATGAGGCATTCCCAGGCCAGATGACATATATAAACCCTCCAGCAAGTTCTGGGTCTACCTGGAAAACCTCCAAAGGTCGGGACCCTGGATGCATCCTGATCAGAGGCCTGAACCACCTCAACTAATGAGCAGGGACCTGATACTAATACTGTGAAGTGTCCTTGACTGTCTTAGCTTTAAATTTTGAAATTTTTCATAATTTTAGTAAAATAATATGACCTTGTCAGACTTAAATGAAATTGTACGTGCAAACCTTGCAGATTATACTTCAGGGTTTTCAGCTCTACACAGTGTCTGCAGTTTTAGGGCTTTTATGTAGCCGTGACTCTCTGTCCGCTCCTCCTGTCTCTCTCTCTCCGGTGAGTGTGTCTGTGGGCGTGGCCACACATGCTCACTGACTGCAACCCTGGATCCTCACCTGCCTCCAATTCTCTCATCACCTGCACTATATGAAGCCCGGCTCTGCAACCATCCCTCGCCAGATTATTCTGAAACAAGTGGTAGATATATCGGCTTCTCTCTCTGGGTATTTGTGTTCCTCGCTGGCCCGGATCTCGAGACCCAGCACAGATCAGTCTCAAGCCGGCCAGTCCGTCTGCACCTGCTCTCTTCCTCCAGCTCCCCTCACCCCTCCAGTTTGATTCAAGCTGTTTTCTAACTTGACCATTCGTCTCTGAGTCCGTTTCTGGGTCCAAGTTAAAATTGAAACCTAACAAAAACAAAAGGCAAAAAGGAGGTAAGACCTAATATTGACAATATTCCTTTGATTCATTTTAAATTGATTCAAATCTTTTAAGGAAACGTTCAAGATTGTATTATTATTAGTGTGAATCAAACTAGAGAGGAAGTTAACACCATGCAGGAAAAAAGGATGTTCCTTTATTTTTTTTCAGTCTTGGTGTCTGCAGTGTTAAGACAGCCCATGTTTGCCTGAAAGGCTAAAGCAAGGGCCAAATAAGTCCAACCTTTCCTCTAAAGCTTATTGTAGTAACATGGGAGTACATTAGTGTTTTTATCAACTCAGAGCCACTGTTATCTGTATTATGACAGCTGGACATTTAGGGAGACATTATGTTCTTGACAGAGTCACTGGGACGAACAGCTCTGCAGGGCTGCAACAGTTCAATGCTTAAATCAAAGTGGTGCTCAGACCTACAGAATCTGTAGGAGGTGATTTATACACCCTCCAAATCAAGGGAGTTTTAGTACAGCCTGCAGCTAAATTCTTCCATCGACAATAGACTGAAAGCAGCATTTCACCTTTTTAGGAATACACAACAAAATGGACTGCAGAACAGAAACATACAAACATCAAGCTTAAAGCACACTCTCTGACACAACAGAGGGTGAGGGGGATGAACGAGGGGGAAAGGATACTGAGACAATGACAGGGACAAGATAATACTTTATCTTAAATCTGAAAATTATGGACTTCTATGTCAAACCAATAAAGATAATTTTAATAAAATTGAGAAATATGGACAGGAAGATGAGGGAGCGAGAAAGGGCGGAGTTGTGACCGTTTGAACGGCGAGCTTTGGAACTCCTCCACATTCCTGCTCGCTCTCACATCCCTCCCACATTTTCAGCGCTCACTCCTTGCTGAAATGCCCCAGTGGAGACTGATGCTTTCATCCAGCTCCAAGCGGCCAGGGAGAAAATCAAGGGGCCTGTAAATGTCTGTGCATGAGAGAGGCATTAAAACCAACCCAGACAGAGAAGGGCTTTTCCAAAGCCAGCAGGTCAGCGCTGCGGACTCCGCCCTCGGACTCCGCCCTCGGACATCAACGAATTCAGCAAGAAGAGATGTATAAACCACAACTCTTGCTACTGCTGTGACTTAAAAGTCTTTAACAGAAGTTAATTTAATGTAATATGAATGATTAGCTGTTTGAATGACACCTGACGAACTTTCCTGTGCTTCTGTCCTGCACAAAAAACTTAATAAGTAGACAATAAAAAGACTTAATAAGACGAGGCACTAAATCCTCACCTGTCACTAGTAAAGGCTGGCTGAAAACGTATCCTACAATTCATCACCTGTAGTTTGCATTGCAAGTATAAACAGAATCACAACTAATTTCCAGTTCCTTTAATGGGCGATAGATCAGACATGTCACCTGGAGTATATGGCTGCATCCTGCATGTTCCAGCAAGCCCCCTGTATGCTTTTGGGTTAAACTGAGTGATAAACAAGCCTCAGCTACCAAACAGAGTGACGGCTTCAAAATGAGACGGCAAAGGTGAGACTAAGTGAATGATGACACACAGCAGGGTCAGGACACGCCACTGTTTTACTGCATATGAGTGAAAATAGGGTGAAGTACGGCCCCAACATAACTTTAACAAATAAGTAGTGACTTTGATGAGACAGCTTCATTGAGAGTGAGGGGCCGGGTGTTGGTGCAGTGCAGCTTGGCTGGAGTTTGATGGCCTCTCTCATCCTCTGCCAAAGGATCCAGGGGCCGGGGGAGGGCCTGTTTTCCAGCAACAGCTTTTTTGGAAAGATGCAGATGTAAACAATTACAGAGCAAAACGCTCATGATGGGGAGGAAACAGAGGGGGATTAGCCGAGTTCCATCTCCAGGGTTTTGGCATTAATCGACACATAAGCAAAAGCAGAGATGTTTCTTTTTAAATCAGAGTCTAAGGACCGTCTTCACACCCGCTCTTCAGCAATGCAGTCCACAGATTCTGGCTCAGTCAGAACAGCACTGCTGTGCTTTGAGACCCCCCAAGGAAACACTCACCCTCAACAGTTTCTCTTCACACGGGGGATTGTGTCAATCAAACGGGAAGAACTGGGAACGGAAAACATACCATTTGTGGAAAAATACACCGTTTCCAGAAGTACAAGTCTGATGATTTCCCAGCTTTATTCACCAGTGAATCCCTCCTGATTCTCTTAACTCAATGAGAGGAAGTGAAAAACGTCCTGCACTAAGGAAAAAAGACAGAAAATGAGAGAAGAAAAGGAAGTAGTGTAAAACAAGAGATAAGAAAGAAAGAGGAACAAATCTGAAGGTCAGATAAACAAGCCAGCAGGTTACCAGTTAAACGAGCAGAACACTGGTTGTACAAGCAACTCTATGAAACAGAAGAAACCTGGTCTGATTTACTTGGTCCATATTCCCTGAAATACACAGAAATAGTAAAAATACAAAAAGAGAGATTTCTTTCATCTCCTTAAGTGGTTGTTGAGCACAACACACTCCCAGAATAGATTTTGGGTAACGACGCCTCACGCTGTGTGAATAATTTATTGCTACTTTTCCCTCGAGTAAGGCAGGGAAATTTCTGCCTAAAATAAAATCTTTAGTAAAACGCAAGCTCTTCATGTGGGCGTTTAAAAAAAGAGAGTAAGTGGGCATTACAGGGTAGAAATGCTCACTGGAATTTTGGTCACCAGACGTCTGGTTTATGGCACGACAGGGAGAGGGAGGTCAAGAGTCGCATGGACCATACAAGTGATACGTCTGACTCACAGCTTAGTAGTGTAGGTGACTGTCAGGAGTCCAAAGAGATGAAGCAAACATTCCCAAACAAACAGAGGCTTACAGTTCGTTGAGTGGCAACAAAAAAAGAAGTGTCAAAACAGGCGATGAACAACAAACACGACTGTATTGTTTTCCTGCCAACTGGTACTGGTGCCATGCGTCGTCGTAACACCTGTAATGGTTTGACAGTAGCTCTGGTGTGATTGTGAAGGTGGCGTCTCGTCACACAGGTCTGCCCTCTTATTGCGGAAATTACAAAAAAATAATAACTGCAAAACTCAGCTGGACTGCACCAAACGTGAAACAGTTCACTGTGTGATTACATGTGATAAAAGTTGGAACTGTATTGAGTTTCAGGTTCAAACGTTCAGACTCATGCCTCTGTGGTAAATAGAAAAAAGAACCGCTGAGGCTTAAGAAGATCAATGCAGAAGTACATTTAGAGACAAATTTGCTTGTTTTGCTTCTGACATTTTATATACCAATAGTTTCTTTCCTCTCCATTGTCTTGTCCATGAATGACTCATTTGTCATTTCAGTTTTGGTTTAACTGGTGTCTTCTTCATATTTTAAATTCCTCCTGCAGCTCACATTTCCTTCAGCCCCCTTTGTTTTATCTCTGCTCTGACTGCAGAAGCATCATCAAAAACTACTTCATTTCTCATGTGTAAACTACTAGAATGCTATATGAGATAACTGTCTGCCTTACTTCTGGCCACTTCGAGGAACCAGTCGAGGGTTGGGTGCCCAAGTCTCCAACTGTCTGAGGAAAGGGCTCAAACCCACAATTGCAGCCCACAATTCTCAGTCTTCTGTCCCAACCATCCTGAGGGATTTACCAGTAATCTTTGATCACATGGGCTCTCTTCCGTAACGTCACACCACAAATGCACACAGGTCTCATACTGGCAGGCATGATGTTTTTTCCATAGCACGAACACAAACAGACACCAATATAGCCCCGTACACAAGCATGTGTGGTCCTGAGTTGATTTCCTCTGGGTGCCTCTAGGTAAAGCAGGCGTCTGCAGGAGTGGATGACTTTTTAAGTGGCTCCAGTGACTTTGTGGTACAAACAAGCAGCAAGGTCCCTTCCCAGCACCCAAAACCTCAGACTGAGCTCCACACACGGCAGGAATCTGGGTGAATGAGAGAGCGTCTTAGTCAGCAAGCATTTTGTTTTGGATGGGACTCTTTGGTATGCATGTGTGTGTGCCCATCCCTCTGTGAGTGCACCAAGACTTAATCAAGCCATTGGCCTGTATTACCCTATGTCCCTGTAGAGGCTTCCCATTATTGATAACACCAGAACAGCAGAAATGGATCGTTTTCATGCCAAGCATCATTTTTCTGGTGAGGAACAAAATCCCCACTATTTACTTGGAGGGTTGAACTTTCACTCATGAATTGTGGCTCTGAAACGTTCAGGCAGCTCTGAGCGCCGAGCAGCTGCCATTAGGTAATGAACAACAAAAGCGGCACATCTGCTGTGGCTTTGGCCAGAGAGCACCAAGGCAGCCTCAAAGCAAACTCCAACCTTTTATAAGAACCGTAAAAAGACTGCACTCAGTGCTGGAAGAAAAAAATCATAATAATAATCTGGGTAAACAAAATAACTTGACTGTGCAGTAACTGGCTCAAATGGAAGGTTGAAAACGCTCAGAGGCAACTAGAGGACAACTATCGATGGGGCTAAACCATGGGAGCGTAGATCTCATAACTAAACACCATCATATCCAGAACTGCAGATATCTGCCATATCCACCATTCTGGGAAAACATGGAAACCAGACATCTGAAAGCACCAACATGTCAAACACATATCCAGGGATGAGTGAGGCCAAAGAATTAGGCAGGAAAGCCGAGGATTAGCATAGTATAAAAGTGGACTTGACAGATTACTATTACATCTTAATCTAACAGCTGGGTTAGGACGGAGCAGAAGAATTTGAACAGAGTTTAAGCTTGGCTCTTTTGAAACTAAAGCAATCAGGGTCACATAAGCAAGTGTCAAACAGTCGGCCATGTCTTAAAGTTGATCCCACTCTGCTTCAATTTGACAAGGATCAACAAATGACTACCCTTAAGTTACTAAAATCTGCTAGAACGGGGGAACTAGAGCAAGAATCTGCTGTTTTGTGACACTGCTTGGAAGTGAGATTAGAACATTTCAGACTGAGGTCAAACTCTAAATGTTGGTATCACAGCAAAATGATTGTAGAAGCTTCCCAGCTGGAGACACCAGCTCAACACCATAGTTTATTTAATGCTGCTGATTGAGATATCATTTGCAGGGTAAAGTCTGTGACTCAGGCAAGCTCCATCCATCACGTCCTGATGAAGACGTTCACAGGAAACACAGTCAGCCGACATTTCTCATCAGCAGTCATCTGCTCACACATATCCACTGGCTTCCTTCAGCACTCTTTACTCTGATTTGTGTGAGGCATGGTGATTAAGTTGCTGCTGTTGATGCCCTCCACTGGGTAGTCAAAGGTAAGCAGTTAGCTAAAGTTGTTGTGGGTTGGTTGAGCGTGTCAGTCTGTGGCAGCACTTATTAGGTGGATGGATGAAAGTGAACTAGGATAAATAATAAACTGAACAATAACTAAATAAACAAACAAAAAAGAGTAATAATAATGATGGTAATAATAATGATAAAAAGAAGAATAACTGTAGTTAGTCAGGTAAAGTCAGTGAAGCGGGATAGGAGTGTTGTGACGGTCACCTAGGTTACACATTGATTTCTCCTCTTTGATGCAGAAGGTAGTGGTTGGGAGCTCCTGGGCTCATTGTTCCCTGAAGGTAAACCCAGCCTTAATGCCTTGAGCTCTCTCTGTCTGCCTGCTGCTAGGTTCAACCATGTTTCTTCTTTTGTTTGTCACATCCAGCCGTCATCGTCCCACACAGTCCACGTTTCACTCATGCACAACACTCACACTGACTGACTGACAACCTATTTCAAACCTGTTTACTTAAATAAATGTATTATTTGCTTTCAGTCCCAGCCTCCCTCTCTTTTGTCCTGGCTTTAGAGCCAGGTCATGACAGTGTTGTCAGGGAGTTCTTGAACGGGTCACCTGCAGGATCTACTTTCAGTTTGGAATTAGTTTTTCTTAAACTTGACAACTTCAAGTGATTTTTGCTTTATTTTATTTTATGTTGTTTGGTCTGGTTTTGTTTTGCTGCCGTTCTGGGTCGCCTCCAGACCTTTATAGGACCCATTATGGACTTAGGATCCCTAAAAATAAACAGATGATATGGTGATTATTGAGAGGGTAGAACAAGTTGATCGGTTTTACATTTAATATAAGACATGGTTGAATTTTGGATTAGCAACACATTTGGAACATATGTGACCCAGCCTGTTTGGTAGAGCATGAGTGGTGTATAAAACACATCAGTAGATGCCATAACATGTACGCTCTAGCAATTATGTGCAAACAAAGAATTTTAGCCATCATATAAAAGCTAGGCCGTGATAATTTACAGAACAATCGTGTTTGGCTGTAGAGAGAAGCTGAAAGCCTGACTTGGTGAACAACTGACACCCAACAGCTCTTCTTATTATGACAGGGCCGCTGTGAAAGGTTTGGGTTTAGCAGTGCAGCAGGAGAGGCTGAGTCCCGGCACACCGTGGCACCAATCCTCATGCTGCATTAGACGAACAATGGGCCTGCAGCGGCAAATCTTATCCCCAAGTGGGAGCAGCTCTCCATCCTTCATCCCTGCTTAAAATGGGATGCCACAGTGTGTTTGGTCCCAGGATGATATGGTAATAGTGCACAGCGCTGAGCTGGTGTTATCTGGTGTCACTAACATCTGGTTATGCTTCTGCAGGCTAAAAAGTACAGTATGCTAAGTTAGTCTCATCAGGTAACCTGCAACTTTCAGGAGCTTTCAGTTGCTTCCCATGAAACATTTCTTCCTCAAGGCATCCCAAATGACCAGTGAGCACAGCAACATGTTAATGTTGGACTTATTGGTCACTGTATACTCTGCATACTGTATACACTGACACATCCATGGATGAACAATGTGTTTGATTGAAAGTGAATCTCTTGTTCTTGTTTATAACAGTCCCTGGGCGGGGGGGGGGGGGGGGGGGGGGGGGGGAATCTGCACCCGTGTATAAATATTAGTTGAGTTTTTGATGTTTTTGATTATTAGCAGGGCAGCCAGTGGTTTTTCCCTTAATGGCAAGAAAGCATAGAACATGCTAAATGAAGATTTTTAGAAAGGACATGATGCTTTTCACAAAGCATGGATCTACTGTACCTATGAGACCCACTCTGAGGCGGTGCAAGAGCAAAAAGGAATATGGAGCACATTAATGGTGCAGTGACACCCAGAACTGAGCACAGACTGGTCAGGAGACTTTTTCACATGAAACTCAAGCGTTTCGGATCACTTTGGATTTCTTTGTTCATGACGACACTTCCGTGTTTTGTCGATCGACAGTATTGATGAGAACCAATGGTCTTGTTGACATTTACACCCAGATATGATATGGACCAAAGATCTGTTTGTCTTCTTTCTAATCAGCTCAGGAAGGAATTTTCCTTATGTGAAAGTCAAAAGTGTTTTTACTAGTATAAGTTTACATGTAAAATATGCTCTTTGTAAAACTACAACATAAAGGCCTATTTGGGAACCCATATAATGACAGAAAACTTTAAAGCCAAGGCTTTGTAAAAGAGCCTCAGACAGGTAGTGGTAATCTATTTCATCCCTGTGGCTCTTTGACTGCAGTTTTATTAAAGGCCAAATGATCTATTAGCGGTTCCTGTTTGCATGTATGGCTATGAGAGAACTGTCAGTGAATTACTTTCATACTGTAGAAAACAAAAACATGATCATTCTCATTTCTGATTTTTGGCCTTTTCATGGGACGTAACAACATCCTCAGGGTCAGGGTTCTGAACCTAAAGACATGTGTGCCGTGTCTGTGTTCACATTTGACTGAGTTATGACTATGTGCTGCATTCGACTCAGCTTCACCTGACACAGTACATTTGCTTCACATCTATCGCCTCTGGCCTCCCCTCAGCTCTCCCATGCGTGCCTCGGGAGGCCTCTGGCTTTCTCCTTTGGGTTTGTCCTGTGGAATGTCCATTCCTATTACAGACCATATCCTGTAATTTTCCAATGGTTAAAATGCTGTCTAGAGCGATGAGCTAAATTACTGAGGAGCCCAGTGAGTATTTAATTCTCTACCTTCCCCTGTCATGTTAATCTGGTCTGAAAGGGACTTCAGTCATTTTCCTTATTGTCAGAATTCAACAGTGTCTTTCTCTCCCTGTATTTAATCTTGTTCTGTCTGTATTACTCACTTACAGATGCTTGTTGCTTTTATGGTGATGTTTGAGAGGAGAGCTGGAGGACGGGGGGGGGGGGGGGGGGGGGGGGGGGGTGTGACCCTGAGGTGCCTTGAAAATGTGTTCTACCATCTTTTATGCCAAAAAAATCAGACACACAAACACACACACATTCTTCTCCTCAAAAATACTTAAGCTGTACACTCAAACACTACCTGAGAAAAATACAGGGATGGAAAAGCAATCAGCAAACCTAAATGTTTGGTTCTCCCCTGGCTACCAGCAGTTTGACATGTCTGAGAGCTTCGGTCCAATTAAGAAAAATTTACATCAGGCCGCTGCTTCCCCTCCAACTTCCGCCGCTTCTGTCGTCAGTGCCTCTGAGAGGACTGGCCTTCAATCTGTGGTGGTTATCTGCGGTTTGTTACATGTTCATCTTAAGGGTGCATGTTTCTGGGCTGCTTTGCTAATCTGCTGTTTGGACTTGGCTGGCGTTGGGCCTAATAAAAGGCTGTGAAAACATCAACAGAACCCTGACCAGAGTCCCACCTGTTGGAGCTGGTTGTGCAAAAGCAGAGCCGAAGGCTGAGCAGAGAAAAAAATGTTTTGGTTGTCTCTGAATTAAAAATGTCCCTTGGGTATTTTTAGAATCAGAACTTAGAAAAGTTAACTGGCTACTGCTTTGAGAAACATTGTGTAACTGCTGTTTTTAAAACGTGCCACTGCTTGTCTACCTGTAGTCGTCTCAGGGAAGCACTGTTATGTAACAGCAATGCTCCTGAGTACGTGTGTTACATGATGTATTTGGACTGAAACACAAAAAGAGGCCTCGCCAACTCAGCATTAAATCACAATATCAAAGCAAACAACACTTCGGGAGTCAAAGTCTCTCTCTGTCTCACACACACACACACACAGACACACACACACAGACACACACACACAGACACACACACACACACACACACACACACACACACACACACACATATACACACACACACACACACACACACACACACACACACACAGACACACACACACACACACACACACACACACACACACACATATACACACACACACACACACACACACACACACACACACACAGACACACACACAGACACACACAGACACACACACACACAGACACACACACACACACAGACACACACACACACACACAGACACACACACACACAGACACACACACACACACACACACACACACAGACACACACACACACAGACACACACACACACACACAGACACACAGACACACACACACACACACACACACACACACACACACACACACACACACACACAGACACACACACACACACACACACATAAAAAAGACACACAGACACACAGACACACAGACACACACAGACACACACACACACAGACACAGACACACACACAGACACACACACACACACACACACACACACAGACACACACACACACAGACACACACACACAGACACACACACACACAGACACACACACACACACACACACACAGACACACACACACACACACACACACACACACACACAGACACACACACACACACACACACACAGACACACACACACACACACACACAGACACACACACACACACAGACACACACACACACAGACACACACACACACAGACACACACACACACACACAGACACACACAGACACACACACACACACACACACACACACACACACACACACACAGACACACACACACACACAGACACACACACACACACACAGACACACAGACACACACACAGACACACACACACACACACAGACACACACACACACACACAGACACACAGACACACACACACATAAAAAAGACACACAGACACACAGACACACAGACACACACAGACACACACACACACAGACACAGACACACATACAAAACACACACACACACACACACAGACACACACACACACATAAAAAAGACACACACACACACACACACACACACACAGACACACACACACACACACACACACACACACACACACACACACACACACTCGACCTGACCTACATACTGCACTGGCCTCTCTTTGTTCGTCATGGCTGGCAGCAAAGTGTGAAGCTCCAAATCAGCTCACACTGCAGCGGTCTGGCTTTTCTCATTCATAAAACATAGCAGCGTGTTTTACCTGAATAATACCTCATAATTTACTGCAGCTGACACACAAAATCTCTGGTCATGACCAGCTTCACATCACCTCCCACAGCATGTGATTTAACTGTGAAGTTTGAGGATGAGACTGCTGAGCAGGTATAGTAGCAGCAGCTGTTGTAAAGATCCAGTTAACGGTCTACAGCCTGGTGTAGATTCTGAACGTGATCTGTTTACTGCAGCTTTAAGAGAAGGTTTGGGAAAAACGACTAAATAACAACAGGACTACAGAGCAAACCATAACACTATAGAGAGGAGTTTGACTTAGGGATATTATTATTATTTAGATTTGATAACTGTGATGTGCAGAATACTTTCTCCATTAATATACTTTTTTGGGTTGATAAAATGTTTAGTTTGCAGGAATTACTCGAACAACACTCCAAACACTGAAGAAATTTAAATAATGCCTACCTTACACTTTTAAAGACTCAAGTTTTACACCCACTCACATCTGAAGACCACTTGTCATGAGTCATCACACACTATAGGATTTTACTTATTCATTTTATAAAGACAGGTCACTAATTACAAGACTTCACTGAGATTCTATTGAGTTTATTTCCCATCATGCTGCTGGTGGAAAATGTACAGAAAAAGAAACCGTTAAACAAAAGAGCAGAAAAGGACGCAGCTTTTGGCCACAGCTGTCCTTGTGTGTGTGTGTGTGTGTGTGTGTGTGTGTGTGTGTGTGTGTGTGTGTGTGTGTGTGTGTGTGTGTGTGTGTGTGTGTGGACATGACGTTGGTTGAGGTAGAAGGACACATCAGACAGACGTTCGTGTATAACTACAATGTATGTAATACAACTATGATGTATGTATGATGTATGTACCTATTCTGCATAATTAACTCTCTTATTCTGTGTTGCATTTCCAGGTTCCAGCTCATTGTCTCTCTTTGTATCCAGCATATGGTTCCTCCTGTGGCTCGAGCACGAAATAGCAGGACCCGGGGTGACCCTCCAGCTCTGATTGGGCCTGGGTGGCCGGCTGATTCTCCCTGGTGGTGTGTGCATTTGGGCGGTGGGGTTCTTCACTGTGGGGGCCCTGGGTCTGCGGATGTGCCCTTGGTCCTGGGGGTGGCACCGATTGGTGCTGTCTGGGGCGTTCCGGCCTGCTCTGGGGGTGTGGGTCGGGTGGGGCCCCTGGGTTCTCTCCTGTCGCCCCCTCCTGCGCCATTCGTGGTGCCCCTTGGACCGGCTTGCTGCCTACCCAGGGATCGCTGAACTTACTGAACTATCTGGTTTCTGTTGGACTCTGGAGGAGGTCCTGTGCACTGGTGTGGGCTTTGCTGCATGATCCTGGCCCAACACACCAGCATCTACTATGACCCAATCTTCAGTGTTGATTGGGGCCGCCAGTGGCTGCTGAGACAGTGTTTGTGGCCAACATCACCGCTCTGTATTCGGTTCTCGGGACTCTTTAGGCTCTGGGCTGGCTGAGGGTGCATGGAACACAAACCACGACACAGCTCATTGGTATTACTGCCTGTCCTCTCGTCCCTGTTTGTCTTGCTTTGTCTCTCTGTTTCACTCATGGTGGACCACGCCATCTTTGATGAGAGATAAGTATTACTTCCAAATAAAATGTAACAGGCTAGTCTTTCAAAGATGGCTGGTTTAGGTCACATACACACTCACAAGCACAGAAATACTAATTATCTGCTGCAAGATCAAACTGAATGTTCCTGTGTCCACATCTCCAATTTCTCCTCTTTTTCCACAGTTCCAGAGAATCGAGGCTACCACAGTCCCTCATATCTACCCGGTCCACTGCTTCCTGTTTGGTGCTGGAGAGAGAGCACCTATTGGTTGTTGACAATGTTCAAGTGATTGAACGTCACTATTTGCATGAGCCAAGACCAAAGACTGATAATATTAAACACATCGGATTTTATTGGAACGTCAAGATGAGAAAAAGACTTAATTATTTCTGACTATATAGCACAATAGTGTATACTGTAGGATTAATGCAGCATTAACAAATGAATTGAAGATTATACGATGAGTCACATAACATAGAGCCACTGCCAAAATGAAACATTCATGTGCAAATATAAAAGTATTCTGATCTCACACGTTCTCCAGTATCAGTTTAAAGAATTATTCAAACTTTATTTCATCTTAAAACTCTTCAAGCCCTGACCAAATAGAATATTTACTGTGTGTGGCTCCAGAAATGGAGCTGTGACTTTTGTCCCATGTGCACCAAATGGAAGTCCTGCAGCTCATTTACACATTTATCTTTCTGCTTCAAAACACTTTGATTCATTTCCATATATATATATATGTTGGAGTGGTTCCTGATGGGATCAGATGAACGACCTCGATCCAAAACGCAACACTTGTCAAAACAATGAAAATGATTGTCAAAATTCCAAATAAACAGATGGTATGTTACTATTAGAGTACTCACTACCAGCTGTTATTGTTCCAAAGTGTAAAAAATTACTCTTAACAAAAATAATAATTGTGCATTTTAAATATAATCAAAGTATTCTGATGGTTTTTGGCTTATAAATGCTTGTCAACAATTTACCTTTATCCTTTCACCTGCTGGTCGGCATTTATTTCCTTTGAAGTCCATCCAAAAAGACATACAGAGAACGTGGAGGTCTCTTACGTACTCTGGTGTAATCCTGGTGCTTCTAATATCTTAGTGCACGAAGGTGAACTGAGTCACAGCTTCTGTCACACAACACTAATCCCTCTGATCTACACACACTGAGTGTATCTGCCCCCATCCAGACTGATCGCGGCCCCTCTCCACACCCCCCTCTTGTGGTTACATGATGTTTGAGGTCAGGTTGGCAGATCCCTCCTCCATAGTATAAACTCAATTATTAAAGTGATTCATGCTGCTGTACAGTCAGATACTGTGACTCACTGAGGGGGTTGTGGCACTACTGCAGGTTTAATCCTGATGGAGCAACACACAATCAGACTAATGAGGATCATGGTCTTTTTCTAGTGTTTCACTCATGGTGCAATCTCATTTGTGACATTTTGGCTGCTTTACAGTAAAATTTAGAATCATATTAAAGACAAAGTTTGAAAAGAACAAATTATTTTCCCTAAACTGACAAACAGTTTAAGGAAAGAAACAATAGATCGTTTTTGGCTTTAATGCAACTTAATGAAGTAATAGTTGATTGCAGAATGTAATGACAACACAATAATGACATCATCGGGATAAAGATTGATTCCCATTTCCACTATGCCAAAATGATGGCTGACTAACAATCCAGTGAGGCTTTCTGTCTGCTTTCATTTCTCTATTACAGACTAAATGAATGGACTCACATGTTTCTTCTGTGTTTTATGATCGTTGCTATAAACTGAAGTAGAAAGTGTCCTGGTTGTCTTTGTGACAGAGGTGCCAAACGGAGTGAAGAACTTTACTTTATCATCTGACCAGTACAAAGTGGTTATTGCTCGTGTTTAACACCTGGCACCCATGTTGTAGCATGTAGTATGTAGGTGTGCATGCACCTCTCTGTGCTCATGTTAGTGTTGGTCTTAAAATGAGGTGTGGTCAGGTGCATTTTTTGCACATTGTCATCTTGAGGCAGCAGGAGGCCATGGCACCATTGAGCAACACAGACCTGGGGGTGCCGCGTCTGTCCAGCTATTTAAAGGCTGCCTAAACTGCATCTACACAGGTCAGTCCACACTGTGGTTACACGCCCACCAGCCACCGGCCTGAACAAACACTCCTCTCTGTTTTAGAGACTCACATTCACATTTCATTGATCCTCTACTGGACCCTCAGGCTTTGAGGAGGACATCTTAACTCCAAATAATTCAACTATGAACTGTGTGTGTATGACTTTCTAGATGTGTAGAACAACATAGAACATCAACTTACATTAGATCCTCTTGGGAGATTTGAATAATTTATATAGTAAAGTTGCTGTCCCTCCTGTGTGAATAGCACACAGTGGAGAGACACTTGTTTCTGCTGCTGGAGGATCGCTGCAGGTTATGGAGTTAATATTTACCTCATTAATGATGTATTATTTCATCCACCTACATCTCATTATTCCATTTATATGCTCTGACCAGCCTGATCTGCGGACTACGATCCACACAGGATCGGCTAGCACATGGCTTTTAAAGGTAATTGGAGATGACATTCTGATTGGGGCAAGTCATGTTATGCCTAAAACACATATATGAATAATTAAGGGACTAAATAAACCCCTATGTGTCTTGCACCTTAGTTTACTCCAAGATCACACACCATTAATGTTTAACTTGTTAGAATGCTGTAAATGCCTCAGACATGTGCTTTAGATCATTTAAAATAGGACACTGAATTTCAAGAAGTATTGATTTGATCCTTCACTCTAACATCGGAGGAATATCATAATTTATGATCTTTCTTGGATTTTAAACTCAAATGTGTTTTGGTATATCCAGATTGGATCCAGATTGATTTGAGAACTTCTGGATAGAAGAAGAAAAAAAAAGAAATGTGATTTTTAGATGTGCTGATTTGCTTGATGATGCTTGATGATGCTTGATTTGAAGATAAGATTGGGTGATATGGCTTTAAATAATATCATACCAAGTATATTTATTCTGATGTTGATGGTGACAAATTAAACAAACAACCCAACATAAACTGTTTCAGTGATGGGGGTTGTTCCACTGCAAACCTCGACAACAGTCCTCATCATAGATTCTCCAAGACTCTGAAGGAGTGATGAATGGTATTCATCCAATAAATGCTTCCTCATTTGCTGTTTCAATGATGGTCACTGTCTGATATGGTGCTCCAAAAGCTCTCATTGGTGCTCAGGTTGGTTGAGATCAGATGTCAGATGACACAGAATTCTGATGCTCATCAAAACTACTGCCTGAACACAAATTGATCTTCACTCTCTTCGGCTTCTTGACAGGCTTAATCCAGAATCATCCGGATTATGCTATAAAAACCTATTCTCAAACTAAATCAGGTCTTGTATTTCTCCCAGCTTACATTGCCAATATCAGCCACAAGTCTGGGTCGGGAGATAATCCTTCATTCTCCCGGGACCCGGACAGGCAGACAGCATCAGTGACAAGGATCGCAACTGGATGAGCAGCATGCATGTGGTGAGAGGGGAGGTAATCCGATAGGGAAAGGGTTGTGACCTGTTCCTGACATCCAGACACATACATTTACACTCACACAAATGCTTACTGAAGGCTCAAGGCTCATCCCGCCCCACGGGAAATAATAAACCTGAATTTCCTATTTAATTCCACATTGTGTTCTGTGTTCTCCCATGAATCTCTTTTTGCTCTGCTCCGACCCAATTAAACTGAAAGTTCAAGCAGTGAATGCTAATAAACGCTGCTCAAAGGATGAACATAATTTTAATTAAATAAAACAAAAACAGGCTCTTTGGAGAACCAAGCTCATCACTTTGCAATCTGTTCATTCTGACCAGATCGGATCGGGATAAGAGCTCACAAACCTCAGCGGGCGGAGAACTAAGAGGTTTGTGTCTATGGTGTGTGTTATCTCATCAGTTCAAACAGGTTGAACACTGTGTCGAATTTCAGCATGAGGCTGATAAAAATCAGCCCACTGGTGGCGTGTCTGTCCTCCCCAGCCTGACCGCGTGGACTCATTCTAAACGGTACACACATGAACCACAGGCAGCAGCTGTACATAACACAAACATGTTTACATGGCCTGAGGCAGCGGCTTCTGACAGAATACCGTGAATAAAAACCGCAGTGAGTCACTGTCAAAAGGAAAAACACACAACTTGTAAAACATACCATCAATTTTCTTTGTTATTCACCTGAACATAAATAAAAGTGTCATCAGGACAGCAGTACCCGCCCAGTAATGCCACACTGCGCTTGTCTAATACGTGTGTTTATTAATACAACACGTCAACCTTGTCTCCAATTCCAAAAAGGCTGTAATTATGCAAGAAAAAGCAGAAGTGCAGGCCTCCCTCCCAAGCCCCACTGATGAATAGCCTCCGTCTTCAGTGGATTTACAGCAGCATAATTGATGGATGAACTCCTACTGTGAGGCAAACGTCAAGACAGGATTTCCTCCTGAGCTGCGAACGTGAAGATTCCCAGCGTGCAAGGATGGAGAGAAGTCGTACGGAATGAGAGCCAAACCATCTGCTGGTAAAATGAGCTGAAGATTTGTGGAGATTTGTGAGAGGTGAATCTCAGGTCCCCCTTCCTCTGAGCAGCTGACATTGGAATCCAGACAGAAGATGGAGCTGAGTGAGAGAGGAGTGAACTCTTAATGGAGCACAATGGCTGCACAGAGTGTGAACAAAGAGTCTTTCACACACCTTGAATGTGAGTTCAGATGACATGATAAACTAGCAGATAGAGAGGAATATAGGTGACGACTGAAGGAAAAGGGGTTGGGATGAGAGGACGGGGGTCTTGTAGGAACAGAGAAGGAGGGAATGAAGGAGAAAAAAAAGGTTTGTTTGCCTTTAGGGTTTCGTTGACACGATCCAAAAGCAGCGGGCAGCAGAACTTGTGTGGACAGGGATCATCACCCTGAGGGTCTGACATGTGTACCTACTGACAACACAGCATTCAGGTGAAAAAATGCAGAGGGAAAAAATAACTAAATGGAAAAAAAAAGATGCAGATAGCGCAGTATGCACTGTGTCATCACCTTTTTGGCAGCTGTTAGCCACATGCTAAGTGCAAACAAGAGGAAGAAACCAGCTTTTCTGCCCTGTTGATCAAGACTTATGATTTTTTTTTTGATCCAGTGGGTTGCATGGATTTATTTTTTCTTTACTGCCTTGGAGTTTGAGTCGTGTTTCTGTTTTGTATAATTGTCGCCACCCACTTATGGACATGAAGAGAAATGCTCAGTTCTTTCCGTTGCAAGTTTGTATGTAAATAATGACTATTGCATGAAGCAGAACACGTTTCAATTTTGTACTTTAATGGACGTTATGCAAAGACCAACCAGGCCAGTGATGCTAGGCATTACGTCCTTATTGGTCATTTCCACACCTCACAATTCATGTCCAGTGCCAGTAATGGACCCTATATGCTGGAAGACAGATTATAAGGGCAGTTGTGGTGATGGATGCACACAGCACATTTTTTATGAAACCAGAAGCTCTCCCTTAACCATGTGTGTTGTTGTTTAGCCACTGCCTTACCTGAACAGTAGTTTATATACTATAATCATGATCTTTATTAGAAAAGTCGAGCCATATACGACATGCAGTGTCTTGCAGTCATGAATGTTTGACAAATCAATGAAGAAAGCAGGACCAAAAAGAAAATGCTTAATATGCCTGAAATCACATTGATGTAAGGTCAAAATCATTTTTGCCTCAGGCCCAAGTTAAGTTAAGTTCCTCTTTCACATAGAGAGCTGACTGGATGGCACCAGTGGGAAGGCACCAGTGATTCCTCTTCTTCTTGAATGGAGTCCCACAAAGCTCGCTGTTATGCTCTGTATTTTGTAGTGGTCTAATTTTTCACAGTCTGTTTGTAAGCAACAATCAAATACTCAGAGGAATCAGCAGCAGCTCTGCTCTTATATACTAATTTGATTTTAATGGAAAGCATTAAAATTTTCAGCAGGATTAAAGTGAGGTATAAGCAGGAGAAATGCATCAAGGGGGACTTATAAAAGTGTTACTTCTTCATGAAGCCTTTTTTTGGACATTTCCCCCATTAAGGGAATAGCTGTCAGGATCTGTGTCTTGGAGAGCTGCATTTTTCATGTAGTTAAGCGGCAGACAGATTCCTTTGGACAGGTTCTGGTCTGCTGGGACGTCTCACTCTTAAATGGCAGGCAGCCGATTTCAGCTCATCTAGGACAGTTTGTAGATTACCAACGGTTACAAGATGGAATTCAGAATTCAGAATTTTCACTCTGTCGTCATCTGATTCATGTTCTCTGGCAGATTTTTAAAAAAAATTACACTGCCATTGAAGGAAAATATCATGGGTAACTGACTGTGAAGGATAACCGTAGGTTCTTAGGTTTTCACTCCTGAACATGGTGCAATGTCCCTTGTGACCCATGCTCACCTCTCTCAAAACACCAACACAAAAGAGAATCCTGTCTGACTTTCTGGGCTCTGGGACCTTCTAATGCAGCAATTAATTTCAAATAGAGCAGAAAGGTTTTTCCAGACCTGCATTTGACCTCAATGCTGGAGGTAAAGATTAAGCTGACTGCTGACAAGCCTCAGTAACCTTTGTATAATGTGTGCAGCCTATGGGGCTTCCTAAAGCAGGGGTTTACTAACTTTTTGGAGCCTTGTGTGGAGAGATAGTCCCCAGGTTGATCAAAGTTTGGTCCTTGAGATAAAACTAGACACTGAAACCTCAAACAGATAGTTGAGGCTAAGTCTAAGATTTGGTATATACTGAATGGTTTGTTCATGTTCACTTCATCAAACAAATGGGAACTCAAAACTTTTTCTTTTTTTTTTCCAATAATCCTCCAAAGCAGCAGAAAACAAAGTAATTATTATCTGAGAGGCCAGAAACGACAGCAAAGAACAATAGTCTCATTTGCAGAGATGAAATATTTGCTGCATGACGAATGCATATTAGAACATTAGAGCTAGAACTAGATCTGGTACTCAGATGACCAAAGATTACAAAAGCCCCTCTGCCCACTTTGAGCCCACAGCTGCTATCAAGAAGCGTGACGTGAACTAAAAAATCTAAAACTTTGGAGACTGAAATGAAAGAGAAAACACAAAGAGGCAGGGAGCATTACCGATCGTGCTTTTTGTTCTGGGTGAAGGTAACAGGATGACAGAGAACAAAGCGTGAGGAGCAGCCTGAGGAGACAGAGACAGAGTCGTACTAAGACAGACGCACGTTTCCAGCCAACTGTCACACAAACTTTAAATCTACTTTTCACATTTTTCACTGCAAATTTCACTGCAAGAGACTGAAAATATACCAAATGAAAAAAAAAACAAAGGCTGAAGAAAATAAATGGGTTTCCGAACATTTTAAAACGAAATGAACCTAAAAACTCTGAGTCACTAATGTCTTGATATATCAAGCTTTACCTGAGACTCATACGCAGACAAATGCATTTGGCAATTTGCTGACGTTTCAACGAATCACAATGCAATGTGAAAAAAAGTGTGTTTTACAGCAGGGAGGGTTTTCCTGCTGCTCAGAGGTTCAGTACAGTCAATGCAGACTTGGCAAAGTGCCGACCGTGCTGTGGGCAACCCTAACCTGACCCTGAACAGGAACCTGGTCAGGGCTGGGAGAAAAGGAGAGGTAGGGAGGCAGCCAGAGAGAGACCACAAGACGCCTTGGTGAGGAAAAGAGAGAAGAATCCGGACTCCACGTGAAGCAAGAGAGAGGAATGAATGACAGCCACGTCCATTGAAAGTGAAGTGAACCAGAGCAGAACAAGTGTAGGTCAATGTCAGACAGGGAAGCATATCCTCAGTCAGTGTGAACATACAACATTTAACATAGTTTTCATAGCTGAAATACACACACACTCATACACAAACACAATCCAACAAGCAGGGAGGTCACGACCACCAAATAAAAAGACTGCATTGTAAGCCAGGGCTGGCACTGATGTAAAGTTAGTAGTTTTAAAAAAGTTTAAAAATGTGATAGAGTAGTAAAAGCTTTGGGCAAGCCTCCCTCAAGTGTAATAACCAGCCGTAGCATGAAAAATGCCCCGACTGCCTGAGCCGCGGTGGAGGTTGAATGAAACCGGATCAGGAGCTGCAGCAGCAGCTCAGCAGGGGGCAGTGGGTGGGTTCAGAACCCCGTCTTTAATGAGGTGTCAAACCAATTGGCTCAGCACCGGCCAAACTGAAACACCCGCCGCCTAAACTCTGTGTGGCCTGAGCAGCATCAAGGACGAATCACAATGGACCGTCAAAAAGACGCCACAGACCTGTTACGGCTGGTCGCAGCACAGCATCAGCCTGCAATTACAACATTTGTCTGGTGCCAAAGCCTTTTAACATCAACAGCCCATGTTTTACATGTCAGAAGTTAGTTATTTAGAAGTTATGAATCATCCTGCCTGAGAGAAGAAGAAATGTCTGTATAGTCGTATTGATATTTGACTTTAGAAAGAACTGGATCTACTGATAAAGGAATTATATTAAAGATCTGTGTATTTAATGAGATGTGACTGAACTGAGTGACAAATAAAGAAAACAAATTCTCTCTTTAACTCTTTTTATTCATGACACATATGTTTGTGTCACTTTTTGTGTTTATGCACACACACACACACACACACACACACACACACACACACACACACACACACACACACACACACACACACACACACACACACACACACACACACACACACACACACACACACGCTCCTTTTTGGCTTCCATGGCAATCCCCACAGGAACCTATGTCCAGCCCTGGTAAAGCTTTCTTGAGGCCTTGCTCACAGTTCATTCTGTGACACCATGATAGCCAAGCAACACACTTTACATGATGCTCTGGATTACATCTTCGACAACGAAACAATCCAGTGATGAAGAGGACCCTGCTGTGGTTGTTACATTTTGGTCGAAGAATGGGAATTTATCCTGGTCTTCATCCCCACCTGAGAGAGGAGGTTGGCTGAACATGTTATCAAGATGACTCCAGGGCCAACAGATACGCCACATCCTGGGTGGATAACATAAAGTCCTGCTTCCAACAGTTCCTCACAGAGTCAATCCAAACCACAGTGATGAACATGACGGGTTTACAAAGGGTGATGATCCAGGAACACCAGCTGATGTGATGCAGTCTGGTCGGGCATTTTTCACTCCACATTGTCACTCCAGACATTTCATGTGTTGCAAGGCACACACAACGACACAACGCCCTGCCTAACATATGCATGAGAACACATGCATGAGAACACACAAACACTCCACCACTGACTGACAGGTTGTGAAGATTTGGTGTTGTTATTGTTTGTATTGTGTAATCTGTTCAGACATTACTATTGTAATGTGGTTTTCAGGTGTAGATTTGGGTTTTTGTCATCTCTTTACTAAATAAATCGGAACACTAAAAATTTCATTTCATGCCACTATTTTAAAAATTAAATGGTCTCAAAACAAATATCCTTGTTACAAATTGAAACTCAATTGTCTGATAAATAGCACAATGTTTCATCTGAGTGTTTGTAATAGTAAAATAATACCTATACAATGCTCTTTTTTTCTAAAAGACGAGCTGTATGAGCTCAGATCAATGAGGCCTACAGACCAGCAATAGCAAATGGAAGTTCAAAGCTTGTAATTAATTCAAGGGAGATTAATGAAGTAATTTAGCTTCAGAGATAACCAGTATGTCTAAAGCTTAATAATTAAAATGATATGTGTCATTTGTTTGCTGTATGTAAAAACTAAGTGTAAAAATAACTATTTATTTTGAAGTGTTTGTAGGACAAAAGGCACCCAAATACAGAAGTATGTGTTTGTTTCACATGTTATACATTTGCAGCAGCAGCTCACTGTCTATAGAGCATTTAGGCTTATTTGAATCAATTATGACCAGACTTTATTTCTCTGCACTTCCTTATCCTCAGTCACGGCTCACTTCCTTTGCTCCCGCTGCTCAGACCAACATTACCTCCCATTATCAGCGGCACCCACCCACCACATACTCAGAGCTGATAGTAAATATTTTGGTTAGTCAAGCAGTAACCACGGTCCAACCCCCCCAGTATGATAACATAATGCTGGAAAATGCTTGAGACGGGGTCGCCCAGTGGCTCAGCCACCCAGTGCCAAACCCACATGCTCAAACCTTGGCACAAAGAATCTGGCTTAGAGTAAGATTTGGAAGAGCTCTTTAGCTGACTCTCCATTTCTGAACAACTTCATAAAGATCAACTGTCATAAAAGGTGAAAAAGGGCTTGAGAAGGAGAACCGCTCATCTCCGCTGTGACTGCATGTTAATAAGGATCAGAGTTTATAGCATAACATCTATCAAAATACATTCCAAACCAAATAAACTGAGGTCAGTACTTTAGTCCATCATTATGTACTGACAGGGTTTAATCCTAAAAGGTTCCTTCATTGAAGCTCTCTTAGGTTTGTTTGTCTCACTATTTACAAAATAACACTTAAAACTTCATATGTGTCTTTAAAAAGAAGTTAAGGGGTATGATGTAATATACTTGAATATGGGGAAAATTAATAATTGATCATTATGGATTAGGTAAGATTAATTAATTTGAAAAATTCAATGATTTGATGACACTGAATTCTTGCTAAATCGATTACATTTAAATTACTGTTGATGCAAATTGGATAATAATTGATAATTGAGGGAGTAATTACTATCAAGCAGCCTTAACTAAAACATGAGTTTACTGCATCTCAAACTGAGGGACCAGAGACTGAGGAGACCACACACTTATGAGAAAGAACGGCAGCAAAGATATCTTTTACATTTTACAACCTTCAAGTCTGACACAAATCCACAACGATGACCATCCAAAGACCTTGGAGTATCTAAATGGGGAAAAAAATTATTGCGAGCTCTTTTCCAAGTCTCTCTCCCAAGGTTTTGAATTATTTAGTGACAAATCTAAGAAAGAAGCTTGTTCCCAAAATGAAATGGAACCCTTCATTACTCCTTCTCCATCTCGGTTTTCTTCTTTAACTTGGAAAGGCAAAGTGGGAATCAATAGAATTCAGCCTGGAGACAGCATGTTGCTCAAGAAAATATATACTGAGCAACAGTAGAAACGCTTTTTTTTTAATGTCGCACAGAGTCTCACAGACCTTCATGTCATAGCCAACGGTATCCTGATTGCTGTTAGGTACCAGGATGAAATCCTCAGAGTGATTGTTAGACCTTATGCTGGGGCAGTGGTCCCTGGGTTCCTCCTGGTTCCTCCTGGTGCAGTGGGCCCTGGGTTCCTCCTGGTTCCTCCTGGTGCAGTGGGCCCTGGGTTCCTCCTGGTGCAGAGGGCCCTGGGTTCCTCCTGGTTCCTCCTGGTTCCTCCTGGTGCAGAGGGCCCTGGGTTCCTCCTGGTTCCTCCTGGTGCAGTGGGCCCTGGGTTCCTCCTGGTTCCTCCTGGTGCAGTGGGCCCTGGGTTGCTCCTTGTGCAGAGGGCCCTGGGTTCCCCCTGGGTTCCTCCTGGTGCTGTGGGCCCTGGGTTCCTCCTGGTGCAGTGGGCCCTGGGTTCCTCCTGGTGCAGAGGGCCCTGGGTTCCTCCTGGTGCAGTGGGCCCTGGGTTCCTCCTGGTGCAGAGGGCCCTGGGTTCCTCCTGGTGCAGTGGGCCCTCATGTGACCAGAGTATGTAAGAAGTTCCTGGATGATGAAGGCATTGATGCCATTGACTGGTCCTCATGTTCCCCTGACCTAAGTCCAATTGAGCACCTATGGGACGTTATATCTGTGCATCCAACGCCACCAAATACTGCCACAGACTGTCCAGGAGCTCACTGATGCTCTGATCCTGGTCTGGTTTTGATGAACCAGACCTGGTGAAATGATGAAATTCACACAAGTTGGATCAGCCTATGATTTAAATTTTTTTACTTTGATTTTGGGTGTGATTTTGAATTCAGCCCTCAATGGTTGATGATTTTGGTTTCTATTGATTGTTGCTACGTCATTTTGTTCACAACAAATTATACAAAGTACATCAGTAAAGATTTACAACTTGAATACTTCCTTCATGAAGATCCATTGTGTACACATACATAAATATACACATATGTACATATATAATAAACACATGCACACAATGCAAATAAACCTTTTATGTAATTAACCCTGAGAGGTGAGCTGGTGTAATGAGGCTGTCTGAATGTGACTCATGCTGCTAATGAGACTTTTAACTGCTCTGTAACAACAGGTTCATAACCAGACGTGAAACGTTATTAATACATAATTTGAAAAAACCTGCTCCCCTCCTGCAGCGAAGTGTCCCATTTAAAACAGTCAACATAGTTGGAAGGTCTATCACAATAATGCATTTATTTTATTTATTTAGATCATGCTTTATTATCTATTTTTAAGACTAGAATAAAAAGGGTTGGTTTTAAATATTTGACTTTGAATTGAACCACTTTTTTTCATTTCACATTTTACTTAAGGATTTAAAAGTTATTATTCAAATTACACACCAAAGGTCTATTTGCATTAGTTGCACTTTTCAAATTGATATTGAACATAAGTGAGAGTATATTCTATTTAACAATTTTGTTAATCAATTGTCTTATTTATGAAGTGATATGGCCGGTACATGTCTCTGTTGTTTAATTGTCTATGCCTAGCCTCAATGTAGGCTGAGCCAGAGGTCAGAGGTTACAAGAGCCAGCAAATGACTCCATTCCAGCTCACCTCTGAATCCTTGTTACACTTCATTTGTCCTGAGGGTATTACAGAGGAGAAGTAGTAGAAGGACAGATGCAGTTGGAAGGCAGACTTTTCCAGTCGGGTCAGATGTGAGCCTGTGGCTGCACCGCTGCTGCTCCTCCTCCAACTGCTGTGGTCAGATGCCATTAAGGACACGTAAGAGAGACGGATGGCTGCTGACAGGCTGAGGAAAGACCCAAGCCAATTTATCTGGGCTGAGGTCTTGGTGTTTTAGGAAGGTGGTGGTGGGGGGGTTACACGGGTAGAATTTACGTAGTGGTTCCCAAGTTCATGACCCCCCTTTCTTCTCAACAAGCTGGTCTTTGTGTTGCATTTAATTTGCCGGTCCAGTTTTTGCTCTGCTTTGAGCTTTTATTTCTGATGTTATTTCAGTAGCACTATTACAACAAAGAGCAGAGAAAGCACATAGTTAGCTCATCAAGATTATGAGGTTTTCATGGCTACTATTATAGGGAAAATACTGAAAACTGAGAAAAGAGCAGTTTGATTAAGATTGCTTAGAGCAGCTTGGTGAGAGAAGAAAATTTAGTATGTATAATTTATAGGAGCTCTATGCCATTGGGGAAAAAACTTAAATAGCACACCAATTAAGTTATTTTCTTTGGTTTTTGGAGGCCCAGTGATTATTTGGGATACAGGAGGTGCAGGGAGGCTTGTTCTGGTTTTGCCTGGAGGCCCACATCAGGCCCAAGGCATGGAGATCCCCTCCATTGGTCCTTGTGACCGCTGAAATCTCAGGTTACTGTGTGGAGAGCTGCATTGCTTATTCTGAGACTCACTTTACCGTCTGTTTGTTTGTGTTTCTGGGTGTGTGTCTGAGTTTGCTTGTGTATCTTTAAATAAGAGTCTGCAAAGTGCTGAGACAGATTGACATTTTTCTGTCCAAACAAAGCTCCGCAATGAGTCTCCATTAGTTAGTATTTATGGTGTTTGGTGTGTTTAGTTTGAGACTGACGGTGATTGACACTTTCAGACACCACAACCGACACATCTTGACTGTCCAGATGTAGTAAAACCCAACTGGATGGCAGGTTTAACTAAAGGGCTCCATCATGTTCTGGTGGGATTCAGTACAATTATAATAACTAACTACCAAGGGACTGAATCAACTAGTCCTAGGAAGAACTAAAGAGCTGAACTATATATACATATACATACATACATATATATATACAGTACGTACACACATATATACATATATATTCCATTGTCCTGGAAAAATAATGATTTCGAGGAAAGCGACAGACTGCCACCCCACGTGACACTTGGCGCCATTGTTTGGCGGCTGGCACTGTCAATCTGGGCCCTGTCACAGGACCCACCTTCAGGGAGAAGCCAACTGCTCGCTATGTGGAACAGATGGGATGCCACTGAACTGGCACACTCCTTTAGTTCATTAATTAATGTTAACCTGATATATTCTTTTCATTAATGGCTAATTAAGACTACACTACCTTGGTTCTGACATGCACTAACTAATAATTGCTACAGGGGCCATCGATTCCAGATCCGTGTTGTGTCACATACATGATGGAGGTTGTTTATTCCCTTCTGATGCAGTTAATTTTGGAACATGGATGTTTAACACACAAGGTGCCTGAGTTCACATTGCACAAAGCGACAGGGAGTTGCAACAGGATGACAATTCTTGTTTTACAAAAAGAAAGAAAAAGAAAAGAATAGATGCTAAAAATGAGACAGATGGTGGGAACTATACAGGGGGTGAAATAGAGGTGAGCTGTATACATCAGAAATCAGCTCATCTTGCAGTGATAACACAGTGAAGTAAGGAGAAGGAGCTGGAAACAGGAATTACTAATGTTGCATCTGCACATTACAGACATCATTGTTCACGTTTTTTGCACATCCTCACACAACTGCACATTGTTTTTATTATAGGATCTATAAAATAATCTAATATAGTATCCTAATCCCACCGCAGATATTGTGTGGAATAACAGGTTCAGGTATTCAGGGATGAGGAATGCTGCATCAGGATATCATGATACATTCCCAAAACTGAAAACATAAGTGAAGTTCACTTTCACATATTTAATCTGACGAGGAGATGCCAACTGATCTGTTACGGACGTAGATCTCTCCAATGCTAGGTTTGCTGCAAAGCCAAGAGAAGAAGCCCAAGGTTCAGCTGGTCACCGGTAGAGTGTATCCATTATGTACACTTTACACGGTGACATAGAAAATGAGAAATGACTGTTGGTTTTCTGCCAAGGGGGAAAGGGGGCAAAAAGAAGAGGGAGGTTAGAGGGAGGGAGCTGCAGGAAACACCCGACCGCAGCCCTCTCCTCCCCTGATTTATCCCTCTCTCCTTTCTTCAGGGCTATTAAGGGCAAGACAATATTTTCATATTGTTTTATTAAACACTATGTGGCCTTATTTATCGCTGTCTCCTCAGACAGCATGCCTACAGCAGCAGTTTGCACAGCCCCTGACCAGACTGAAAAGTTCCATTGAAGCCCCACTACATGAAATATGGAGCTGTCAGAGAGTGTGAACCCCCCACAGAGGGACACTGCATTCAACTATGTATGTGTGTTTCAGATTAATGACCAAATGTGGTATGAGTAATGCATTATATTGTCTCTCTTTCCAGAATGTGTTGTGTCAGGTTTGAAGATCGTTCGTTCCTGCAGTGTTTGTAAGTGTCCTACATGTATTCTACCAATTTACTCTATTACTTTAGTGTAGTCGGTCTGTGAAGAGTGAGTTTGTGCACATGTGTAAACGTGTGTGGATGTGTTATTTAGTGACTCTTTGGTGCCTTAATGCTCCCAGTAGCAGCTTTGTGTCGACTACTGCAGGCTACCAGGGTTCCAACGGTGCTGCACCTTTCTGCTGATCAACCAGGCAGGTGAGCATTGTTTGTTTATTGTTTGTTTATTTATTAGGATCCCCATTAGCTGCAGCAAATGCTGCCGCTATTCTTACTGGGGTCCGACACATATGCATAACATTATACAATGCATACCATATAAGAATACATACATACAACAAAACATGATAAAAACAAAAGCACACTGTACGAACAATATAGTTATTGTAACAATGTAAATTATATACCTGTCCTTTCAGTAAACATTTCCATAATTTTTCATTTCCATAAAGAGAGAAATTAATTAGAATAGTATAGTAATAATAAATGTCACCATCATCTCTACAATTATATAATAATGATACAGTGATATAATAATAATGATACAACTATATCAGTTCAATTACCTCATCAAAACATACATATACACGTATAATAATAATGATTCGACTGTATCAGTTGAATTACCTCAACATGCCCACCTATAGACCTGTTATTTATAACCAATTTATTGTAACTAATTCCTACATGTTTCGTCGTCACTATTCAAAAAATGTTTTTTCAGTTGTAGTTTAAATTTCACTTTACTATTTTCTGATGTGATATAACTGGGGAGTGAATTCCAGACATACATGGCTCTGAATATGACTGTTCGTTTGATAGCATTTGTCTTTACTTTTGGTGGTGTAAAATGACCTGCAGTGGCATGTCTAGTATTATAATTATGTTTATCTGTACTGAAGGATAAGTTCTGATACAAAGTAAACGGGGTCTTAGTGACAGTAACGTTTCTAATAAATACTAATAATGAATAGATCAGTCTGTCCTTTACAAATAACCAGTTAAGACTCTAAGGCATTGCAACAACATTAATTCTATAGTTACAATGAAGAACTATGCGTGCTGCTCTATTCTGTATCATCTGTAGTTTCCTTATCATTTCTACAGTGGCATTAGACACAAACTGCAGGGCAATAATCAAGGTTTGACAATATTAAGGCCTGAACTGCTTGTTTCGTGGCTGTTGGTGTCAAGAAAGTTGCACATCTTCTGATTACAGTGATCGCGCTTCCCATTTTTACAATCATCTTATTTATATGTTTTGTCCATAATAGTTTATCATCTATGATGATGCCCAGAAGCTTGGTTTCATGCACTCGGTTAATACACGTCATTTATTCTGAGGTTTAACTTTGGTGTTTTGCTGATGGAGTATTTTGAGCCAAGCACCATGCTATTAGTCTTCAGTACATTCAGGACCAGTTGGTTTCTTTTTACCCATTCAACTATTGATCCCAATTCTACATTTAGAACCCTATCCAACTCTCTGGTTGAGAGAGTGGATGTGTATACAGTTGAGTCATCTGCGTACATCACAATTTTAGCTTTCTTTAAGACAAGAGGTAAATCATTGGTAAAAATGTTATACAGTAAAGGTCCCAGACAACTGCCCTGGGGCACACCACAAGTTACAGCTCTGACGTCTGAATAACTTCCATTAAAGAAAACGGTCTGTGTCCTGTTATTTAAATAACTCTCAAACCAAGATAATGCAGATCGATCAAAGCCATAACATTCAAGTTTGTCCAGTAATAATTTATGATATCAAATGCTGCTGAGAGGTCTAACAGAACACCACCAACGATTTTCTTCTCATCTCTTTCCCTTAACCAGTCATCAGTCATTAGTGTTAGAGCGGTAGCCGTGGAGTGCCCTTCTCTGTATGCATGTTGGAAATCAGTAACTAAACTGTTTACAGACATAAAGTTCTTAATTTGTTCATATACAATGCTTTCCATCATCTTACTCATCACAGGCAAAATACTAATTGGACGACTATTTGATCCGGAAAATATTAATTTCTTGTTTTTAGGCAGTGGTATTATCTTGGCTTTTTTCCATTTTTGTGGACATAGACAGTTAGTGAAACTTAAGTTTATTATATGACAAATAGCTGGTGCAATTAAATCTGCAACCAATTTAAGAAGTTTGCCTTCAAGGTTATCAACACCTGGTTGTTTATTTTTAATATTCTTTAGCCTATTTTCTACCTCCCTTGTGGTCACCTTATCAAATTTAAATGTACTATTTTTATCCTTCATAATTACATTTTTTATTAATAACTTAGATCAATTATTATCTATATTTTGTATGTTGTTGTTCATTTTCTCTACTTTATCTATGAAATAGTTATTTAAATGATTTGCAATTTCAGTAGATTTCGTTAGGAAGTTACCTTCCACTTCTAAAAAGGATGGAGTGGGTTTAGTGTTCCTACCCAATAGATAATTGAGTGTGCTCCATAATTTTTTACTATCATATCTAATGTTATTAATCTTATTTTCATAATATCTCTTTTTAGTTGTATTTAATTTTGTAATGAAGTTTCTTAGTTTACGATAGGCCTGCCAGTCATGATTGTGTCCAGTTATGATAACTGTTTTTTTTGCTCGATCTCTTTGTTTCATAAGCTGTTTGATTTCATTGTCCAACCAAGGTGTTCTGACACTCCTGACAGCAAACTTCTTCTGTGGTGCATGTTTGTCGACCAAAGGCATGAAGATTTCATCAAATTCCGACAGCGCTGCATCAGGATCAGTGCTTAACATCACATTAGACCAGGACATATTCTTGACTTCATCAACAAAACTGTCTCCATTAAATATTTTGGACGAACTTTTAAGTACAACTTTGGGTCCAGGCTTGGTTACTTTTGTATTCCTTACAATAATGATCAAATTGTGATCACTAAAACCAGTCAGAACGGATAGAATTTTAGAGCATAGTTCAGGTGTGTTAGTAAAAATGTGATCAATACAGGTTTAAGTCAAAGTACCATCATTCCTTAAACTTATCCTGGTAGGTTTGTTAATTACTTGTAATAATCCACAGCTTTCTGTAACAGTTCGAAGTTTGTTTTTTAGTGGGCAGTTTTGTGAAAACAAGTCTATATTCATATCACCCAAAAAAAATGTTTCATGACCCAGAGTACTGCTATAGTCTAACATTTCACATATTGTATCCAAATAAGTATTATTAAAACTTGGCGGTCTGTAACAACAGCCAACTAATAATGGCTTCAAATGAGGGAGATGTATTTGCAACCAAAGCAGTCAGTTATCTCGTTTATTTTGTTCCTAATGCTATTAGTGTTAATGTGAGCAATTCTTAGTCCCTTTTTTTGGCAAACTGTGGTGTAAAGTGTGAATGTCAATCATGAGGTGTGTTTGAGTGACAGCGGTAAAGCAAGCGAGCCCACATATCTGCACAGAGTTCAAACATCTCTAGGCTGCTTTGGGGTGCTGTTACAGGGGTGTATTATCAGTTTATCCTGCCGTGAGCATGAGTCATATGTTACTCATCCGTCACACTGCCTCTGGATAACCATGCAAATGCTTACAAAGTACTGTCCTGATGTGCCACGGCCACCCAGGACCTCCATTTTCACCAGAGCATCTGCTTGTTGATGAAGGCTAACATCAGGGAAAGGTTTCCTGCTTCTCCGCCGCCTATTCAGATCCCTTTGGCCTTACTGGTTAAGATGGAGCACAGACTGAAGGTGGCACTTGTCAGGGCACTACTGTAAATGGATAGACCAGAGATAACATATCCATATTGATTACATTATGAATTCTGTATTTCCACTGAATAACATTACTTCATGTGGTCTGCCAACTCTAACAGCACAGAAATCAGTGGCTTCATGTTACCTTTCCATTAGTTAGGGGAGGGTCATTCAGCCAAAACATAACATCACAATCTGTTTAATCTCAACAATCTCATTTGCAATCTTTTGTTCTTCATTCTGACTCATTGCTAGCTGCCACAAATTCTCCATTTGCATCATTAAAACAATGTTTTTTCCATGATTTAAAATACAAGGCAGAGCCACATGAAGTCATTATTCCAATCAGCACAGTTATCTAGTCGGCTACATCGCTCTATTGGTTTGCTCATGTCGTACAGATCTGCTTGTCAATGGGGTCATGTGACATTTGGGAACAGTAGTAAGAGGACGTTAACACCACAATCTTTGTTTCCTTTGAAAAGTAGATTAAAGATGCCCTCACATTGATCACAATCCAAAATCATATCATACTGCCAACATCTACCATGAGGTGAGGTGTAGAGATTTTAAGTGTAGTTAACAGAAAGCAGAGATCCTGGGCTGAGCTACAGGAATCAGCAGGAGGAGAGGAGCATAAAGTTGTCGTGTCAAAACTGCAGCATATAACACAAACTTCCCACTCTTGAACAAAATAATTTCTGAAAATTGGGTTTGCAGAACAATTCAATGAGTGATGATGTGAACTTGATGTGAATTAAAGGAAAACACTATATAAAATGCTTTAGAGGCTCCAGAACTCCTTCAACGGCTTTCTCAGCAGAAAGAGGTTCAGATTTCTACATAAACTTTCACCCTGCTGTAGAGTCAGAACCAGAAACACTCCATGGTTTAATCACTAAATAAAGTTGAGTCAGAAGTAAAAACACAGATGAATGTAAAACACACATCAGCACATATATATTTCATAATGTATAGGCCTGCCTCTGATGGTGGATATAGTCTATATTTATTTGTTAGAGCCTAAATACATAAATATGTAAATGTTATTTAATGTCATTATATTGTTTGATGCAGATATGGTTGAATTATTTGAGGATTGTTGATGTTACATCTTTAATTGAATGTCAGCATTATGTATCAGTCAGGAGGTGAGACTTTTCCTCTGTGTGTCAAACAGTTTCTGACTGCAGTCAAAATGTTGTTTTTAAAGGCTAAAAACCAACAAATATGGACAGAAGCAGAGTATTTGGTTGATAAAAAACATGTTTTGAATCTTTTTTCAATACATTTTGACTTTTGGACTTTAAAACTCTAGAAATGTTTGGTTCATAGGAATCAGAAACAAAACAGTCACCACTGAAGTCTAATCCTAAATTAGTCCCATTATTTTCACCACTCTCATATCTTATAAGGTTTAAGGCTAAACAACTCAAACAAACTGATTGACAATCATGATATTGAAATCACCTTTGTGCCGCTGGTGGCTATAAATAGTGAGCTTGTTCACTCGTACTCAGTATCTCCATCTTTCCTCACTGATAGTCCAACAAAGGCTCCTTAACAACGTCAGTATATTCATGAGCTTTTTAACATTGGCCATTTATGGATGATTGTGGGACGACAGTGGGAGGAGACCACACCCACACAATTTACTGCAGGTTGGTATTCATAAAGAGAAGACTGCGTACAGGTCTGCGCCACGCAGTTTTATAGAACTGAGTATTTTCTTGTATAAGTACATCCTGAGGTCTGTGAGTACGAAATGTTTTAGGATGGAATCTACACTGAGTTTTATAAATGAGGCCCCTGGTCTCTGAATTCTACAAGTGTACTGTACTACTACTACTACTACTGTACTACTACTGTACTACTACTACTGTACTACTACTACTACTACTACTGTACTACTACTACTACTGTACTACTACTACTACTGTACTACTACTACTGTACTACTACTACTACTGTACTACTACTACTGTACTACTACTACTGTACTACTACTACTACTGTTACTACTACTGTTACTACTACTACTACTGTTACTACTACTGTTACTACTACTACTACTGTACTACTACTGTACTACTACTACTACTGTTACTACTACTGTTACTACTACTACTACTGTACTACTACTACTGTACTACTACTACTGTACTACTACTACTACTGTACTACTACTACTACTGTACTACTACTACTGTACTACTACTACTACTGTACTACTACTACTGTACTACTACTACTGTACTACTACTACTACTGTTACTACTACTGTTACTACTACTACTACTGTTACTACTACTGTTACTACTACTACTACTGTACTACTACTGTACTACTACTACTACTGTTACTACTACTGTTACTACTACTACTACTGTACTACTACGGTACTACTACTACTACTGTACTACTACTACACTACTACTGTACTACTACTACTACTACTGTACTACTACTACTACTGTACTACTACTACTACTGTACTACTGTACTACTACTGTACTACTACTACTACTGTACTACTACTTTACTACTACTACTGTACTACTACTGTACTACTACTGTACTACTACTACTACTGTACTACTACTGTACTACTACTACTACTGTTACTACTACTACTGTACTACTACTACTACTACTGTACTACTACTGTACTACTACTACACTACTACTACTACTGTACTACTACTACTACTGTACTACTACTACTGTACTACTATTACTGTACTACTACTACACTACTACTGTACTACTGTACTACTACTACTACTGTACTACTACTACTGTACTACTACTACTACTGTACTACTACTACTACTACTACTGTACTACTACTACTGTACTACTACTGTACTACTACTACTACTGTACTACTACTACTGTACTACTACTACTACTGTACTACTACTACTACTGTACTACTACTACTGTACTACTACTACACTACTACTGTACTACTGTACTACTACTACTGTACTACTACTACACTACTACTGTACTACTACTACTGTACTACTACTACACTACTACTGTACTACTGTACTACTACTACTACTGTACTACTATACTACTACTACTACTGTACTACTACTACTGTACTACTACTACACTACTGTACTACTGTACTACTACTGTACTACTACTACTACTGTACTACTACTACTACTACTGTACTACTACTGTACTACTACTACTACTGTTACTACTACTACTACTACTGTACCACTATTGTACTACTACTACTACTGTACTACTACTACTACTGTACAACTACTTTACTACTACTACTGTACTACTACTGTACTACTACTGTACTACTACTGTACTACTACTACTACTGTACTACTACTGTACTACTACTACTACTGTACTACTACTGTACTACTACTACTACTGTACTACTACTGTTACTACTACTACTACTGTACTACTACTGTACTACTACTACACTACTACTACTACTGTACTACTACTACTACTGTACTACTATTACTGTACTACTACTACACTACTACTGTACTACTACTACTGTACTACTACTACTGTACTACTACTACTACTGTACTACTACTACTACTGTACTACTATTACTGTACTACTACTACACTACTACTGTACTACTGTACTACTACTACTACTGTACTACTACTACTGTACTACTACTACTACTGTACTACTACTACTACTGTACTACTACTACTGTACTACTACTACTGTACTACTACTACACTACTACTGTACTACTACTACTGTACTACTACTACTGTACTACTACTACTACTGTACTACTACTACTACTGTACTACTACTACTGTACTACTACTACTGTACTACTACTACACTACTACTGTACTACTACTACTGTACTACTACTACTGTACTACTACTACACTACTACTGTACTACTACTACTGTACTACTACTACACTACTACACTACTACTGTACTACTACTACTGTACTACTACTACACTACTACTGTACTACTGTACTACTACTACTACTGTACTACTATACTACTACTACTACTGTACTACTACTACTGTACTACTACTGTACTACTGTACTACTACTACTGTACTACTATACTACTACTACTACTGTACTACTACTACTGTACTACTACTACACTACTGTACTACTGTACTACTACTGTACTACTACTACTACTGTACTACTACTACTGTACCGTAATGCTTTCTACTGAAAGGATTATATAGGCAGAAACTGACATCTTTAGATGATTTATTTTTAGATAATAAAATCTGTCAGTCTATGAATTGTGAGAGACATTTTATTCTGAGACATTTTATGTTACATTAACATCATCCTATGACAGGCTGTAGACTTTGGCAAACTCTTAGACCCAGATTTCAGCTCCAACGCCTGAAATTGAATTCCACAAAAGAATAAAAGAGTGATTGGAACAAAGTTCCAGCTCATAAAGATACAGAATATGATATCACATAACAGATGTCTGATTTGTGTATTAACCTCCAAATGTTTAAATATGATGAAAAAATGGAGGCTTCACTGATACTTGAGGAGAACACACCATGAGTCCCACTTGGGTCCCAGTGGAAATCAAACCTCTGACCCTGGAAATGTATAAGTGTCATTCCACATGACTTTAAAAGCAAACCACTAGTACAAGAGTGAGAGCTCTATAAAGAGCAACATGTGAAAGAACCATGTCACCAGTGCTCACAATGTTTACAGTCATTTACAGAAGCAATGTGATTGATTTCAGATCCAAGAGCAGTGAGTCGGTGGTCGAGACGTTCACAGTGGAGAGCTGGAGAGGAGGAGCTGAAAAGGATGGAGGGAAAAAGAGGAGAGACAATGGAAGAAGCAGCTCAGCTGTGAGAGACAGACGATAACTATGTGACAGAATTTTCTAAAATTAGAAGAGGAGAGGCAGCAATCTGAATCTGAGCCATATGTGTCTAGAGAAAATTAATTAGCTTAGCATCACAGCAATAAAGTTTTAAATCTGCAAAGAAAATACAAATCATTGTTCCGCATTCACACAAACACAAACGCTTTGGATGAAACACACTGATCCTAAATGTTACTTAGCCTTAAACAACCAAAAGCCTACATTTACTGGTTTACCTTATGAGGACTCACTTTTGTTCTTCAATGGCAATGTTAGTGTGTATATTTAAAACTAAAATATGATTAGTACAAGAACTTACACATATACATGCACACACAAGAGTACAGCAGATAGATAAGAGAACACTAAATCTCACTGTCTGTGTCATGCACATTCATGGAACCAAAATCCTACTGCTGAGACCATTAGGCAAATGTCTGACATGCTGCGCAGACAAGGTGTGATGTAAAGATGGGTGAGAGACAAAGGGTGAGAGAGACTAATGAAATGAAAAGCAGGGAGCTTGTCTCAGTTTGGTCCCGTCTCTACAGATCCAGAGATGGAGACTGCAGGGGAAGCCATGACCCTGTCAGGACTACAAACTCAACCGGTTTTCAGATTTGTTTTTTGCCATGCCAACACTTTTTAAAGCCTAATACAAGCCAAATGCTAAAGATGGTTATTAAATACACAAAGGGCAACATGGAAGACTGTTGTCACATATCGTTAAGAAATGAGTTGTATAATGAAAGGACTTAAATTGAAACTGATTCTGTTGTCCCGTCTTTCCACCTGTCTGTCTCTCATGACAGTTCTCTTTCCTGTCTTCTATATCTGCTTGTGTCTGTTTCTTTAGCTCCAACATACATTGTTAGTACAGCACACATGGATACACGCATGCATGCATGCACAGAGACAAATGCCAAGGTGCTTCCTTTATGCTGCCCTCTGGTGATATGTACATGACATTTTGTCAAACTTACAGCTGAAGAAAGCCGTCATTAACTCCTGACAGCAGCCAGTCCCATGGTGCCTCATTCGGTACAGGTCAATGCATCACATTGTAATTTCCCATACTCTGTTACACTCTGTTAGTCTGAACAGTGCTCCTCTATAACTGAAGCACAGGCTACAAAGTGTTGGTGGTCACATGCCATGTTGCATGCTGCCATGCTAAATCTGGCAGGTTTATGCATGTTGTGTCTGATTGTGTGTCGCTCAAGAGGAAGAGCAAGCACCAATACTGAGATTTAGTGCTTTCATTTTATTCCACGTATGGCATTACAATCTGGTCTGCTCAGGCTGCTAACTCTTCTTTTTGAATGACAAATGCAAGATTCATCACCAACAGCGATCAATATTTACCTTGAGACCATTTATTAACAAGATGAAGTCTCAAGATCCACCTGCACACATGAGGCTACAATGTCCATGTCATTTCATGTTAGGAAGCAACAACACGTGTTCTCCTTACAAGCTGTGTGGTTAAAATGGGAAGTCTGTCATGTCACAAGATGAAAAGTCTTGTGCTCAACAAAATCCAAACACTTAATCCACTGGGATACAAGCATATACTTATAAATTCATTAATCTCTCCAGCTAATGAGAAATAGTAGAGGTCATTTGGACATTAGGGTCTGGAGATCTGGGGATCAGAGGTGACAAACATCATCAAGCCAATAGCACTCCAGCATTTGATGCATCTCTTCACAACAACTGATTGATGGACCAAATGACTGTCAGCCATGCTACTTTCCAGGCCTCCATTTACTCTATAAACTCAGATCAACATTTCCTCTTTCTTCTTTCATTATCCTGTCTTTTACTGAGTCATTCAGACACGTGGACATTACAAGCATCAAGTCAAAGAAATATGCACTAATGTAGATATATGCACTATACAAGCTGACTGGCTTTGAAATTGATCCCATGTCTCAGAGGAGTAACTAGTCCTATGGATTTACTAATATATGTGAAAGTGTCATCAAGAGTAAGGGTGAGAGTCTATTTACTACCGCAGCATTCCTTATTTTGATGAGTTCTGTTGCTAATGAAGTGCACCGTAGGACTAACGACTTCTCATGTCCCGTCTTGGGATCACTGAAGAAATCCACTGTTAAACCACACCACTTGAGAAAGGTCTTCTTTCTAAACCGGCAGAATCTGGGCTTGACTTCAGTCGTCGGCTGATCCTAAAGATAAAGATATTCAGAGGATATGTTGATCTAGACTCTCTCTAGATCATTAACAAGATTTGATTTGCAGGGGGTGAAGTGACGGCAGGTGAAGATGGGATAGTCAAGCCAGGAGGAGGGATTTACTTTGTTTTGCTTATTGATTGGTTGGAGGTTCAGCTACAGGTCTGACTGAGGTAGGAGACAGACAGGAAATAGCTACATGCTCCTCCAAGGCCCTCCAATCCACTGAGAACATTGCTCCTGTGAACTACAGCCTGTGACTTTAAGAGGTAACCTGGATCAGTTCAGCCATGGTTCAGAGACACTTTCTCGGGCTTTAACTACATCAGTGTGGATATCACTGAATGGACTGACAGACAAACGAGACAAGGAGAACTATTCGTGGCTCATCACTATACGTATTAGATTCAGTTCATACTAATCCTTTAACTGTGAATCATCTGCAGAAGGTAATAGTTTAGGAGTTGGTTCCATATTGAAGGATGTCATAGCATACAAGACCCTTTTTTGATAAGATGAGTTGTGGATATTATGTACTGATTGTTTCACAGTTTTGCACTTTCTGGTGCATACATGTATCCAAAACACTGAATGAATGTTGTTGGGTCACATTTTTAGTGGTCACCATGGTAACCTCTGCAAAACAGTGTCTGTCAGTCCGAAAGAGACATGTGACTTGTGAATGCACAGTATAATGGGAAAGGCTGCAGCCCTCTGCATCCCTGCACAGGACGAGACAGTATGGGAAATTTGCAGGAATAAAAAAGGAATTACATTTTGCATTTTGCATTTTGCAATTGAGGAATGCATATAATGATTAAGAGTTTAAGTAATTAGGCGGACCAGTTTTTACATGACAATGTCATAGGTGGAAATTACTTCCAATTATAAGAAATCCAATTATAATCAAATCATTACGTGAATGTAAAGGCAAATGACTTGCTGTGTGATGCTATAATTTAATCTTCTCTAAAATAACACTTGTGCTTTCACATAACAAGACATTAATGTGCATAAGGTGGCCACAACACATTGGCAGCAATGGGGGGTGGCATTTTAGCCTTAAACGGATAGGGACAGCCGTAGAGGTGACAGGAAATGCATGGGGTGCACGCTCCACCGACCAAGCCAAACACGCCCGTTTTAGACCAATGTTGATAGAAGACTTGAACATTTGTGTCCAAGGACACAAATACTCCCACCACTCTAAAATAGTTTGTGGTGATATGTACACATCATAACCTCTATCATGGTAGAATGTGAGCAAACTGAAAATTGCTAAATACAGTTCAAATATGGCTAAAAATGTAAAAAAAATAAGGTGACTAAACAAACGGATTATGAGATGCACACCTTTAGGGCCCTTACAAAGCAGGTAAGAAATTGTATTAAATTCTATCCAGTGGTTTTTGGGGAGATGTGGATAGACTATACACCCTCTCAAACCTACCTATGGATGAACAGACGGAGGGTCAGACAAGTTTAACCTGATTTGGCCCCTTTGGCACAGCGTCACGTTTCCTTTCCTACAAAGCTTTCTAATACAACACGCAGACCGAGGCCTCAGCTGAATCCTCACCTCTCAGAGAGCATCGACACAAATTAGATTAAGGTTCATAAAGATACTATTCTTTATACTGCAGTTTTATTGGATGCCATTACATGCTGCTCCTCTTGTGTCCAGCACCATTACCTGTGAGATCAAATAGTCATTACACTTACCACAGGACTGACTTTTCTGCTGGAGGCATATCATTTCCCCCCAAGTGCCAAAGTAGGCCCATTTTCCAGGTGAGCTTCACTGAACAGCATGAAAGGTCTCCTGATTTCTCACATGGGTGACTTTCTGCCTGCAGCATGCTGCTGTGCTCAACATGACCCCCCCTCACCTCCCATTCACCATCAGCACGGCTCACCCGCCAACCCTGCTCACAACCAGAAAATTCTTTCTTTCCGCAAGATTTAAATGACATCTCTTGTGTTGTTCACATTTTGTTGTTCAGTAGCAGCAGGAAGCAGTAAAAGCACCTGAGGATAAACAGCTGAGGTAAACATGCAGCACCCCCCCCCACCACCACCACATATACACCCCATTACCTCCACTCACCCACTGCTCCAATCATTCAATCCATCCGTCATGAATTTTAATCACCTTACAAGCATGACATTAACCTTTTCGTACAGCAAGCAGCCATCACATCCTCTCATGTGTGACCTGCAGATCCATCCTGTGGTTAATTTGGGCTGGCAGAGGGTGGTCCCCTGCTGGGGGGTGTGGGTGAACAACCAGCTATGAGACAGGTCTCTTGGCACCCACCTGGAGATTAAACGCTGAAGTGAGAGCAGAAGGTTAGTCCTGACATGCTTGTAATAAACCTGCACTACACCAAACAACAGACTGCATCACTGGTGGTGTGCTAACAGCCATAGCATCCAGCTCAGGCTCAGCTACATGGCTGTGGAATCTGAAATGTTTTAAGAGCATCAAGTAAATTCTCCAAACAGGCTTATCTGGAGCAACTTATGTTTTGTAATATCAGGGGATAGAATTAGCTCCAATTCCAAGATCACAACAGCAGCAGCAAACGCACAGGTTCACATTTATTATAATCTTAAAATATTCACACAAAAATGAAAGAGTGTAAAAGTCGATTCATTTTAAAGTGGGGACATAATGCAGCTGTGAGAGGATGAACTGAGGTAGTTCATGATGACAAACTGGAAGAGGAGTAACCAGGTCGCTCCCTCCAGGGTTTAACAGCTGAAACCACAGGAAGACGATTCATTGGCTCTTCATTAAAACCCATTGCAGCTTTTCTTGCTCTGTAATACAGGTCGGAAGAAACTGCTGCTCGAAACACTCAAGGGAACGAATGCAGACTGATTGGTGAACATGAGCAAAATGGAATGCAGATTATAATCATTGTGTCACAGTGGGGTGGATTAATCACTGTTTCAGAGCTCAGGTACGAATGTGAAAGCTAAATGGTTTGCAGGTGATAATGAGCTCCAGGGAAACGGCTCTGCTTCAATCTCAATTCAATTTCATAAATGAAACAAACTGTAGCAGCAACACACATGAAATGCATCAATGGACATTATGGAGTTTATACGAGTTGCTGAAATATCAGATAATCAGTATCAGAACCATTCATGCTCATCATTGTCACACAGAGGCTATTTTCAGAAAGTAGTTTCACTGTGAGAAAACTTTGACTATGGATCTCAAACTGTGTGAGTAGCGACCGTCTGTCGCACACAGCTAGATTAACCTCCAACCACCTGCTTGTCAATGTTCATTTCTCTTGATTAAGTTCCCTCCAGGTGTCTCGCTTTAAGTTAAAGCTGGATCTTCATCTGGAATATTTGAGCAGATTAGATTTAATGCGGTTACTCTCTGAGGAAGACTGTGGTTCCTCATCTTTATTCAGTGTGTGCTGGTTCTTCAGGCTGCTCCCAGAAAAGAATATGATTAAAACAGATGAAGTTTTAAATAACTCAGCACTTCATGTATTTAGCCTGCCTCTTTATTTTTCAACTGAAATGCCAAATAATCACAGGCAGATGCCACTAGTTTACCACGCAAGTAAAATGTGAATCAGTAAATTATTTGTACTGCATTCTGGAGAACAAAACAGAACTGTTTTTGACCAGGAAACAATTGGACAAAAAGAAAATTAAGATAGAAATGATGACAATCATATGATCATTAACATATGATTGAATGATGGAAGATAAACCAAGTGGAAACAGAGAGGGGAAATGGCTCGTTTCTCATCTGTAAATCTGACATCCAGTTTCCAATAAATGCAAAGAAATATGGCACAAGAGCTTCAACTGAAATACTAATGGCAACTATTTAAGTGTTTGCCATAATACAGTGACAATTTATGATTCTGTAGATGAGCAAAAATCAGTAAAAGCTGCCAAAATACCTCATAAACTCAGACCACAAAGAAGAGTATACAGCCGTGTTAGTGTGAGGCGGTGGTGAAAACTAAAGTTTATTTCTACAGCACAGGCTCACAATGACAATCCTAACATACTGATAGCCTGTTGTTACCATGGTCACCGCCTGAAGCTTATCTAAGTAAACACTAAAAAAAAGTCTATATCTGGTCATAAATGTAAACACACACAATTTATCTTTCTGAACCAAACTTAATAAAAATCTATCCTGCAGGAGTAGAAATGTTCTGATCAAAACTAAATCTATCAACCTAAGGGTGGTTGAAACATTTTGAGATATTAAAAGTCAGTAGGATTCATGCACGATAGATCACGAATGTCTCCACAACATTATAACATTCAACAGATGTTCAGATATTTCAGTCAACAAAGCCATCCCTCAATCTATGCCACAAGCATGGCTAAAGTATTCTTCACCGGTCTGCACCTGTGGTTTTAATGCAACTGACACAAAAGCTCAGGTGAACCTCTGGAGCCGAGAAGAAGAGGTTCAGCAGAGATGAAGTGAAATAACCTGTAGCCTGTGGAAAGGCTGTGTTTCCTGAAAGGTTGCATCGCCTCCACAGATGTCATCATACTCCAGCTGCTGCATGAGACACAGCAAAGACTCCTGCTGACCCTGCAGGCGTGACTTCATAAATACCCTGCACCTTTGATCAAACAGCTCAGTGTCAGTGTCAGGATTTGTGCTCACATGCTGACGCACAGTCTACAGCTATATATCAGCAGCTCTCATGTCACTGTCGCATTTTATGAGGAGCATATGAGCCATTTTATACCCATGTGCAGAAAATGCATTGCTGCTTAAACAAGGTCACTAAGCCATCATCCATTGCAGCTGCCAGAAACTGGATAAGTAGCCATTATCATGCATTATTAAACAATACTTGCTTATCCCCTGGGAAACTTTCTAACTGGTCCAACATGTAACAGAGATACAGGTGACTGTTTAATAGGAGGATGAAGAGGAGGAGAATGAGAGAGAGATTTATTTGTCTGTGTTTGTCTCTGGGGATTGACTGGCAGTATTAGCAGGAGGAGAGATGAGTGATCAAAATGTCTGTCACTCGAGTCAGACACACAGTGGCCACCCTCCTGCCCAAATTATATTTGAACTCATACATGCTCTTCATCTCGCCCGTGCAGAAAGTGCAATGCAGACATGGAAGCCAGCCAAAAAGAGCATTTGCCTTAATGGATTCATGGGAGTTGTGTTTGAAGTGAAGGGTAAAGCTACAGGTGAGTGGATGGATTATAAGATGATGTTTTTTTTTCTATACTTAGAAACTCTGGAAATGCATTAGCACAAGTGGGAAGGGGGTATCTGCTTGTCCTTCACTTTTATTAATTGTTGCTACATGAGGAGCAGCTCCCTCTTGGTTCAGGGCAAGTCAGAAAATAAGAGATGAGATGACATCAGTGGCCACTTCATTAGGCACAGCTTCAAGACATCCATGTGGCAGAAAGTAGGACTCAACAAAAATATAAACAACACTTTTGTTTCTGCTCCCAGTTTCCATGAGTTCAAGTAAAAGATCTGAGGCTTTGTTTTTTTTGAAGACCATTTTCCTGTTGCAGTTCGACACATCGCTTTTGCATGGAGTTGATCAGGTTGTTATTATGGGATGTTGGTCCACTCTTCTTCAGTGGCTACTAGGAGCTGCTGGATATTGGCAGGAGCCGGAACATCCTGCTGTACACACAGAACCAGATCGTCCCAAAGATGCTCAATGGACGACACGTCTGGTGATGCAGACCATGAAAGACCTGGGATGTTTTCAGCTTCCAGGATGTGTGTACAGATCCCTGCAACAAGGCACCGTGCATCAAGCTGCAACATGAGGTGATGGTGGTGGGCCAATGGAACGACAGTGGGCCTTAACATCTCCTCACAGTACCTGTGCATTCAAAGTGCCATCAACAAGATGCACCTGTGGTCACTGTCCGTACCTTATGCCTGCTCAAACCATAGCCCCACAGCCAACGGGCCACTCTGTTCACAACATTTGCACCAGCAAACCGCTCACCCACATGACGCCATACAGGCTGTCTGCCATCTGCATCAGTGTAAACTGGGATTCATCTGTGAAGAGAACTCGTCTCCAACTGGCCAGTCATCATCGAAGATGAGCATTTGCCCTCTGAAGTCCATTAAGAAGATGAACTGCAGTCAGGTTAAGACCCCGGTGAGGAAAACAAGCAGCAGGTGAGCTTCACTGAGACGGTTTCTGACAGCCTATGCTGAGATTCTTTGGTTATCCATCTGTTGCCTCAGCTGTCTAGGTGGCTGGTCTCAGATGATCTCACAGGTGGAGAAGGCTGATGCCATTCTGAGCTGGCGTGGTTACATTTAGTGGCCTTAGTGCTCAGTGACACCTGTGCAATAATCATATCATTCAGTTAGCATGTTGATATGCTGCACCTGTTATCTCAATCAAGGGCAGATGCTAACTAACATAGATTTAAGCTATTTTTTGAGCAGAATTTGAGGGGAATAATCCTTTTGTGTGCACAAAGTCTTCAATCTTTTCCTTTAACTCATGTAAAATGGGGGCAAAAAGTTACAACAGTGTCCTGTTTCTCAGCAAACAACACCTTGTAATCTTTGCTGAAACATGCAGATGGTTTAGACATGAACACATGGATCCATCCTGTCTTATGATAATGGATTTGGTTGTTGATGGTGGTGTAATGGTCTGGGAAATATTTTCAGCTACTTAATAACAGCTGAGCATTGGTTTCATCATGAGCATTGCTTTATAGTCTCAGTCTGAAAGTATTCTAATAGCTACTCTAGCTATAGTTTGGGAGATATAATTAGTGATAGGAATATAATATCACATGGGAATGTAAAGAAACATTACTTAGATGATTCATCCTTCTTTCCTTACCAACAAATATTTTCCATAATTAGATCTAAAATGCAAGAAGGTGTGCCTCAGGCGACTGAGAGGAGTATTGATGATAATCTAAGGAACGCTGTCACCAGAAAAGGACTGATGTCTATCTAATATAAATGTTTGAATCAGCTCAGAATATCTCACCAATACAAATGTCCTGGGAGACGGATGTAAGGGTTCCCCTTTCCACAGCCAACTGGCAAAGAATTTGGAATACTTAAAAAATATCAAAATGTGTCCACTATAGAATAATTCACATGAAACTTTTGCATAGTACATAATATGACCCCATGCAGTAAAATGTAATGAAATGAATGACAGTTTCTGATATGGCTGCAGTAAAAGAGGTACCCTAATACATTTTCTGTGGGAATGTCCTGGAGGAAACTCCCTCTGGTCAGACGTGACCAATGCCCCGACAGAAATCCTTTAAGATGATGTTCCAAAATGTCCTGTATTGTGTCTATTAGGAGATCAAATAGATGCATCTGTAAGCAAAATGAGATTTGTCACAGTCTAAGTAGTTGGCTGGAAGAATTTATAGACCAAGTTGGAATGGAAAGAGCTGCTGCCACACTAAGGTACCTTGATTCTGGTCTAGAAGGTGTGTGTGTGTGTGTGTGTGTGTGTGTGTGTGTGTGTGTGTGTGTGTGTGTGTGTGTGTGTGTGTGTGTGTGTGTGTGTGTGTGTGTGTGTGTGTGTATATATCTATCTATCTATCTATATATCTGCACTCTTTAACTGACTATGTCTAACGCTGGATAATACGATGAACTGTATCAAGATTCTCATGGATTTTTGAAATATCTACACTAAGCATGTATTTATGTTTCCTTCCCTTTTGTTTACTTTTCCTCATGTATTTATTATTATTATTATTATTGTTATGCACATATTGCCCTGTGTTTATTGTCTCTTGTCTATACATCATGTGTTTCTGTGTTCCTGTACAATGTTCTAAAATAAAAATCTTTTTTAAAAAAATCATTAAATAGATGCAATCCCTCTTGGATACAAACAGTATTTGACTGTTTTACAACTTTTGCCCAACAGTTACATCCAGAAGATTGAAAAGAAAAGCTCACATAATCCAATACAACCAAGTCCAAACAGAAACAAAACACCTCTCAGAGGTCAGCAGCCAGTGACATATTGCAAAAAGATCGAATCATCAGATGCCTTTTTAGGAGCAAACAGAGCAGCACAGACAGTAAGAATGTTTTGACTGACTCGACATAAAGTGCACAAGATAAATAGCTGTTTGACACTGGCATTTTAAAACTCACTCTATTATCTGAACACTGACAGTGACAGCAGGCTAAATAATGACTCAGACAAGCCTGGGAAGAGTGGAGAAACCTAAGGACTAAAACCATCCCTCTACTTTAAACACTGCTGGTGGGGAAGCCTTAAGCAAGGCAGCTTATTCTGGTAGAAGTCTACCATCCTAAGAATGCAACATCAGTTCAACTGCAAATTAAAATGGAAAAATAAAGGTTGTTTCTTCAGCAATGAAAATTGCATTTTGTTTCCAGATGGACTTTTTCTTCTCTTCTGAAAGTTATTCATAGTGACCTCTGTCCTATTGTCCAAGAACAGGTTGTTTGCACAAGGCTTGTATTTCAAAAGAACTCATGCTTCTCCTCGTCATCCTGCAGTCAGCTTTTACATCAGTTTCCCTTATTAATCCTGTCCCAATATGCTCTGCTAAAAACCATCAACATGGTCTGTTATAAGGAAAAATTATATCCAAGACAAGTTTGGAGGTAATCCTTGGGCTGGGAAAAGAAAAACAATGCATTTCATGACAAAACAAATACTTATTTACATGATTAAATTATAGATGTACAGTTTTTATGGCATATTCAACTTACATCCTTCATAATTTCCTAAATTCTCGATGGGCTGATTGTTTGCCATTGATTTCCATCTCTGACTCCTCATATCTCCCTGTAATGAGCTCCTTTGGCCTGCTGTCCCTTTATCAGTGCTAGTAGGCCCTGTGTAAGGGGCCCTCATCCTGCCAGTCAGCTCAGCACTGGATATCTTTTCTAATTAAATTGAAGCCAGCTTGGCAGGTGTCCGTATAATGAAAGACCAGGGGCTCATGCTTATTTCCACCCTGCTGGGGAAGCAGTAACTCATGAGGTTTGAATATTTGTATAATGAGGACGATACGTGGACGGGAAAAATGAGACAGGCCCTTGAGTGTCGACAGCAATGTAGTTGAAGACCGCAGGTGAGCTGAGGGTGCAGAGAAATAAGACACGGACACAGCGGTGCACCACTGCAGAGAACCATCTACCAGTAGATGGTAATCGGAGTGAATGACTGCCAAACATTATTTTAGCGAGAAGGGAAGACGGGCTGGTGAAGCTCAACTTTAAGGCTGCAGGATGGTTGAAACAACCTAAATGTTGTTTCATTCACTGGTCCATCATCCCACCTGTCTGTGAACGAGGCACATGTCACGTCAGCGCCTCTGTGACCTTTACTCATCCTGTCCCGGTGACACAGCTGATGATTGTCATTTTGGAGCTATCCTTATTATAAACCTTGCATGTATGGGATGGAAAGAGTAGTTCAACATTTTACTCAAGTTGAAGAAGTTTGAGTTAGAAGTTGTCTCAAAAACCTGTTTGGACAGGATTTTACCCACTGGTAGAAAACCTGCAGAGTTCCAAAGCAGCATTAATTGCATCATTCTGAACCCCAAACTGGAAATTAATAGAAATCAAAGTTTGCATGATGATGACAGTGATGTCATTAAGGTTATCATGGGTTGACCATATGGGCTCTAAAGTTTTAACAGCCTGCATTAGACACTGGGAGCTTAGAGAAGATATTTACAACATAAGGAAGGTTGATCAAAGTAGACATTTAAGGCAAGTGTAGGATTTAATCAACACTTGAACTAACAGCAATGTTATGCAATCATTTCAGCTCATTTAAAAAAGGAGCATTGTTTGCTACTTTCACTTGTAAACAAACCACGGCAAAGTAAAAACAAATATAGGTCATTTGGGTTATTTGAATGCAAGTGAGGTTGAATGATGAAGTTTGACTCATTGGATGTAGACTGTTTGGAGAAGCCAACCACTGGCTGCCTATTAGAGGCTCCTCCCTCTGTTATCTGTGTTACTGTTTACCATTTCCTGGTCTCTTTTGCAAAGTGACAACAACCTCCAAACAAACAACCTACCCAATAAATAACCTTAACCCTAACATGGTTGCTAATGGTATAAACTGAAACAAGCTAACAGCTGTCACTCCTTCTGTGGTGATTATTTTCTAGAAATACAAACCTTTACCAGAGTGGTAATGTGTGCAGTGACAGTGCAGAGATGGGTCTGGGTATGGGAGACTAATGTGATGCTGAAAACTGCAGTTCCTTGAAAGGCCACTAGTGAATCAATCCCATAATCGCTACATTAAAATGCCAAACTTAACAGAAATAAACATGTTTGCAGCCAGGTTAAACAGTTTTGGTCTCAATAGCTAATTTTCCCAGTCATGACAATTGTATATGAATGCTTACATAATTAAGGGCGTGGCCACTTTGAGTGACAGCTCGTCACTGTCTGTTTGGCTTCCCCTCAGCTAATTCATGTCACTGAAACGGATCTCAGCCATGTTTGTAGTGTTGGTGCCTTTTTGCAAATATCAAATAATGTGGCTGAATATGGTTAACTGATAGCAAACCATCCAAGATGTCTGCGCTTCACTTCTTTGCACATTTCTGGATAAACCATTGTGTCTTTGGCGAGTCTGCAGACTCATGGTGCACACACACACACACAACATGGTAAGTTTGTCCTTCATGACAACAGATAACCAATTCATCCATTACAGCAGCAACTTTGTGGTTTATCTACAACATTCTGGTGCAGTAAATTGTTTCTGGTTGGGTGGAATAGTGCAGACACAGAGAAATGAGAAATCTCCCCCATTTATTCAAAGTGAATCTTAATTACTTGTTTAGAAATCGTTAATGGCAGAGCCTCAGAGTACCAGAGACTTTTCACAACAACATAAATCCAAAGTAGCTCCAAAATAATGAGGGGGAGCCAACATTAACACAGCTGGTCTCCCTTGTTCATCTGGATGATAATGGTTATTAATCAGTATTGACTGTTTAACAAGGTCACTAATTTATTTAATGTAAAATGAAGTTTGTCTCCTTTCCTAATCTATCATGGTAAAACCCTTCTAATGTTGTCACTGACTGTAATGGAACAAAGATCTGCCCCAGTGGTTTGTTTATACCATGGGCATGTTATGCTGATAACAATGGCATATTCTAATCAAAGGTTACTTTGACAGATACGAGTAGATAATGCAGGTGAGGATGACTCCTTATTCCAATACTAAGGAATCAGTCTTGACTGCTGTGGACTGATGACGACACCATCAGTCCACAGCAGAGCAGACAGACAGACTCTGTGGTGAGATGAATAGTTGGCCTCACAGTGAATGATGTTTGTGCACAAATGAGCCGGTAGTCAGTAATGAATACAAAGAGCCTGTGTGACAGTGATAACATGAGATGAAAATTCTCACTACTGTAAACACAGGATTTTGAGCTCATTTTGAACTGAAATTAATCTGAATTAATCTGTTGATTACTTCCTCCACTAATTGATTGATTGGTTAGAAAGAAAATAGTGTGAAATGTCGTCACAATTACCCAGAGACCGAAGTGATGGCTTCATAATGATGCAGCGATGACAACCTGACTCTTGATGTGAGAGGTGCACCTCTCCGATGACCTCGGCTGGGCTCTGAACTCTACCTCTGTGGTGAAGAAGGCACAACAACGCCTTCACTTCCTGTGGAGACTGAAGAGAGCCAGCCTTCCACCGCCCATCCTCACCACCTTCTGCAGAGGCCATGTTGAGAGCATCCTGGCCGGCTGTGTCACTGCATGGTTTGGGAATTGCAGAGTAGCAGACTGCAAATCCCTCCAACGCGTGGTGAGGACAGCCGAGAAGATCATAGGGGTCTCCCTCCCCTCCATACAGGACATCTACCAGGATGGCTGCATACGCAGAGCCTCCTCCATCCTAAGGACCCCTCCCATCCCTCCCACCGACTGTTTGTTCCCCTGCCATCAGGAAATAGGCTGAGGAGCAGCAGAGCCTGTAAAACACAGTTCTGTCGCAGCTTCTTCCCCCAAGCATATTTTGCTCCATTTTGTTATCTTTAACATTTTTCCTTTAATCTTTGTATTGGTGGACATTATCAGACATTATAAAGGCTTTAATTGCTTTTAATGTCTCCTTTGTTCAGTGAAATTCCACTTAATGTGCTGCTTTGGAGTCAATTCCATGGCTCTTTGCATCTTTCACAGACTCCCTCTGGTCTGACAAGCAATATATATATGAGCAGAGAAAAAAAATTCAGAATGGACTCATTCAACTATACATGGTCACACCATCATCATGTCCATGTGTGTATGTCATCATGTCCCATGTCTGATTGCGTATCAGAATAATCCTCAGCGTTTAAAAATGTCCATTCTGCATCTCTCCTCCCATCTTCCCCCCCCGCCCAGCAGCAGAGATCAGCAGACAGATACTGTAGCTTCGTGTCTGTCTTGCTTTCTTTTTCTGTCTTTGTCTTCACCCCTGAATCATCTTCCCTCTGCACTCGATGGGAGGCAGAGACGTTCAAATCATTAGTCTGTATTAGTCACACTCTAAAATTGATTGCAAATGCAGAGGAATTAGGGGAAATTGAAATTATATCATCACAGCATTTATCTTGGAGGCTGATGAGGAAGTGCTATAGGAGTGGTTCATTTTAGGAGATCTGATTGATAAAAAAATCAGGGGATAAACCAGCCTTAGGAAATGTAAAATTAATTAGCTCTAATTTTTGTTTTATCACAGATTGACAAATGGAAATAGAAAGAATAGAAAGAGTTTAGCAAAGCTCCACAGTGATTAATAGCTTGAAATGTTCACTGGTATTCAAATACAGAGCTGCTCTATGCTGCTATGTTTTGAAAGCTACAATTTAACATTCTAATATGCAAAAATGCATTTACACAACAAAAGCATGCAATGTTATGCAGTAGGTTAGGAGACATATTGTTGTGTACAGCCAGGTTACTTCCACCAATGTGAACCTTTAACCTTTACAGCCCACATAGTGTAGCTGTCGTTTGCCATTGCAGAGCAGCATACATACCACATAATACAAAGTGGCATTTAAGAGCCATTTGTGGACAATGGTCTATCAGAGAGCCCAGAGAACCCTTCCAATCATTCTGCATACAGTGGGGCAGGAGGGTGGGGGTGCAGCTTTTTGCTGGAAAAATGAGAACAAACTGCAGAAGGACACAGAAGAAGAGGACAGCATCTTGTGGAGTAAATTGGATGCTCGTTAAAATCACAATCAATGGGAAAGGTCTAGGACAGAGCACAGCAAAATGACTTAAAGAGATTTTAATATCTGTTCCCAACAGAGTGTGAGAGCCTGGATACACATGATCCCACTCACACACAAAAACAGGAGACTGCTGCACTTTTTCCTTGTGGTATTACATATCATCTAGGGGGCTTGCCCTGCAGAGAGGAAGAGGTTTGAATGAGAGGAAGCAAAGAATGTGGTGCAGGTGCTGAGGCAGCGGCACAAACAACAATCAACCCTGCTGCCAAGGTGACACGGCATCCCTCATCAACCCATCGTCCTGCTGAGCCTCATAACCTGGTGACGGAGTGCCAAAACCCAGCTGCAGCCTCCTCTCTCACACTGACTGATGCTGAAAAGCTGCACGACATCTCAAATAATATACTCCCATCCCAGTCACAGAGACAGAGCTGTCTAATGGCAGCCATAAAAATAACATCTCTAAGCAACAAATCTCAAAACCTAACATTATTTTTTCCAGTGATGATTCGAGTTGCCGGAGGGCAATTCCGTTTTGTTCTTGCAGAGAGAGTATCATCAAAATCAACACTTACCATGATTGTCTAATGCAGTAAGAATGCATTTGTGCTCAGATGGGCCACTTAAATGAGGTGAACCTTTCCTATAAGATACACAGTGACAGTCTTCCTCACACGTTAACCACACAGATACTGCACACAGACACAAAGGTAAACTTAACCACTGCCAAAAATGGGGCATTATTTCAGAGAAGAGGAGCAAAAAGTACAACTTCTGGTTGAAATGTTTGTTCTGAGGTTGCCTCAGGAAATGTTTTCAAGATAAATCCAGGACTGACACAAAAGTTTAACTTTCCACAACTTTCTTTTCTTTGTTTATGTACCTCCTCAAAAAGCTGAAACTCCGACAAGCTTGAATCTTTTCAACTCAAGTCCTCTGTCATTATTCAGCAGTGGGATGGTTGTCAAGGATGAGGAGTTTATGAAGCAATGCAGACATGACAATATTGTCTTGCATCTCAGCCAAAACTAGACCTGCAGGGCTATGTATCACAGTCACCATCTTTATTATCTCTGATTGTTATTTTGTGAAAAGCCAGAGCTTGCCTACATTAGGACAGACCAGCAGCTAACTATAGTCAGAAATCCATCTGGTGAACACACAGCTGTGGGATTTTTTTTTTCTAAACTCCATGACCCGGAACACATTAACCAGTCACCATGAGCAAACTCAGCACTGACATTACTGGCACTGAGAGTCAGCTGGAACGTCAATGAACTTGAGCTTTTAATAGTCTGAACACACGCAGCTCACATTCACCTCACTGCCCTTTTTAAATGTAATTAAGATAAAAATTTATTCATCGACTTGAAGTGTGAAGAAATCCAAAGGACACAGAAGGTTGAATGTGAAAGGTAAGAACAAGTGTGGAGGGAAGACAGGGACAGTGGTTACGAGTGGTTGAATGAGAGCTGAAACATAAATGGGGAGGTGTGTGTGTGTGTGTGTGTGTGTGTGTGTGTGTGTGTGTGTGTGTGTGTGTGTGTGTGTGTGTGAGTGTGTGTGTGTGTGTGTGTGTGTGTGTGTGTGTGTGTGTGTGTGTGTGTGTGTGAGTGAGTGAGTGAGTGAGTGAGGGTCTATTAAGAACACAGCCTTGGATCATACAGACCAAAGAAGAACAGGGGGGTCAGTGTAAAGGTGTGCCACTGCTGCCAAGCCAAACCACCTCCTTTGAGTTGTGACATTTCCACCATATCAGATGAACATTTCCACTCTGGCTAACCAGTCTGGCTTTTTTACTGGCTGGATCTGTTCCATCTAGGATCCAGTGACTCTCTGCAGTATCTGGAGGTGATTAATCTAAAACTTTTACTAAACTGTTGATGAAACTTGTCTGACCAAAGAAAGATGTAAATCATCAATGTCAATAATGTCAATCATGATTTGTAAATTCTTGGGTACATGTGTTTCTTCTGTAGTTTGGAGGCAGACTGAATGTAAAAATGTTTTTATCTAATAACACGTATTACACACAGTAGTTCAATGTATTGTCTTTTACATGATCTTGGAGAATGAATGAATGATTGTCTTTGATAAAACTGATCATGTTATTATGTTTTCCATATTGGAAAACATTGGCAGAAATAGAACAAATCAAATGAGGTTTTACACAGCTTTAGCAGCTGTTGCTATGGTTACTGTGATTGTGCAATCTGGACAATTACCTTCATGATAACTGCCACTTAAAACAAAACCAAATCTAATCTTACACCTCACTTTGCCTTTGCAAAATATATTTATTTATAGATTATTCATATATATGTTCTTATTGTGAGCATTTTTGTATCTGCCAATAAGTAACAAGAAATGCAAGTACAGAAATGTCAAAATGAGTTCCAAGTCATTTGGAAACTGTGCCACTGACTGCTGTGACTTATTACTAGTAAGAAGGTTATCTGAAGTTAGGACAGATCAAACATGTTCAATCATTTCTGCAGACTCAGCTGGTGATGCATTCTTAACTGCTGCAGTACAAACAGAAAAGTTATAGCAGGTGAGAGAAAGGAAGCTATAGGCTGTATTCTCACCACATGGAACCATTGGTTAACTCTAATGAGTAGATAAGGGTTTTGCCTGTAGGCTGTGGTTTACTTGTAAGTGGACAGAATCTAGACATGCATATATTTGTAGATAGTAAACTTTTCAAGAGGCTTTTCTTCATAGCAGGTGTGAGAGCAGCTATAACATGTATTCACTGGTGAAAAGCAGCTAATCAGACTGAGATGTGAAACCCAGCAGCTGGATTATTTGAACATTTGTTAACTGTTCTAGTACTTTTCCTTTTCTTTACTATCATTTCATTTCCTTTGCATTTGTCCTTGCAGAAGTCAAATGACTCTCTGTGCTTCTCTGCTAAAACACAGGTGACAGAGCAGCTGCCTGCAGAAGGCTAATGCGGTGTCCTGCCAGTCTAAAACCTGGCTCCTCATCTGGGGTCTGCAGCAAGGGACTGCAAAAAAGTTACCACAGCACCTGTCGCCAACCACTGACATCCTATCATACAACAGCAGGGTAGTTACACAAAGGCTACTGAAGAAGCTAATATTTCATATTGTGGACTGTATCATTAAACGACTGCTGCACAACTCCAAAACAAACTAAGCGTCTTTTCTTTTATTTATCATGCAGGCCTGCCGACAGCATTGTCAGCTGAGTCGATCGCGGTAGAGAAGACTGGTGAAGCAACAGAGCTGAGGGAGTAGCAACAGACACCAGTCACACTCTTGTGCATTGCACTACCCAGTGTTTCCATCATAGTTAATTTTATAGTTAGGTAATTTTGAGTCACCACTCAGTCATGCTGTCATACTGCATTGCTCTGTGCACTGATTTGACTGATAAAATGAGAGTCAACTTGGTGGTTTCTTGATTGATGTTTCAAAAATCAACATCTATGAGGCTGCCCCAAATAGCATTTATCAGCTTAAATGCAGATGTGACTGGAAATAATGGAGAAAACAAACACTGATTGGGCCTTTGATTTAAATATATGGATAAATAATTTAATTCAAATATATGTATAGAAACTTGGACCACTTGCATGAAGATTCTGTATTAACATTGGAAAAAGCAGTTTCACAAAAATATTCACATGAGGTCCAAATTTTAAGGAGCCAACAGCAGCATGTTGTGGCTTTCATCAGTGGATGCAGTTGTCATGGAGATATATTTTTTTCCTGAAAGTGTAGTGAAAGGGAAGTACTTAGTTTCTGCATGAAGGCCTCATCCACTGATGAAGGCCATAAGATGTGGTCAACAAGAGCAGGACATTTACAATAAGCTGGCGCTATGCCACACCGTCAAATCAAAAAACACATTTCAACCTGTCTAATATGTCAGTCATACTCTCTGACAGCAGGTGAGCATTATTCACTCTAACTGCAAGTCTGCCCCCCCCCCCACAGGAGAGCATGCTGGGAACTGGGTCACTGTCAACACCCTCTGCCTCCCATGCTTCACCAGCACACCATCTACCCCCAAGAAATGTGTGACACATTGACAAAGAGCTCAGACGATGTCATGAGCAACCTCACAAGGAGCATCATTGTTTTGCAGTGTCGAGGAGCAGTAAGATGACATGTGTGCAACTTCACCACTGTCATGATTCCCCTCAAGAGACTCCGCCAGGAGAGAGGAAACATTTTTGATGATCCATAGGTGCATGAATGAGGCTGGTCCTCCAGCAAAGTCAATACTTGGTGATGAAGTGAGAGTGAGGAACACTGTTGGGAGCAATCAGGGTAATTCCCAAGATGAAAAAACTTGATTATGTGTGTTCTCTGCTGGGAGGCCTAGTTTACCCACACAGCTGCAGAGAGAGCGCGCTGGATTGAAGGTGACAGTGTGGTCTTGCTTGAGCAGAACTGGTGGAGCTGAGCAAAGGGCTGGTAAATCGATGGTAATCAGAAAGCTGGCAACATTTTTCAGAGGTTTTGGCTACAGCGCTGATTCAATGGTGTTTGACACTCTAACCTTGTGCCCTTAGCAAATAACATGTTGTTCTGAAGAGCCTGTTAAAATGCACACAGTTTTGATTGCTGAGCCGTTCTTCCTTCTATTTAGCAGAGTGGAAGTTTGTGTACACTATAATTACAATGTAAAGAGAGGACAGGGGTATTTTCATGGATTATTGCATCACTTTTCCTTTTGCAGCCATGAACACGAGTCATTTACTCGGCTCATATAACACAACAAACAGCAGTAATAGTGCAGCAAAATAAATTAATGTGAAATCATGCTTGTAATCAATCAGACAGTTACCTCAGAGCCATTGGGTCACATTAAACTTTTAATAGGATTGTTTAGTAAACAAGCCATCTATAGGATTGTTTAGTAAACAAGCCATCTATGCCATCTATAGGATTGTTTAGTAAACAAGCCATCTATTAGATTGTTTAGTAAACAAGCCATCTATGCCATCTATAGGACTGTTTAGTAAACCATCTATAGGATTGTTTATTAAACTTTCTATAGGATTTTTTAGTAAACCATCTATAGGATTGTTTAGTAACCATCTATAGGATTATTTAGTAAATAAGCCATCTATAGGATTGTTTATTAAACCATCTATAGGATTGTTTAGTAAACCATCTATAGGATTGTTTAGTAAATAAGCCATCTATAGGATTGTTTATTAAACCATCTATAGGATTGTTTATTAAACTTTCTATAGGATTGTTTAGTAAATAAGCCATCTATAGGATTGTTTAATAAACAAGCCATCTATAGGATTGTTTATTAAACCATCTAAAGGATTCTTTAACATGCACGGTGCAGGTGCATTTAGAATGTGACCAACTACTGTTTGCTGGTTAAATGGTGCACAATCTGGGTGCAAGGTAAGACATAAAAGGGTTGTATTTAGTCTCTTAATCAAGCATAGGTGTGTTTTAAACTAAATTTGTGTGACACCTAATACATTCCTAAATCATCAGTTTCAGATTATGTGAGAGTCAATCCATGCATCATTAGTGTGTACCAAGCAGAGTTTACGTGCATTATGAACTGGCCTGTGTTGATGCATCTTACTATCTGATGTATCTGATGTGCATTTTGAATAGCAGGAAAAACACTGCACTATTGACTTTAGGCCAGCTTTTACTTGTTCAATGATGCAATTGCTTTCTGTTTGCCTGAAGATAACCATGCATCTGATCACACCTCGCTTGAAAACGAACCATGGGTGCACAGATGAGTGAAAGTACCTGTGCACCTTACAATATCAGAACTGGGTGTGAAAATGACTGTTGGTCAGAAACTAGCAACGACACAGGGGTGGGGCTGTGCATCAAGCATAAGATGTGGCCCTTAACATTTCCATCTCTATGCACAATGAGGACACAATGACAAATATCTGCCATTACCTGTTGTTAGATGGAAAGCAGACAGGTTTTGTGAAGGGAGGCTACATGACAATCATTCAGACAAACTGCACATCAGTGCACATCACAATCTTTGGAATAACGCAGGACTGTGGTTGGTGAGCTGAGATTATTCTGTTGTTGTCACCCCATGTGGTTGGTGTTGCTATGCTGCCAAACATTGTCCTTTTTTACATTATGCACCATGTGCTGCTGAGAAATGGGCCAGGAAAAACTCTGCTTCCGTCAGACACTTCAGAGACAGATTAACTTTGGCTTTCTCGGGTAAGACTTCGCACTATTCACCATATTGGCTTCACTCTACTGGCTCAATGCTTCATGATTCATTGGAATTGGCCCTGTGTTAGTGCAGTGAAAGGTATATATCTGTTAAATTAAAGAGAGCAGTCATAATTCTGTTAAACTCATCCCTTGCTGCGCTCCCTCCGATGTGGCTAGCACTCAGTGTTCCACTTTTATGGGAAAAGTTACACATAAATTCCATCAAACAAGGCTTCAAAATGGAAACTATTTCCAGAATGTTCCTCACAGCAGGTCGTCTCCAGCGTGCATCCTCTGCAGCTCTGAAGCTACTGTTGGAAAGTTCTTCCTCCTGTGTTTCCTGTTTTACAGTCTGGTATCCACAGAGGGGTTACTGACCTGCTATGCTTCAAAGAAAACTTTCAACAGCTGCTCATTGTCAAATGGGTACTATACATCTCCTAAAACAAATCCAGAAACCATTTGATCATCATACGACATCTAATAAATGCAGCAGTGTGCCATTTTTTTTACTTTCTTCTGGTTTGACACAAATCATAACAGAATTTAATAAAATTGTGGGCCTAGTGGAGGTGGAAGACGTGTGCCTTTTGGCCATCCTCTATCAAAGACAGTGACAAAAAGTAATTTGGTTTTCACGTTTTCTCATCTCATTAGGACATCTTTCTCAAAATACTCTCAAGGGAGAATCCATCTTCCACAAGTCCTCTGGTGTCTGCCTTCTGAGGAGCTGCTCCTCTGTTGACCTCTCAACGACACTTAATCACCATCTCTTATTAATCTCACCCTGTCTGTTTTTTCAGCATAATGCAGTTGTGGTTTCCTTTAAAAACTGCAGCCCAGGATTTTCTCTTTTCTTTCCTCTCACATCTCTTTGAGAAACGAGCGATTACAAAAATGCAGCCAGATGTTGGATCTGTCAGAGGTACCATTCTCGCTCGGCTGAGGTGAAGCTCCAAGCCAACTGGCACGCCGTGTTAGAGGGAAGTGGTTCAATATAGTTTGAATAGCCAGGCTTTAGTGGTAGATGAGCAGCGGTGGAGCAACGTCCAGGGTTGCAAATACACAGAGCAATTACTGTAAACACATCTGTTGCCGTGGACTACCTGTCAGAATGGCAGATTTATTTGCTGGTGAATGAGAGTTCTGAGCAGAGGTTCGGTAGATTCTAAATGAGCACTTTAAGCTCCTGTCACATCCTCCTCAGGGGGCCCCCTGCTGATGACAACTGTGAAGTAAAAGTAGGGAGTCAGAGACCAGCTATAATTGAAACCACCCACCCAATGACCAAAAGAACGATGTATTTTCATTACAAACGTCGCTCAGTTTGAGTGAAGGAAAGCATGAACTTCTGAAAAACTGAGTGTTCAGAGCCTCCTCCTGCTCCTCAGAGCCTCCTCCTGCTCCTCAGAGTCTCCCCCTGCTCCTCAGAGTCTCCTCCTGCTCCTCACAGCCTCCTCCTGCTCCTCAGAGCCTCCTCCTGCTCCTCACAGTCTCCTCCTGCTCCTCAGAGCCTCCTCCTGCTCCTCAGAGCCTCCTCCTGCTCCTCAGAGTCTCCTCCTGCTCCTCACAGCCTCCTCCTCCTCTGAAAACGGATCAAACTATTTTCCTGACAGGAGCCCTCCGTGTTCTTTGAAGGTAAAATGGATGTCATGATATCTGGACAAAATGTATTTTTGGCACTTAGAGCACCACAAGCAAGGTTCCATCTAATTCCTGTATCAGACACATCTGCAGTTGAAATGTCAAACTGGGCATCTTGCACTGAAACAATCTAGATGAAGTAGTACATGTAGTATCCTGTGCTTTTGATTTTGGGGTGAAGACTCCCTCTTCTTTAAGATAGTTATGGTGTGTATTCTTCTTCTTCTCTTTGATGGCCTACAAAATTATGTATAACAGCCATCTTTCAGCAAAGTATGAGGAAAAACCAGCCAGCCAATAGTGACCTGGTTGCCACACATAAATGCTACGTGTTAACCATGTGACCAGTAATGAATGCACTGCTGCATTAGACCATCGATCAGCTCTGTAAATTATTACCAAAGTTGTCTCAAAAGTAAAATATAAATCAATAAATAGATTTGAACTGTATGATTGACTGTATTGACATGTGAAAATATTGATAACAGACAACAGAAAGTTCTTGTCATAATTCTATGACTATGTAGCCTCCGATTTGTCCGACTCTTCTGTCTTATGTTACATCTGACAGAGACAGAAGTAAAGCTTCATACCCTTCTGGCAAAGGTACCTTCTTAATTCATTCAGAACTAAAAACTAAACCTCAGTTTGGTGCAAATTAATGGTTGTTGTCTTAGTGTTTTCATGTCAATAAGTGTGGATAGTGAGACAGAGAACAACAACAGTCAGTAACACATGTTACCACCTATAGCATTTTATCAGCGTCACATCTCCTTTGCATGGAATTGATAACACATTAATGGACTTGTAGGATGATGTCATTCTTCCTGCAGAGCTGTGACAAGTTGTTAATGTGTTGCTGGGTCAGGATCTCTCTCTCTCACCCGGTGATCCAGAACATCCCACAGATGCTCTATTGGGTTGAGATCTGGCGAATATGCTGGCCAAGGAAGGACAGCGACATTGATCTGGTCCAGGTAGGCTACTCCTGACAGACATGAGCCACATGTGGTCTGGTATTGTCATGCATGAAGGTGATGCCTGATTGCTGTATGCTGGGAATGACATGTGGACCTAGGACCGTATCTCTGTAACAGATAGCTGTCAGTGTACCGTGGATGTGGACAAGGTCTGACCACCATCCATTAGCAATGGCTCCCCACATCATGACATCACCACCAAAACGGTCCACTTCCTGGATGTATGCTGCAGGATAGTGTTCCCCATGGCAACGATACAAACGCCTATGACCATCAGCTGTGTACAAGTTAAATCTGGACTTGTCACTAAATGTGATCTGCCTCCACTGTGCAATGAGCCATAACATCTGTAACATCTGTGCTACACTTGTCTGCAGAGTTCAGAACATCAGCATCATCCCAACTGTCTGGTCACCTAAGTTTTGTGGAAGTCGTGACATCATCAGTTGTTTCAGTAGGACATTAATTAGACCCAGGATCTTACCTTGACCAGGTCTTTTCAATCATGCAGAAAAAAATCTAACCAACATCATCGTTTACTCTGAAATGCACCAATGACTGTTATTTCTATGTTATGATTAAATGATGGTTATTCATGATTTAACTTGTTTTGGTTAAAATTCATTTCTATGCATCACATGTTTGTTTTAATAGATGAGGGCAAGTGAAAGGAAAATATTAGGTTCTTAAAAATATGCATTTTGCATTATGCAGTTGCTTAGTATATTAAGGTTAAAACAGGTCTTTAGAAAGAGCCTCCTAAATAAGGCGTTATAGAAGTATGGCATGTGAAAACACATGTGAAATGTTTTTCTTTTCTGTCAAAGCCAACCCTACACCTCTCTCAGACCTCTCTTCATCAATTCCTCAATGAAATCAGCAGCACAACTCACTTCATATGATAACTAGTATTATAAATAATTCACCATATTCATTGGGGATATGAGGATGATTACCATAATCAAACAAGACCATCATCAAGAAAACTGCCAGCCTCTGGCAGCTGTCAGGCTGTATTTTACAGTGTGAAGCCATCAGGTCAAATTTACAGGAATCTGTTGATTATTTAAAGCACAAACCAGGATGTGGGTTCTCTCCTTCAGCTGCACAATGAGTCTTTTCTCCTCCCATGGCATCTCTGCAGAAATACTGGACAACAACCAAATCACTGGGAACCGCAGTGGACTATGAGGCGATGTGCACACAGACGCATGATCAATATATTTAATTAATAATTAGGTCACAAACATCCCAAAATGACTTTGTATTGTCAGACTTGAAACCATGTTTTTAGATAGTATTAATACATGCAAGGTAAAACATTAGCTTGTTAGCATGAACGGCTCATGAAAAATTTCTTAATTTTCTAAAATCAAATGGCAGGGTAAAAGAAACTTACATGAGATATAAATTGTTTGTTTAGTGTAAACTCTAAACAGACTCGGCCAAGAGGCCCACAAATAACATCAGAATTAGAGATGAGAACCATTGCTTTCTCCCAGACAGCATGTGTGTCTGAAGGGACAGAGACAGCGTTTTCATCCAAGGCCAAGCTTTTCTCTCTGTGATCTGTCGGCCATGTTTCAGAGGAAATACTTATTATGCGGTTGTGCTCTGGCCTTGTTTGTTGTGACCTTGTGGGCTCTTCCCATGGCGCGATGAGGCTCCGCGAAATGAGAGGAGTTACCACAGGAACCGCCCTGGGGAAGAAAAAGACTGAACCAAACACTTCTCTCCCATCTAAAGTTCTAGCCTATACAAACACTTTCCCTGTATCACAGCATTTTGACATACATGTCACTGTTCTCCATCCGTCTGGCTACGTCTTCATCTTTCCTTTTTACTCCTTTTAGCCCATCTCGGTTGCTCCGTCTATTTTCTGCCACTAAACCACAAGATTTCTGTTTGCTGTCTCTCTCCATAGTACCACAAAGTATTATAACGCCAAGGGCGCTTATGAAAGCTATACCATCAGTAGTTTAGTCATACGCATGTGCATTAAATCAATAAGCTCAACACAAGAACCCACACACTTCCCCCATGCAAGCAATAGAGCAGATGTTTACTGCAATAAGAAGATATAGAAGAAATACTCCATCGGTCTGAGGGCAAGAAGAGCTCCTCCAACTGCTGCAAAGAGAGGCTGAGAGCTTCAGATGTGCAGTTTATTATAGCCAAGACTCCCTGCAGGAGTCAGTCATGGACCAACAGCTGGGCTGTTTGTGGAAACATATTATAATCATCCATCTGAAGCCAAACAGCCGGGACTGATGACTGAAAATCTAACATTTTCACAGTAAATGTGATGTTGGGCCATTCTGGTGATTCAGTTATCAAAAATGTACATGTACACAAAAAAACTGCAAAAACAAAAAGCAACTAATATACTGCTGTACAAAATGGTCAAGCTGTATGTTTCCTCAAAACACAACCTATTTTCACAATTTCCATAAAGTAACCGTTCTTTAAAAACACCTTTACCTGAGATGTCACAACCAATCAGACAGGCACTGCTTTCATAACCAGACGACCAATCCTCTGCCTTCACCTCTGAGCCACGCTAAGTCAACATTAGAGCCATTCCTCAGCTGCCAGGTTGTCAGAAGGAGCTGATGCACTTCTTTACAGTTCTGCCTCTTCTCCAGAGTGTTTGTTCAACATGCAGGTTTATACATGTTTCAGGAGACGGCAGGAAAAAGAGACACTCATGTCTGGAGAGGTGCCATAACCCAACAGCAGAGAGGTGAAGGGGCAACTTGCAATTTCTTTTTCATCAAAATGTTGACAGCAGGATTACAGATTTGAGACTTTTAAACAGAGACAGAAGGTTTAGGGACTCTTTCAGAAGCACTGATGCAGCAGTTCAAACATTTAGTCTTTTGTTTTGAGTGTCCACTTAAAGTCCATGAAGGAGGAGGATCAAGACAATAAAACTTGTTCTTCAATACTTGCAACAACATTTGTTTGTTGTTAAGGAACTTAATGCCTTTCACCTCACAGCATTTAGGTTGTGGGTCTGAACCTGACCCTGCAAGGTGGGGACATTCTTATCAACAGCCCCAGGCCTGCCGGGACAACGTGTTGCTGCAGGTGTGTGTTCTGCCTCCAACACTATGTATGCTGAGACCAGTCACTGTGACCCTGCACAGGATGAGAGGATGTTGAGAAAGCACAGATGGATGGGCAGCATTCAACACAAAGGGAATTCTGTGGTGTTTCAGGATGTAGGATTTTTGTGCGATTCCTGCACACATCAAATGATACAAGATCAGACTGTATAAGAAATATACTTAAAAAGTTAGCCAACAACCATAAAAGAAAGGTCAGATGCACCAGACAGGTCTATTAACAAGACTTCAACAGCAGTGATTTAAAAACTGACTACACTAACGTTCAACAGGTTCCATGTATGCGATCGTGTTTCATTAGAGACGACTGGTGATGGAAAGGAGGGTGAGGATGTTTTCATACTATCCACCTTCCCCCATAGTAAATCTACAGCAGGAGCTCTCAGCATCTCTTCAACGCTCTCCCTGCTGAAGACCTGCTAAAGCCAGTGAGTCAAATTCAATTGCTGCCAAGCACTGGAACAAAACAAATCCTGAGATACACAAGGACAGCAGTAGTACCACACAGACACATCACCCCCTGTATGATGACGGTAGGTGGGGAGAGAGCAGGGTGGCCTTCTGGCTGAACGTCTATGCCTGGTAGAGAAGGGTGAATCTGTCCTCATCCATACCCTCTACTTAGTCTAACATACATTTTTAACATTGGATCCTGGTCAGACAGACATCTACATATAATAAATACTGGGATGAGAAAATGATTTTGTTATTTCATGGTTTGGCTTCAGTGTAGCAGCAGATATGATGATCTAACAGTAACAGCCTTAGGAGGAATATTATGCTCTGACTACTTGACAAATACATCATTCTCTTGTATTCTGCAGCTGCATAAAGAAAACTACACATGGTACAACAGCTGTCTCTGTATAATTTTGTTCTTGATGGAGAACATATTTGTTAATGCATAGCAAATGACACAGTTGGAAGTCTCTAAAAAGCTTCTGCACAGTGCCAATAAACATAAGGGCATATATAAATACAAAATACATTTTGTTGAGTGTTTAACTGTTGCCTTACTGTGACCCACTGTTTCATTTTTTTTTATATATTTTGGAGCGTTGAAGCACCCTCATGGCAGTATGCCATATTACCACTTTGCCTGATTAAATCCTGTTCATATTAAAATCAAGCATCTCTAACGTTACATTTGCTGGTCTGGATGCAACAAGTTAGAAGGCATGACGACAAAAAAAATGCTATTTTATGTGTCGGAAAGATACACACTATTGTTAAAGATTAATCTTAGAAAAGATTGAATTCATAACGTAGTGGAGTCACACTTGTGTCTCAGTACTGTCTCCATGAACACATGGCATCCTCTCCTTTATGGATGGATGATCATCTTTGAAGATTGAGACAGTCCTCTGGCTTGTTAATTTATTCCATTTCCTCTTTTTATGGTCTTTCCACAGCGTTATTACATAAATGTAAAGCTATGAGTAGACAGGAATTTGCGTTGGGCGAATAATGTAAATTCGTGTTGCGTCTTCATGCAAGTTAAAATATTTCAACTTGGGTAAGAAATTTACATGATGCTGTGTTGCAGAAGGCTATCACCATTCATATTCTTCAGACGACATCCAGATGTCAGTAGGACGTTAATGCAGAAATAGAGGGCAAGCGAATGGTAGCTATATGTGGAGACCCAGACCTCTACGCAACTTTGTGTAACTGCCAAGATCAGACAAAAAAGGAGGGGACTTGGAAAAAGCTAAGTTCTGAAGTATGTCTTTTACTTGATTGCAGATTCCAGCTCCGGATCAGAGGAGTCGTTTGAGTTTACATCAAGTCACTCAAATAAAACTAAAATCACCCCATGGTGACATTCGCAAGACTAAAGGGAGGCGGAGATTTGCTTTGCGTTTGGTGTGAACACATCATAATGCAGCAGGAACCTGGGGGCGGAGCCGCAGGAGTTTGGAGCACCTTGGGTCATCCTTAAAACACTTAAAAGTCCCATTCAACAACCTGTACAACATGATGCACAAGACAAAAAACCCTCTGATACAGGTTTCCATCATGTGTCTGGTACAAGCCTGCATCAGTCATGAGTGAGCGCTCATGTCTAACTACCCCCCTGGCCCTGTGGCTCCCCTTAGTAACCTAGGTGTCGTGATAATCCTGTTATCTGCAAAGGTGCAGCAGGGTGATGGGTGGGGGGTGTTGGGGGTTCAGTATAATACAGCACACCTCACCTGTGTGTGGCACGCTAACCCTCAGAGCTACAGACTAGATCTAAGCAAATCCATTTGGATGCTATCCAGACACACCCGCATGTATGCAGGTGCACTCACACATGCACTGTTATCGCTGACAGCTTGCTTCTTCATAAGATCCTACCCCACACTCATGGGGTACATTATTACATGCCAACATGCTGTGCAGTGAGCATGAATAATTTATGAAATGTCTAACATCAACATATGCATGTGAGACTCGCCCGTGCCCATTGGCTGGGAACAATACCAATTGCACACAGAATCAAATCATCAGGAGTAGAACAGTGGAGCATACAGAGACACTCCAAGAGACAATTCAGTGTGATGTCAAGTGTTTCCCTTTGTAGCTCTAACACTGCCACCGTTACATGTAATGGTACGCTTCCTGCAGGTGACACAACCGTTTATTACTGATACTTCAAACAGGCTTTGAAGGCAAGTTTTGAAACAAAAAAAAAACATCCACTGAATTCTGTATTTTATATTCAAAGTTCAGATTTATTTTACCGTCTGAAGATAAGAGACAGAGACACAGCACAGATCTCTAACCATGGGTTGATTACCATTTATATAGCTCACACTATCAAAGTAGAGCCTGTATTCACAGTGCGTTGCTCCTTGTGTAGGGATGATGGGATTCCATTTAAACACATTGCACCCTGTTTGTGGCCTCGTCACCTTTTACGGCAAGGTAATATTTCAGGATGCTGGACTGCAAAAGACCTTGTGCATTAAGGATTTCAGCAGTAGTTTATGTCAGACATGTACACAACACGCTGCACACGAGTCAGGGCTATCCATCTGAATTCCCCATCTGACTATAACCACATCCAAAAGATGTGTGATTTAAGTGGGTCCTAATAGATATAAAGCAGCTCGGTCACCGTGCCTGCACAATCAATGTAGAAACCTCAGCGAACAGGAGAAGCTATGTCATGGCAGTAAAATGCAGCACATGATAAGGAGAGCCTGCACCAAAGGGAATCACACTCTTTGGAGATTACCAGTTAGTATTACTGGGCTTGATCCAGTAGGCCATTGCTTAAGTTACCTGAATGGAATAAGGCAGCCCTCAGAGGGAGGGCACCATATTAAGGGAAAATTACTGTATGTTTTAATCAGAGGGATTTCCCAAAAATGTCACTATTGCTGCTGCATGCATCCTGAAAACGTACTCATCACGTTGTTGTAGAGATTCAGGAAATGACAAATTAACACAAGCTGTGCAAGCCTCCTACAGCTTTCCAAATAAACATTTTCTCTTGAAAACAAACCCAGAAATTAGCACCCTGGAATGGCCATTATCCCTTATTTCTTAGGGGTCTACAAACAACCTGCTATATTAGTCTGTGCATGCTGGATTGTTTTCATGTGTGTGGCTCCTACATCTATAGAAACCTGAAAAGTTAAAGGCAACAAAGGATTAACACTACACATAGGTGGAGCTAAATCACATGATAGAGGATGGAAGAATGGAAGCAGAGGCAGAAAGAACACGCCCCATGAAACTAGTGGTCCTCCTGCAGTCACTGCTCTCCACAGCCTACTGGGGAGGAAAGCTTGTGCTGCAGAGTCAGACCTGCTGATGCCAGACGTGTAATGTAGATGTGTCCACAGGTGAGACTGATGCTAACTGTAGAAGTTAAAACAAATTCATTTGTAGACATGAACATTATCATCCAGTAGGATAGTAGTATCATCCTGAGGCTATCTGGACCAAAAGCTCTGCTCCCTCTATTGTTATTTAGTGATAACAGCACGTAAGTGTGATATTCTATGTGAGGAACTGCGGCATGTGAGTCATCAGCAACACTAGTGACTGGTTTTCTATTGAACCACTATGATCTCACAGTGCACTGCAGTAAAAATGCGTTGCTGTAGCGATATGAGGTGCAGATGCAGCAGCATGCAGAGGTTCAGTTCTCTTCCTGTGTGACTTTCCTCCCTGACTCCACTCTTGCCAATCCCCTCCGTCTTTCTCATCCTTCAGTTGAAGTCATTTTGTTCTCCCATCTCCGTTTAATTCTGTGTGGCATCTCCGTCTCTCTCCTTAATCTCTTCATCTCACACTCACTCTCTGTGTGAGCTGGACATCCTTGCTTTCACCACTTTGCCTCTGAGGCTTTTGTCAGTGAATGCCACACTTGTGATGCTGTCCTGTTTTGACAAGTTTTCCCTACAACTTTATTCAGTGGTCTAAGGCCACTAATTCCTAATGGAACGAGCTGCTGATCTCAATCTCAAGCTATGGGTGTGTGTGAATAAGGCCCGGGGGGGTCTTCGTATGCCACCATGAGTACTGACATGTAGAAAGATCTGCATGAAGAAGAGTCAATTTAATAAGAATGTTGCTGCATCAAACACAATATGCTGAAGTCTGTTTGCTGACTGAAGGTTATTGGGTCCTTTCTGCTCCGTCTTCCTTAATGAAAATGATGAAAACAAAAGACGTAGTCATTGATTGTCAAATAACAAACATAAAAAATGTTAATAAATTTAAAAAAAACAAGCTGCACCAATGATATGAAAGGGTAAACACTTCCTGCTTCTTAATGGTCATGGTCTTCTGCGCTGCACCGTGGCACAAACACATTCATGTTTGTCCATATCAAAACAAGACAACACAAGATAAAGTTTCATGTTTGCACATTATTTTGCTGCTCGTTTTCATCTCCTTGCCTAATAGGCTGGATGCAGATCTTATCTCACATATGTAGCTGAGGCAGAAACACATCTCAAATTTTCAACTGATTTGTTGTTTGAAATATTCCATCTTACAGCCAGGATGTTTGATAGGTGGCTTTTTAAAAGGGGGGTCAGGTATCTACTTTGGTGACATGGAGGGAAGGAGTTGGTCATTATCTATGCTGAAGTTCACTTCTCCCATTGGAAAGAAGACTTAGGACCTACTGCTAGTGTCCTACAGGGACGGGGCACTGTCAAAACCCATGTGGTACAAATATAGGAAATGACTCTTCTTTCATTTCTCTGATGTAGTTTGATTAACCCCCCTGCCCCATTAGAGATGAAAATCTATCTGACGGGACTCAGACAGAAATTATAAAGTTTTATTCATGTTACATTTAGTCACATTCGTTGAATTCCTTTGCCTTAAAGTTATTTGGACACGCAACCAAATGAAACACATCCTGAGGTTCACTGAATGTAAGGTGCATGTCAGTTCTGATGAGAGCCTTCTGTACTGCAATGCAATAAAAACACAAAATGAAAGAAATTGGTGCACATATTTAGAAAGATTTTTCCATCAACAATGAGGGAAAAAAGGACAAGCGGACAAAACCACTTTCAGGTTTTTTTTCTGTTGCTCCTAAATTCAGTTGTTTGGGTTGATTTAGCAATTTGACATTTACTACACACTTTGCTGATGACCTATTCGTTGCTGAACATGGCCTTTTGAAGTTCTGCACAGCATGGTGCACATAGGTATATGAACCCACAGGTAAATTATTTAGTCACCATATGTTCTGTGTTCACACCAACTGGCATAGCATGCTCTGTTCTGACATCAGCACTATGATACCACGGTATGCATCATCCCTGGAATATATTTACTTATCCTTCAACAGCCAGCCCATTGGAGCCTCACAGCTGTCCATCATATCCAAGAGTGCTGGGGGCCAAGTTAATTCCTAGTTCTTATTTCCTAGTTCTTATTTCCTAGTTCTTATTTCCTAGTTCTTATTTCCTAGTTCTTATTTCCTAGTTCTTATTTCCTAGTTCTTATTTCCTAGTTCTTATTTCCTAGTTCTTATTTCCTAATTCTTATTTCCTAGTTCTTATTTCCTAGTTCTTATTTCCTAGTCCTCGATTCCTAGTTCTTATTTCCTAGTCCTCGACTTGATTCCTAGTCCTCGACTTGATTCCTAGTCCTCGACTTGATTCCTAGTCCTCGACTTGATTCCTAGTTCTTAAGTCTTAATTCCCAGGTCTTAATTCCCAGGTCTTAATTCCCAGGTCTTAATTCCCAGGTCTTAGGCGCCATTTACATTTTAGCTGAAGATGGAGAGGTTTTTTTCTCTGCGTTTTTAAAACCTTCTGCGTTCACAAGACATCATTTCTGAAATGATCCCCGTACACATGGATCTGCAAACACGACTGAAAACGCTGTAGTCTGTTTGCCAAGGCTTTGGCTGGTGACGTAACTTTCCAAAATAACCACAGAATAAGATCACAATGGGAGTTCAGCAAATCTACATTGGAGGAGCGTTAATAAACTCAACAGTCTGCTGCACAAACTAAACCAGACAGTCTGACATTGTAATTTTGTTGTTGTTCTAGCCATAGTAGGCTGTTTGCCGTCTGTGTACGCGACAAAGGCTGACAGGAACCGTAATAGGAATTTTTATTTTATTTATTGAACGTTTATTAAACCAGGAAAAAAAATAACCCGTTGAGATCAAGAATCTCTTTCACAGAGACCAAGTGCATGGACAAGAAGGCAGCAGCACACGTCAGGCATGCATGAGGCGGGGCAGTGTCTTTAGCCAGAGTTGCGTTTTGCCCGTTGACACCGATATGGTGGCGTTTAGAAAAGTTTCCACTCTGGATTGTTTTTAAAAGTTTACGGTTTCAGTCCCCTAAAACGCCTTTCTCTTAAAAACTGACAGCCAAAACACAATAAAAGTTTCTGTTTTTGGGTGTAACTGTCATCGTGTAAACGGTCCCTTAATTCCTAGTTCTTTATTCTTAGTTCTTATAGAATTCAGTGATAGAATTCAGTGACGGCTCTCTCTCCCAGTGAGGCAGCTTTAATGCATGGTTAAAGCATGAAAACGGTGCATATGAGAAACAACTGCTTTGTAGGGACATATTGGTTGAAATGGCTATGCTAAACTCTCTGTGCCAGAGCAAAGAAAAAGCTCTAAGGTGATTGGCCGATGAGAATACTTCCTGGAGATACCTTAGCAACACAGCTGCTGGCCCTGTCTGAACATCCACAACCAATCACTAAATGCAAATTCTCCCCACAGGAATAGGTGAGCAGTCCAGCTGTAATCACTCTCTGCTTCATTCACAGGGATGAACGTGAAAATGAGAAGCACCATCCATCTGGGACGAAGACAGACCATGAGAGTGAGAGGGAAAGAGAGACGTGGGAGGGAAAGAAGAGGAGAGAGGAAGAAAATGACTCCCAAGGTGATGGAAGCAAGCCGCAGGCCAAGAAAGGACTTCTTCTGCTTGAGTTTCCAACTGTTGGATCGTTATCTTTTGGGCATTGGACAGAGATCCTACAGAAAATCTCTTTGTCTGTAATCACAGGCATAGACTACAAATTCCACACAGATCCAAATACATGTTGACATTTGTTCTGCGATGTTGAGTCCTTGCTAAGTTTTATCTATTTGCATGTGCTTTCCCGTCAGCTGCACCAAGCTGGTCAGCTGTTGGCAAGACTCAATCAGAAATAGCACAAATCTAATCCTAACTGACCAATGGAGGAATTGAAATCCAGAGAAACCCACACGAGGAGAGTTAGACAAGAGGATTGCTACCACTCTTGAGTCCTTTAAATATGAAGGCAAAGCCAGGGGTCAGTACAAAGTAAAAAGATGGTAACAGGTCACATAAATCACTGACATTCTATAAATGCGTTGTAATAACAGCACCTCTCTTCTGCTCAACTATTAAGGTGAACAGAGTGGAGTCACTATGAGACTTTGGCAACAAGATGTAACTCATCAAGTCAGCATATATCCCAGAATAAACACATAAATATCAATATTTTAAGAAACTTTTCCAAGAGCTCAAGATAGGATGGAGATGAGGTCTTTATGATTTGGCATCACATCTCCACTCCAAACAGGTAGCAAAATTGAGACAAATCAGTTCCCTTTCCAGGTGAATATTTTATGTCTGTTCAAATCAGCTTCAGGAGGAGGGTCTCCTCAATCACAAATCCATTTTCCCCCGAGCAAAAAATATGCAGCTCAAAACATGCCCTTGTATTGTAAGACATTTATTCACCTGAAAGGCCCTACAGGTGTAGAGAGGTCTGCGCATTTAGACTAAAAGACTGAACATCAACACTGAACACTCTGTTTTTTGAGTGCTCACATGGACATTTTTATTTCTTAGTTCCCACTCTACGCTTTGTAATCATCTTCAATTGGTTATAAATCCAATGGCAGAAGCACACCTGCCTTCCTCAGCCTTTTCTAAATGGGTATAAAATGTGGTTGCCTGGCAGCACAAGCAGCAACACGTCTCGGCTTTAAAAAGCAAGAAAAAAAAAGCACTCCCAGATGACACTCGGGTCTAAAAGGAGAAAAAAAATAATGAAGTACGATCATCTTTTTATGAGATCTTAATAGTGCTACAAATGTCAGAACTGATGTATGACTGCACATTGGCTGCACTCAGATGTTCCCTGGGCTTCGCCTGGACAATCATTACACTTATCAACAGCACTTCATTAGAGGAATCAGAGAGAGAGACAGCCTGTGTTTGTATATTTATCATCTGTGAATCAGTCTGTGTGTACAGTGTATGTCTCTAATATATACCCTGGTGACCATACAGGAGCAGAAACAGTTCTTATGTGTGGGTTCTTGTTCTTCTAATCCAGCACATCTGTATTATGTGCATCTATGGGCATTTTTACACTGGGTGCACCTCAGTGCATATAAAGTATGTGTATATGTGGGCTATGAGCTCTGCTAAATATAGTCCACACCCAAGCTGCAGTTTTTTATTGACCAAACACAGGCTAGTGCTGCTGTCCCCCATCGATCCAGCCACTCCCATCATGGATGAATCTGACCTCGCTGAGGTCATAGAGCTGGCCCAGGCCCTGCCCACAGCCATATGAGTCCAGATGAAAGAGGCAGAGGGAGGCAGAACACCATCAACCACATCTTTATAAATAGCTTTTAGGAGATATGAAGCAAACAGGCTAATGGGAATTCAGACAACAGCAACAATTGGACCAACGTGTTCTGTATTTTTTTGCAAAGAGAAAAAACACGGTGAAAACAAAACCTTCATCCCTTGACTTCCACATACATAGAACTGGAAGCAGAAATGGCCACAGCTGATCACTTTTGAAAAGGCAGAACACAAACAGCAGGAAAAAAATAATTTCGTAGGAGGAAAGGGGAAAAATGAGACATTTTTGCAAACCTTTTTCTGGTCCTCCAGTTTCTGACTCGTGGACTTCTTGCCATGCCTGCTAGCTTCTGGTACATCCATCCCTGGTCCAAGTAAAGTATAACTCCACAGTAATATCAGAGGAAAGACGATGAAGAGAATCCAGATGGCTACAGTTTGCCGACTAAGGCCTGTGTCCGGCTCATGCCTTCACCCGGACACAAACAATCCATGGCAGGTGGTGATATGTGCAGTTAAAGTAATGTGTGTGAGTATTATCAGCACCGGCGGAGTGGAACAGGACAAACACAACAGGTAGCACCAGGCTACAGGGAGAGCCTCATTATGATGACTGGAGCAAAGAAAAACTGAAGACTTTGAGTCTGCAGGTTGTGTGATGTTTCATGAAAACAACAGTTCAGCTAATTTCCTCCTCAGAGTGCACTCCCAGGCTGCAGACACAGGCTCCACTCCACATCTGGGACAAGAAGACAGAAAAGATATGTTATAATTCAAATGCATAAAAAGTCATAAAAAGATGCAGTTTTAGCTTCAGAATTAATTAAAAGCTCTTTGCCTCTCCAAAAACTCAACATTCCCCTCGGTGCTCCACTGTGTGTCAGGGCTATCTGCATATCAAAGAGAATGTTGCTACGATGCTCACAGGGGAAGAGAGATGGAGAAACTTCAAGTGCATGCTGTTTGCTCTGCGTCGTTTGCTTTTGATTGTCATTTTGTCTATTGCTATAATGCTATTTTCCACCACAAGTGATCAGGGGAAGGTTTGAGCCATGCTGAGGTCATTTCACCCTGAGAAGGGTCTGAGCTTGGAAAGATACAGAAGCCACAGAATCAGTCTCTGGCTCATCTGGACTCTGTTAGGGTTCATTTTCTCTGTTTGGTTTGCTTACATGCTGCAAAACTCATCTATTATTTAAAAATCTTATAACATTTGTAGTCTGTGAATGAAACCCCAAACCCTCCAGTGTTTGTGCCGTACGTCACCCATTGTGCGACACAGGACTAAATCTATAATAACAGACTGGATAAGTGTGACTTTAATATTTTGATGTAAACCCTTATCATTGGCTTCAACAAAAATAATTGCTGTTGAAGTTTGTTTTAGTTCATTTTAGTAAAATATAGCCTTATGCTTTGTACATTATTCATCATTTTTCAATCAAATTTACATTATAATCACTGAAATATTAATATTATTATTAGTCTCTGCCTGCGAAGAAAACACATTTTAAAAGAATAGTTTGGCATTTTTCAGAATACTTTTCATTCATCTCTTAAATATGAAACTAGAACAAACTTAAAACAAAGACTGGAAGTAGGACGAAACAACCATCCTGGCTCTGTCCAACCAGTGGAGACTCCAGGAAGTCAGTGCAACTGGTACTTCACTTACCATGAAAACACTGCTTGTTTTTACTTTTTACTTTTGGACAGAGCTTAGACTGGCCAGTCTAAGCAAAGATAATCATCTCCGAGGCAAAGATAACATCTCCTCAGCTAAGATAACATCTCCTAAACAAAGATAATCATCTCCTAAGTGTGCCTTCATATTCATGAGAGGTTTGAGACCAAAAGATGTGACATTCATGGGAAATGGGGAATTACTAGTGCTTGTACAAAAGAGGTTTTTGCTCAATAAAGCCATGAGATAATTGTTTACAAACCTAATTCCAAAATACAACAATTAATCTGACACTGATGTTTTGGGGACAGTAGGGCAGTACCAATGTGTCAGGTTGTGTTCAAAATCACACATCATGTACAACTGCAAATAGTTACTGTACTGTGTTTTCAGGGCAATACCGAGACTGAACAGTCACCCCACAATTATAATATACAGTCAGATGGATGGATAGACAGACCGACAGACAGACAGACAGACAGACAGACAGACAGGCAGACAGACAGACAGACAGACAGACAGACAGATAGATAGATAGAGATAGACAGATAGATAGAGATAGACAGACAGACAGACAGACAGACAGATAGATAGAGATAGACAGATAGATAGAGATAGACAGATAGATAGATAGATAGAGATAGATAGATAGATAGATAGATAGATAGATAGAGATTGACATAGATAGAGATAGATAGAGATAGACAGATAGATAGATAGATAGATAGATAGATAGAGATTGACATAGATAGAGATAGATAGAGATAGATAGATAGATAGATAGATAGATAGATAGATAGATAGATAGATAGATAGATAGATAGATAGAGATTGACATAGATAGAGATAGATAGAGATAGACAGATAGATAGATAGATAGATAGATAGATAGATAGATAGATAGATAGAGATTGACATAGATAGAGATAGATAGAGATAGACAGATAGATAGATAGATAGATAGATAGATAGATAGATAGATAGATAGATAGATAGATAGATAGATAGATAGATAGATAGATAGAGATAGACATAGATAGAGATAGATAGAGATAGACAGATAGATAGATAGATAGAAATAGACAGATAGATAGAGATAGACAGATAGAGATAGATAGAGATAGACAGATAGATAAATAGATAGAGATAGACAGATAGATAGATAGATAGATAGATAGATAGATAGATAGATAGATAGATAGATAGACAGATAGATAGATAAATAGATAGAGATAGATAGAGATAGACAGATAGATAGAGATAGATAGAGATAGATAGATAGATAGAGATAGACAGATAGATAGAGATAGATAGATAGAGATAGATAGATAGAGATAGACAGATAGATAGATAGATAGAGATAGATAGATAGATAGATAGATAGATAGATAGATAGATAGATAGATAGATAGATAGATAGATAGATAGATAGAGATAGACAGATAGATAGATAGATAGATAGATAGATAGATAGATAGAGATAGACAGATAGATAGAGATAGATAGAGATAGACAGATAGATAGATAGATAGATAGATAGATAGATAGATAGATAGATAGATAGATAGATAGATAGAGATTGACAGATAGATAGAGATAGACAGATAGATAGAGATAGACAGATAGATAGAGATAGATAGAGATAAACAGATAGATAGATAGAGATAGACAGATAGATAGAGATAGATAGAGATAAACAGATAGATAGATAGAGATAGACAGATAGATAGATAGAGATTGACAGATAGATAGAGATAGATAGAGATAGACAGATAGATAGATAGAGATAGACAGATAGATAGATAGATAGATAGATAGAGATTGACAGATAGATAGAGATAGATAGAGATAGACAGATAGATAGATAGAGATAGACAGATAGATACCCACCCTGAGACAAGCCATCACAGAAAACTGCCTCCCCAGCCAACCACTACCAGGTCATTAGGAAACCTGACTTCGCCTCCTCTCTTCACGGCATCCAGATCTTTACAGCTCTCAGCTCCAGAGGACCATGCAACACCCCAGCATTGACAGTTACTTCAGGGCAATCATGTCAAGTGTTGCCAGCACACAATTGGTTCTTAGGGGACACCATGAATTGAGGCCTGGATCCCAGTGTGATTTTCCATTGAAACTAAACGTGTTAGCTGCTAGCAATAAGCTGTGAAAAGCACTCCTTTTTAGTACCATGGGGATGCTGTTCCATTACATTATGTAGTAGCCTCACACAACTAACAGTGTACAGGGAATATTTCCAGGAATAGGTGATGAAGGAAATTAAACCAGTGCTCTCCTAAGACTAGAAACATCACACGTTTTGGCAGGGGCAAAAACCCCGCATCCCACAAATGGTAAACTTGCTGAAAGCACAGCTGTACTGCTCCGAGACTTCCTTCAGCTGTAGAATTATATGAGGGGCTTTCTAAACTCATGCATACTGCATGAGTGCTAAATTCCTTTTTTTTTCCTTCGTGAATATTACAAAAGAAACAATGGAACCTTGAGGGGAATAACTTGGCACTCTTTATATTTGCTGCAAAGTAAAGGCTACCTGGCACTGGCTGTCATAGAGTGCCGAGATGGCCTCCAATGTAGGCCACTGGAGTCAGAGGTCATTCTCCATCTGCTTCATTCCCGACAAGCAACAAGAGGTACAGAGCATCCTTATCAAGGAGACGAGGGCAGAAAAAAAAGATAAAATATGCCTGACTAGAGATCGCTGCATGGATTCTTTTACTGGACTAAAAAAATTGTAAAATGTGTACACCATATTTGCTTTAACCACTTACTCCTTAGTGTGTCAAACTATAATGACAAACATATGAAATACAGAGGCTGTTCTTTAAGTATCAAAAGTCCAAGGATGACTGACAATTCAAAAACAATCTATAGGGATACAATGACCAGCTCATAAACTGTCTCTCTCTCTCTCAGCATCATTAATGTAGCTCAGTGTCACACGACCAGTCGTTTAGTGACCTAAAAAGAAACAACTATAAACAACAAATAACATACTATGTTTGATATTTAAGTTAAAATAGGTCTGAACATTTCATGGAAAATATCTGGTTACAGTTTCTGATGACACAGTTTGGTTTAAGCCTCAGCAGATATTTTTATATTTTTATACAGAGCAGAAAAAGCATGTGTTCAATGTCTAATAGCATTAATGATAACTCCACACAAGAGCTGCAACAATTAGTCCATCAAAAGGTGATTAGTTGCAAATCAACCCCTTTCTTCAATAACTAGATGAAGAGTTTAGGGATTTTTGGTTGAACAATAGGGACAATTTGACCATGTTACTTTGGGCTCTGGAAAACTGGTGAGAATCTTTCTACATTTTTCACTATGTGAATCACTATAGATTAAATCACCATAGATTAAATCACTATAGATTAAACAATTAAGAGTGAAAATGATCTACATTGACTCTAATCATTACTGGAGGCCCCACTTCACTCTAGTCCCAGTTAGCCACGACAGCATGAACAATACCATGACAGAGAAACTGCTAAATTAATTCAGTCATCGTGGATTTAATTATCTACACCTTTCCAGATGACACCATGCCAATATTTTTAAATAAAATGTAAATAAGATACAATTCACAGTAATTACAAACTTGTATTGTTTTTAGATTGATTAAATTTGATTAAATAATTATCTATCTACCAGTTTTTTATTTTAGCCTCCAAGTCATAAAGTCCATTTCAAGATTTACAGGATAAAAACTGCAAAATCACCAATTTAATCCACAAAATAAAAGTATACTATCATATGTACCTAAACTTAATAATAATCATCAAATATGGCCTTTTAAAATGGTGTTATATTCACTGATGTAGTCCTGCTACTGCTAGCTTGAAAGGCTTACTTCACAGGTCCAAAACACTGAGGTGCTGATTCTGATATTTTTACGCTAATAACCCCAATCAAAAATGATATAATGTAGCATATTTAAATGTCCAAGAGAAATTTCAACCACAAACTAGCGAGCTAGCTTCCTAACTAGCTGTCTGAAATTACCTTCAACAAATATTCACTTTTCTCTGTGTTTGTGAACAAAAAGGCAAAAAGACAAACCTCAAGCGGTGATGTTTGATTTTCACCAAAAACCCTCTTTGACCCAGAGTTTATTGTCCAGATACCAGCACACTAAGTCCAAGAGTTTTTCTTTTGCTGTTTGGCCAGTTCACAGATTTAACATTAATTAGCTACAGCTGAGGGAATTTTCCAGCAAGGTTGCCAGGTCTTCATGACAAAACCCGCCCAATGGCCAATCTAAAGCAACAGGCCAATAAAACCTGCCTATTACTCAAAACAGCCACCGCCGAACTATATAAAGCTCTTTTAAAGTCCAACAGTGATGCTCTTATTGCCAAATGCATTGTAATATCTACAGAGTAACACCATAAATGTTAAGTGTGCTACCATTAAAAGCAGTTTTCCCCAAACACTTCTTTAATATAGGTCCTATAACAGCTTTGTGTAATTAGATACAGCATATAATCATAAAGAAAATACTGCTCTCTGAACATGGAGACCAGTTCACTGATGCACAAAGCTGTTGCTTTGTGCTCTCACTTTTTCTTCCATTTTCCTTCTTCTTCCCGGCTTGGAACAGTATAAATGACTTGGGTGGGTGTGTGCATTATTTGAATTGGGTATGAATAAAGCATTCCGTTTAAGAAATGGATTTTTATTTATAGATATTATAATATAATATCTATAAATATAATATATATAATAATATAATGTAACATAATATATGTATTTTCTGTGCAAATTAGGTCTGACAAACCGAAAACAAAACATTGATGTGGCAACTCTGTTTGCCAGTGACAGTTTCTGTTAAAGCAGGTAATGACTGTCACTTAAAATATTTTCAATTTGTCAAGAGATAAATTAGGTACATTATGGAAAAATTAAAATATGTGAACTTATCATTCCAAATACTCTTAGGTATAAAAACATTTTTATTTACTTAGGTTCAAGCAATTTATTCAAGCAAATTCAATCATTTAAATTTTTCTCTCAATCTTACAGCAGGTTTTTAATATTGATTTAGAGACAAATAAATATTTGCTATGTTTGTTTGTGACAGCTCTTCACTTTGAAATCACCAGATCAAAAATTATAGCATTATTTTTAGTTAATTGATAATAATATAATTTCTACAAAGCTCGTGACAAATTGCACTATAATAATTTTATAGCTTTTTGTAATCAATTTCATCAAGAAAACTCTAAATGTGGTGAACCAGAAACATTTATTTATTTAAACATAAACATATTTAGGCTCAGTAGAGTAGAAGTACCATGTTCTTGTATATTATTTAAGACAATATTAATGGGTGCTTTAATTCCCATCAGTTGTAAAGAATGTTATTGGAAGCAAATCTCCACATTTATGAGAGGCAGCTGCAGTAATTTCATTACAACCTGGTGTTCTTGTGATCCCACTTTCAATCTGTGCAGCTGTTCCACATTTCCCCGCACCCAGTGGCCTTTCACTGACACTTAGAATTCAACGGGTGTCCGTAACTCTCCAAGTGGTCAATAAAGTTTGATTCATGAGGCCTTGGCCGTAACTATACACTGACGCTTTAATTTGAGGAGATGTAAATGATGGCCATAGATCCATCCTGATTTCCTCAGGGAGAGCAGGAGGGTTGGGGGAGCATGTGGTGTAAATTATCACCTCTATAGGTCAGAGGTGAAGCATAAAGAATGCCCCACCATCACATCAAAGTACTATAATGCACTAATGGCAATCCTTTAGTATAAACCTCATTTTAGCAGCCAGTGAGATTCAAAACCAATCAAAACCTATCAGGAAAATTTAGCCTGGTTTGGAGAAGAGAAAATAAGACTTTTAAAGTATCCAATAGAAAATATCTTACCCTTCAGGTGTCCCTCAAGAGCCACTCCTCTGAAACACATAAACTCACCTTGGCTGACCTCACTGATTGCACCAGAGCTTGAGTTGGTGGACATGTATAAGTGCTACGTTTGCCAGTTTCAACAAGCTCTATTAGGTTTTTTTTTAATGTAATACATACATTAATAAATAGGTATGTTAGCACAAGCAAAACTAGAAACAGCAAATGTCAAAAGTACAATAGAGGAGCACTTAGTTCTGCTAAAGCTGAAAAATCCTATAGTCCGAAATGAAGACCACTATCCTACAAATTCATATTTTGATCCAGCAGATCTGGATTATTATCTGGATCTGCACCGCACTATACACACTCAAAAATATCAACACCAATGAGGGCAGAGTGCTTTATAATGGAGCTCTAGTGACGGTTCAGTCACAAAGACTATTCCTTTGCATAATAAGCAATATTTTATTTCTCATGTCATCCTGTCATTCTCACCTCTCATGCATGCTCACTCTTAATTTCCTGCAGTCATTGCCTGGGGCTATTAATGAGATATCAGCTATTCTCATCAGCTGGTTACATCTATCCAATAGCACAGTGACCCACCTTCATTGTTAGCCAATCAGCTTGCTGCTGTCTTTTTAAGTAAGAGTCTCTTTGTATCTCTAGTTTATTAATGCTGCTGTTATACACACCCTCCACCTCCCCAATATCACCCTGTCTTCACACATTCACTAGCTTCATCATTTCATCTGCCTCATCAGGTTCAGCAGACTCATCAGCCACCAACACCACCAGAGTCTGGACTCCAATGTCAGGATTTATCTTGCTGCTGCTCAGGGCAGATACCCTTCGATCTCAATACCTCTGAAGAGTCAAAGTACCAAAGACTTTCTGACAGACTATCACATATCATCTGCTATAATTAATAATTATTTTTACTTCAATCACTTGTCTCTCCTTATTGAAATATATTTATGCAGCTTCTGTCCCACAACTAATAAATATAAAATATTGCAAACGGTCCATTAATAACGCTGATATAAACCTAATACACATTATAACATTTATGGGTCTCCTAACTCACCTTCACTTGTTACCTTGTAAAAACCAGAGTGCAGTTATAGTAAACTTTCACAAATCATAATGAGCCCGTTTTATTTTACAATGTGTCAATTTGTTTCAAATATTCTGCATTTGTAACATTTATCAGCAACATATATACAAACATAGCACACAAGAATAAATGACACCATAGACAAAAGGTTGGATGACAGGGTTATTATGGGTGAATGAAACAAGCAAAACATATGGTAAATGAATACACAATATGAAAATACACCCACAGTTCTGCATAAATACATTGTGAAATAACTTGAAGCGTATTAAAAATACTACTGCAGCATATATATAGCACAGCATAGCACTGGGAAGAACATATGGGAGAACAAGGGAACCACATGCTACAGCAAATAGTGTATTAATGATGTGGAAAATGTTAGTTGTTGTTTTAACATGAACAAGTCTGCAGAAGCCTTGTGTGTGTATAGAAAGTGTGTAGCTCTATATCCAGTTCTAATGCAGTAGAAATGGATGATGGGTCTTCTACGCTACAACCTCTGTCAATCTTTCCAGGCTATGGGCAGTTAGGCTCCAAATGAGAGGAGTGTGTTGACATTTTAGTTTTCTGCATGAGACAAAGCGAACATTTAGAAACTGAACATGCTGTGCTGGTTTGTCAACAAAATGCTTCTTTTTGTGGTATTACTTTGAGCAGACGTTTTAATTCTAGAGGATGTGCAAACATGTACCACAAGATGCAATAATGCATAGTTAGATTCCAACACAACCCCCCTATGTGAGTATTAGATATATTCCTTGGTTTCTGATACCACAATTCAAGTTCAGCTCCAGGTAGCTTTCGTGCCCACTGGGATTTAATGTTACAGCTCAAAGAAATCTTAAACCGCACAAATCCCTGAATAACAAATTTGGCAGATGAGGTGCAAAAGAGCCCACAGCTAGGACAGGACAGGCAGAGCTGAGTGTCATCAACACCTTTGTTCAGTTATCAGTCTCATATCACTGTTTACAGTGGGATGTACAGAGAAGAATTCAGGAGGAACAGAATGACAGACAAAGATGAGAAAGCCTGAAGAGCTGCCAGAGTGTAAAAACGATGTGATAAAAGCAGGCGAGGGACAAAAAGGCGGGAAATGAATCATAAAATGAGAACCATGGTAAAATGTCTGAGCAACAAAATAAAAGCAGTGCAAACCTGACTGTCCTCATCTGATTATACATAACTAAAATGACTGGAGACAGACAAAGCACTGCAGTGTGTTTAACTGGTTTTGAAGCCACAATCTACTCTGTAACATTTTCTGTTGTCACTGTGGGGAGAAGGTGGTGGTGTGTGTGTCTGCAGGTATCCTGGCTCTCTTTGACAGGTTAATCACTGTTGTGAAGGTGAAGCCTGACACGAGAAGCAGCAGCTCATTAGCTTGCAGAGAGCATGTTGCAGTGTCAATTTTGGGCTGTTTGTTTTGTTCACACACTCATCTGAGCCTGACATCTTCCTGCCACATCACTGTTTATTGTTTCCAGAGAAGACACAGTGTTTGGTAGAGATGGTTCAGGAATGATGTCCGGACCACCACAGCTGAAGGAGTGCCTGCCAAGCACCTCGGCTAACTTGGGATTTTAAATGTCACTGGTGGCAGCATGAGTTACTAATTTTACTTTACAAAATATTAAATTCTTTAAAAGTAAATGTACCAATAAAAAAAGGGAGGCTATCATTACTCTTAGAGCTGCATGGATTCTGGTAAGCACCACTGCATTAAAGAGATGCAACACAACCAAGGCTAGGTCACATTGAATGTAGTCAGTTACTGACTACAAATTACATATTTAGTAATTAGTGAGGTAAAAAATAAAAATAAAAAATAATATATTTCATCTGAATACTTCAGATGCACTTGGCACTTCATTTTTAAAGAATGGACACAGCCACTTTTGAGATCTACAAATATTTTTTTTTCTCATCTTCAAACATTTTTGAGATACTTTATTAATTATTCCACAGGGGCAAATTCTTTCTGAGGAGCAGTGTCCTGCCTTTACATTGCGGCATCTGGGGAGCAAACTGGGGTTCAGTATTTTGCTCAAGGATACTTCAACTTGTAGACTTGCAGGGGCTGAGGATCGAACTACCAACCTTTCATTCCGTGAATGACAGCTCTACCTCCTGAGCCACAGCCACCACAAACAATTTTCAATTCAAACACAGTGCATTTTACATAGTTAGCATTAAAGCTGTTCAAATCAGATTACCCTTACAGAAACAGCATTGGTACAAACTCCAGGTGTACTGTCTGAGGGATGCTGCTTCTTTTGTAGACATTTCTTTGCTGTACATTTTGCTCTTGTAACGCAACAGGAGCTACATTTTCAGCTTCAGTGACCAATGTAAATAAGAATAAAGCTTCATTATCATCATTAAAAACAAAAATAAATATTTCATCTCATATTATCTATGTTATCTGTATATCTGTAAGTGTGCAGTTCAGCCACGCCCCAAACATACCAAGAAGGCAATTAAATAACCAGACGCGTATCAGGTCACATGGGAACAAATATAATCCACAGAACACGTCTTCATGTTTCACTCTCAGTTCAGTAATCCAAAATTCTCTTTGTTCATTAATCGCGTTCTCTGAACATTACATTATTCGTGGATAAAAATTATATCTGTGTCCTTCTCTTTCCCCTCTCCAGGAAATCTGTCATCTTTGCTCCATCACTCTCTCCTTCTGTCTAATTGAGACACCTCCAGCGTCTTCCTGGGAAAAAAACACCCTCCCATTCCCACATTCATCCACCTACAAGCTGCATTACCACCCAATTACACTTAGATTACATTAATGTGCTTTCACGCAGCCAAGCCTCCTCTGTGCCCGCCAAGCCCATTCTCCACCGTCGGCGGTGCCTGGGTGGAGCTTAAGAAGGCGCATAATCTTGTGATATTGTGTCAGGATTAACATCAAATCTCATTATGGCTGTGGTGGATCATCTGAGAGAGGGGTGGTGAGGGGGAGTTGAGGGGGTTATATCTTTATTTATTTTTACGTTTTCAAAGCTGAACAAGAAAAAAAAGATGGAAAAAACAGAGAGATGAGATGAGAGGCTGTAACATCTCAATTATATATGATGGCATCTGGGATTGATTGATTCATTATACACAAGAGTCTGCTGGCTAATGTGCCATGTGGGCGCGTTGAACACATAAACACACAGACGGCACATCGACCAGGACAATGCTAACAGGGGTTATGGGGTCAAAATGAGATGTGTCTCAGCAGAGCATGAGGAACACCAAACACCTCCTCTCTGTTAGCATTTTCAACAACCTGGCATGCATGTGCCTCATAAACTCCTCTTTTATTACCAATAGATCCATGAAGATTGTAATTGCCTCAGTGATTTATAGCTGGCATCGCGACTCGGCTCAATTTCGCTCAGTTTAAAATGCCACCACGGCAAAGTGGTGCTGAGGGAAGAGCCTCACCCTGTTAAATAAAACAGATTGTCACACATTGTGACTGAACAGCGAGGGCCACACTAACATTTTCAACACACACAACCCCATTCCCAGAGAACTGGATGTTGGATAGGATTGGGCATACAATCTCACACACGCATGCACTCACACACACACACTCACACACACACACACACACACACACACACACACACACACACACACACACACACACACACTCACACACACACACACACACACACACACTCACACACACACACACTCACACACACACACACACACACACACACACACACACACACACACACACACACACACACACACTTGAGTGTCATCACTTGGTTACCGGCTTCACGATATCACAAAGAGAATTCTGCATTTGAGGGTATATAAGCCAGAGGACCTCTTATTGTAGGTCACACCTTCAACCTAACTGCTAGCTGAGAATTCAAAAAAGACTTGAGAAACAACAAAACACCCTTCATCGTAGAAATGGACATATATAAGCAATCTCAAAATAGATGAGGGGAACCCACTTGGAAAGTGTCACACAGTGACTAACTTCCTCTGGGAAGGCACTTTTTGGATATGTTTGTGAATGCCTCAACACTAAAACAGGCAAGACGGAGGCCATCAAGATCAATAAGAGCCACCCTGACGCTATTCACCAGGCTATAATGGAAATTGACATCCTGAAGCAACTGCGATGTCTGGATCCAGACACATGCAACATTGTGAAATGGAACAGCTTTTTCTTCCAGAAGGAGAACATCTGCCTTCATTTTGAGCTCCTGGATCAGAACCTGGCAGCGTACATGGAAGATAGGAACTACCATGGTCTTCCAATGACAGATCTGAAACCCATTATTCAGCAGCCGGCCAATGCCCTGTCACATCTGAGAGCCACTGGAATTATCCATGCAGACCTGAAACCTGAAAACATTATGGTTGTAGATCGTCGACAGGAGCATTTGAATGTCAAGCTGATTGACTTTGGCGTGGCGCATCCAGTGTTTGCTGCTCAGCCTGATCTGTATGTGCAGGCCCTTTGGTACAGGGCACCAGAAGTAATGCTGATTATTCCTTACAATGAAGCAATAGACATGTGGTCTCTGGGTCTGATAGCTGCAGAACTGGCTACAGGGAACCAACTCTACCCTGGGAACACGGAGTACGGTGTGTTAAGCTTCATTATAGAAACTCAGGGCCAGCCACCAGACTATCTGCTAGACCATGGGATGGGGACACAGTCTTATTTCTATGATGAAAGCAATGGTCAGCAGCGCTGGAGATTTAAGACAATGGAAGAATTTGAGTCTGAGACGGGGCACAACCATGTAGAAACTAGATACATGGAACTCAAGTGTCTTGATGACCTTGAGCAGCTGATGGATACAGACCAAGAAAAACAGAGGGATCAGCATCTGTTGGTGGACCTGATCAAAAGGATGCTGCAGTTGGACCCTGATCAGTGCATCAAACCCCCGGAGGTTCTGCAGCATCCATTCATTGCTCACAGCCTCCCCAATAGCTCTAATCACCACAACTATATTGAGATGACCCACCCTGATGAAAGAAGAACTGCAGTCATTCAGCAGTCATCCTGGTATGAGAGAGATGCATCAGAGAACATTCAATGCAAGGACGAGGAAACAACCTGTCACATTAATGGTGGGAGCTTACTCGGAAAGTGCCACAAGAAGATGGACTTTCTTGGGGAGGGTGGCTTTGGTGAGGTATCTAGATGCTACAACATAAAGACAGGCAAGATGGAGGCTGTCGAGGTAAACAAGAGCCACCTTGACATTGTTCACCAGGCAAAACTAGAAGTCGCTATGCTGAAGCAGCTGCGCTGTCTAGATCCAGACACATGTAATATTGTGAGGTGGAATGGTTTCTTCTTCCATAAGGAGAACATCTGCCTTAATTTCGAGCTCCTGGATGAGAGCCTGAGCGATTACATGGGAGATAGATACTACCAGCTTCTTTCCATGGCAGAGCTGAGACCCATTAATCACCAGCTGGCCACAGCCCTTTCACATCTGAGATCGATTGGCATTATTCATGCAGACAACATCAAACCTGACAATGTTATGGTGGTAGACTGTCGGCCTCTGGCACTTCGGTTAGCGTTAGGGTGCAATGACCCCTGTAATTATAATTCATATGAGTAATATTTTCAAATCACTTTTTTTTAAATGCCATAAATTATTTGTATTAGTAATATGTTTAATAAATAAAGGAATAATCTGGAACATAAATCCCTGGAAAAATAATTCTAATTTTTACGGAGTCTGGTTAGCTCACTCAGGCACATGGCCCAGTGGTTTATAAGTGGTGTCATTGAATCATTTGTACAACAGATGGTATTGACAGTTTATTATTCTCAGTAAAATGTTAAGAGCAATAACAAACATGTTTTTTTGTGTTGTGGGTTTGTGAAAACAAAACAAAAAAAGTGTTGTTTTAAATTTTAACAATTTAATTATGGGCCTCAAACATCCAGATCGGTTCAATTTAATTATGTTGTACGAAAAGTATAACTTGAGTCAGAACAAATTTTCCCATCATGAGTCACATCCCACATCATGTCACACATGTCTTAACCATTAAATATTGTCAAGTACATCTGATTGGCTGTTAATTCTGTAAGTATGACATAAAACGTCAGTCTTTAGAAAAGTAAACTTGCTCATCACATCATGTACATGTCATTATCTCATTTAGTATTTGATGGATGTAACTTACCGACAACATTTTGGGATTTCCCAGAAAACTAATGATATCAACTCTTTCATCTTCAGGAGTTGTCGTCATTTGATTTTGGTCTTAAAATGATTAAATCAAACACACAATTAACACAGCTGATACTGTGTGAGCGGTCGAATACACGCTAGACATGTTACCATACCAAGGCTCCATCCTTGGCCAGGAAACCAACATTTCATCAATCATTCTTCAGAGAAAATATTTGAGTGTTCCTGGGTCCAAAGTGTTAGCTTTTATTATGCTGGTCATCACAAAGCATACAATAAAACTGAGCTGCTCTCAGGACACAGCTGGATTCATCACAATGGGCTCCTCTTTTTCTTTGTTCCAATCTCCTCATACCCTTCCTTTTCCTGTCAAATCCCCACACAAAAGACAGGGAATAGCAGTGTATGTTGACAGCTCATAGGCTCTCTCTACAAGGACAAGCTTGCTGAGGCTGCACTTTATCTGCCCTGCCACAGGTGTCCAGCTGTGAACAGCTGTGAACAGCTTACAGCATATAGCAGACAGCCTTTAAGGTCACCGTTCCTGACTCTGTTGGTGAGAGGGAGAGGCATGTCTTAGGCTGATATTCTTGTAAAAAGTGAATGACATGTTTTATTCCTCACAATCTTAACATGGAAAACAGAATTGTTCACATGATCCAAACAGAATTACTTATCATTTCAACATTACTGTCATTCAGTTTTACTACAATAGAGTAGCTCCAACCAGTACTGTAGTGTAAAGTTGGACTATAGGCTAAAAACGTAGCGACCAGGTTATATCACTGTCTTTGACTGTCTCCTCTGCCCTGTCTGTGTCATGGATGTATAAAGAGATGAAAAGAGGTTCAATAATGTGTTGGTTGGTTGTGTTTATCTGGGCTTTAGAATGTTACCACAACAAAACCTATCTCTGATTAACTGCTTTGTTGCTGCAAAGGCCACTCCCTCTCTTCATTCAACGTCTAGCTCACTTGGCCATTGCTGCTCTCTTGAAACAGGGACATGCATCCTGCAAACCTGCATCCAAATCCTACTCAGTAGCCACTTTCAGACAGGCAATGCTCAAGAGTGCCGAAACAAATTCCGTTCTCTGTGACCCCTTCAGTGTGTTCAAACTGCACTCGGCCAGGGCGTCACAACGCAACCTCGGTTTGTGCGTGAACAGTGTATGCCAGCACTCCACAACATTAAGAGGCGTGACATACGACGTAACAGGGAGCATAAAAGCTGATATATGTCACTTTCTCCCCAGTTTAGCGGTCATCTTCTGCGCTTGTTCTTCAAACAACGGACTTCCTGTTGCTACCACAAAGTTAAATCCCCTGGGGTAAGACGCACACCTGAACATCCGTTCTACAATGCCGGGGAACTTCATTCATACAGACGCCTGTTACTACCTCCCAAGGCATCACAGAGGTGGAACAGAGGAGGAACAAACTGACAACCCATTACCCTCCATATAGATGTTGGGGTGGAATAAAGGCGCAACAGGCCCGGAATGAAAACGCTGTCTGAATGGGGCTGTTAAAAGTATAAATTAATTCTGTATCTACCCTGCATGCGATTTGGATCCTGCGCAACATTTCAGGGGACTTTCCCTTCATGAAAATCTGGTCAGTAGTTTTTTCCGAAATTCCGCTTACAAATAGACAATGGACAAAAAGACAAAAGAGACATAAAACATAACTTCCTTGCAGAGATAAGTAGTCCGTTGTGAACTAAAATAAGTTTAAATAATTACTGCCACTGAGAACCTTTACATAAATTACTTCATGAAGTAATGCTAGATTTCAGAGCAGTGAGTGTTGAAATGGAGGGCAGTGATATGACTTTGTGGCAGGACAGCATGATGGAGGAAGCAGGAGGTTAGAACTGCAAGAACATCCAACCAGTACTTTACTTTGATCTGATCTGTTTCCCATTTATATTGTCATGCATGTAAATATCATGAACTCCTTGAGTAAACTGGATACGCCTTATTTTTTGTTTTTAGGGTTAAATTACAGTTTTAAAATTTCTGATCACTGCCTGCAATTTGCATATAATCATTTCCAGTCTTACTGCAGGTCATGGGTTTGAAACCACCGGTCTGTTGGGTGCCATCTCTGTGGGGTCTACATGCTGTGTTTTTGTGTCTTTTGCTCCTGGTCCTCCCACTTTTTAAAGATGTGCATGTTAGGTGGAATGAAAACTCAAAATCCACTAATTTCCTGTAGGTTTAAACGGTAATGCATTTGTCTGTCAGTAAGTGTTAGCCTTGAGATAGATTGTCGACCTGTCCAGGATGTACTCTGCCTCTTGCTCATTGTGTTCTTAGGTGCAATATCCAAAGCTGTGCCTTCAGACTCACATTTTACTTCACCACTGCACAGGACAGCATTCAATTTTCCACAATCAGTCTGTCTGTATCAAATGCATTTCAACAACATTGCCAGTGTGCTGGTTTGAAAAGGTCTATAAACACTTTTGAGTGACAACAGTATTGACTGCAGCTGTTGCTATGTTGTTGTCAACATGTTGTTAACACTATTTGGTTGATGCCAACAAGGCATACTGAGCAACAGTAGAAATGCATACCATCCTGTTCATATTAAATATCAAAGCCAAATTATGGTTCACACACATCTTTATTCACCCTTTAGCCAAAAAGAACAACAAGTCAAAAAGTGTGGATGGTGAGACAGAGAACAACAACAGTCAGTAACAAATGTGATCACCTCCAGCATTTATCATTTTGTTACACCTCCTGAATGGATAAGATGTTATTCTGAACTTGTAGGAGGATGATGTTATTCTTCCTGCAGAGTTGTGACAAGTTGTTCATGTGTTGCTGGATCAGGATCTCTCTCTCTCACCCGGTGATCCAGAACATCCAACAGATGCTCTATTGGGTTGAGATCTGGTGAATATGCTGGTCAAGGAAGGACAGAGACATTGTTCTGGTCCAGGTAGGCTACTCCTGACAGACATGAGCCACATGTGGTCTGGCATTGTCATGCATGAAGTTGATGCCTGATTGCTGTATCCTGGGAATGACATGTGGACCTAGGACCGTATCTCGGTAACAGATAGTTGTCAGTGTACCGTGGATCTGGACAAGGTCTGACCACCATCCATTAGGCCATTCCGTAGGCACACACACTCCCCCCCGGACCCGGTGAACATCCAGGGAACAGACCTTGAGATGGTGAAATCTCATAAGTACCTGGGTGTTCACCTGAACAATAAACTGGACTGGTCAGAAAATACCACTGCACTTTATAGGAAAGGCTCAGGAGACTGAGGTCCTTTGGAGTGCAGGGAGCACTCCTTAAGACATTTTACGACACCGTGGTGGCATCAGCCATTTTTTATGGTGTGGTCTGCTGGGGCAGCGGCATCTCAGTGTCGGACAGGAAAAGACTCGACAAACTGATAAGGAAGGCCAGCTCTGTCCTGGGATGCCCCCTGGACCCAGTGGAGGTAGTGGGAGGAAGGAGGATGACAACTAAACTGTCATCCATGATGGACAATCACTCCGACCCGATGCAGGACCAAGTAACAGCACTGGAGAGCTCCTTCAGCGACAGGTTGCTTCACGAAAAGTGTTTGAAGGAGCGCTTTCACAAGTCTTTCCTTCCTGCAGCTGTTAGACTGTACAATCAGCACTGCTCCTAGTAGACCAAACAATCTCTGGCACTTTTTTATTGTCTGTGCAATACTGAGACACTTTTGTTATAGTATTTGTGAAACATTTTTGAGACACTTTACCCCCCCCCCCCTCCTTGTGTTTTTTATATTATTTCCCCTCCCCCACTGTGATTCTGTACACTGTGCTGCTGCAATAATGTGAATTTCCCCACTGTGGGACTAATAAAGGGATATCTTATTTTATCTTATCTCTTATCTTATTAGCAATGGCTCCCCACATCATGACACCACAACCAAAATGGTCCAGTTCCTGGATGTATGCTGCTGGATAGCGGTCCCCACGGTGACGATACACACGCCTACGACCATCAGCTCTGTGCAAGTTAAATCTGGATAATAACATATTACATATCTGTAACATCTGCAACATCTGTGCTACACTTGTCTGCAGAGTTCTGACCATCATCATCATCAGCATCCCGACTGCCTGGTCACATAAGTTTTGTGGAAGACATCATCAGTTTGACATCATCAGTTGTTTCAGTAGATTAGGTCTAGTGAAAGGAAAATATTGGGATTTTAAAATGATGCGTTTCTGCTGTTGCTCAGTATATATTTTCATCAATGAACAGGACCCCACAATAAATTAAGTCCTTAACTAGGGGCACAAACTTGACCCCAGCCCATAATGGGTAATCTAAATCAAAAACATAAGTTAGAGTCGTACCAATATATACAACAGAAATATTCCAAGACACAAACACACACATGCTTTAAAAACCGTGATGCAAACGATCAAAGCATGCAAAGAGAGATACAGTATCATATTCTCAGAACACAGCATTGTTGCATCACTATGTTAGACATCCACACAACACAAATAACACACACACACACACTCATACATATTTATAACAACCATTATTGGTAGTGATACGTATTTAGAAGCTCACAGCCATGACTGGAGACAGATGAGATTTGTACCATTATCTTGGCATAAAATATTATGTTTGCTATTGAAGGAAAAACACATGAATTGAACTGCAGTATCCACGGAGACGCCTCTGGTCTGCTTCTTTGATACAATGCAGCTGATTTACAAAGGACTCACACATGGCTGCACTTGTGGATTTACATCATAAAAACACTTATAAATCCAAATTTGTCTTTTGACAGAGCCTGGCACTGACATTTATACACACACGCATTTTGAATTTGTATGCCAGTGATGCTACAATCAAGAGGCGATAACAAATCTCATTTCCGGCATGTGTACCAAGTTTTGAGGTTACATGTTTCTCCTGGCTGAATGTGTTGAGTAGGATCTGAGCAGAGTGAAGAAGTATAAAATATCTGTCTGATAGAATCTGCCACTCCACATCAGCTTCTAACAAACATCCCCGGGACAAAGCTCTTGAAAATCTTTGCTGCAAGGCATGGCCTCCTCAGGTAGGGTTTTTCTTAGATACCAGTAAATGTTTCTGTGGTCCTGTAAGGTGGCTTCCAGCAGTTACATTAGACTCACTATGAAGATATATGAACCACTGAATGGGCATCCTTCTTTGAAGGCATACTTCACTTCTGTGATGTCCACTGTGTCCAGTAGGAGCCAAACAATTGTGGTTTTCCAATAAACTGAAAATGGAAATGGAGGTTGTACAAAAGAGGTGCAAAATGGCATCAAACTGTCTAAATACTGTGTACCATAAGTACAACATATGCCACTGCTCAGCTGTGGATTTGTATGTTCAATATCTTCAGAAAACCAACAGTTCATCAAAAAATAATTATGGTTTCATATCCTGTTTGGAACAAATCCATAATCAAACCCATTCCTAGATCTGTTAAAGCTGAGCAGCATGATCAGTACAGTTCCCATCAATATACTGTACTTGGCAAAAGCTCAGAAACTCTATATGAAACTTATATTTCAGATCATTTAAAGAGAAATTCCCTGTTAAGAAATGGTACCCTACTGGTAATACACACATAAAGGCATCATGAAGAGAAGTGCTGTGTTTTTTGTGATTTGGGTGTTGTTGATAATTAATACCATTTTCTGTTCCATGCCCTGTGTACAGTGAGTAGGAATCTGTTCAAATAAAATCAGTTGAAGAACCCTGATTTGCTTTGGCTGTCTAAAGTAGATATGCTGCAATGAGATCTTTGTCTTAGCAAGATTATTAGGAAATGTATTGTAATTAACGGAGAGAACAGTCTGTCCAACAAATAAGAGATTTTCTGTCATTGAAGTTTAATGTCTGCTTAGATAATGAGAAAGCAGATGACACTGCAGATACAAGCGGCTGAAATGAATGTCCTCAGTAGGTTTCCTAGGCTGAACATGTGCAACTTCTGTCCTACGGGACCTCAGCTAGGACATTCTTAATGTATTTGCGTGATTCACTCAATACTGTTATGTGTGTCAAATCAAGTGGCTTTTGTGGCTCTAACAAGTCTTCAGTTTAACTTACACCTACTTAAGTGGACTAGGTTTTAAAAACTCAGACATATTAAGTAAATTTAGTATTTATTTATTTAATTCAACAGCAGTTCAGTTAGGCTCAGTTTGTGAGGGGGGGCTGAGTCCAGACGCATCAGGGGTCTTCTTCTAACGATGGAATACAGGCCTCCAGAAGCCCTTCTTCTTCTTCTGTTTTGTGTCTCCTGAAAAGAAAAAGACAAACATTATGATCTGAAGACTTCTGAATTACGTCATTAAAATGCTAAATCTGGGGTGAGGCACCTTACCTGCTGTGTGTTTTCCTATCTGATGCGTTGGAGCTCCTCCTTCCTCTGTGCCTCTTCACTGAGCTTCTTAGTCAACCTCTCCTCCTGCTCAGAGAAGACCTTCCTGTCGCACTCTGAGAGCTCTGACAGCTGCTGTTCCAGCTTGTCTTCTAAGTCAGCAAACTCTCAAATATGTCGCAATGTTTAATAAAATGAAAATAAAAAAGTCTCTTTATCTGGATTCACTCCAAAATGTAATGGATTCTTCCCTCTAATATGTCCAACCATCCTACCAAGTTTCATCAAAATCTGTCAAGTAGTTTCTGTGTAATCCTGCCAAAGGTCAGACAAACAGACAGACCAGCAGAAGTGAAAACATAATAATCACCATAGTTTAATATCCACGCATCTGTGTAGACTATTGACTCAAGGTCGCCCTCTCTCGGAGGCCGTGACTACGTGCACTGCAGTGCTACACAGCTCACCTCAGGCACGTCTCTCATCAACTTGCAATTTCTGACAACTGTCCTTGGCATTTCATTCATATTGTCTGCACTCAAACAATTATTTGGATTTACTTAACCCAGTTATGTCAAAAATTTCCACACAACTTTAATAACATTATTAAGATGGAAATCAATATAACTGTATTCGGCAATTGCAACATTATCTGGTCAACTTGGATTAAACAATAGGTCAGTGTCCAGCTGACCAACACACATTCAACAAGATGCTGTTTCTTCTGTTTTACTTAACTGTGTTGTTAATGCCAACAATAAATGTGTGGCAAATACTGAATTTAGTTTTACTTAAGTGGTCTTCTTTGTTACATCCATCTTCTGTCACCAGTGCAGAGTTGTGAGGCCTATCCCAGCTAACAGAGAGGCAGAGTACAGCCTGGACAAGTTGCCAGTGGTCACCGGGGCACCTGTCAAAATTTGACAAGAGGGGGCTTAACTTACCTGTCTGACAAATTTCCAATGTGGAATGTGGAAAGCCTGACCAGAGTGGTAGGATGTTGGCAGGAGGCAGACATGAGAAACTCTGTCCCAGAATCAAAAAGGTGTTTATTTACAAAAGTGTGCTAAAGTGTTACACATGCTATCAAAAATATATACAAACACCAAAAAGGAAAACAAACATCTATCCTTAACTGGATAGACTCAACTCATAACTTAAATTAACTAAACATGTGCACTCAGCTACACAGTCATGATCCTCCCCCCTTAAGAGTCTTAAATAGACTGCCCTCAGCAGGAGTCCATCTACTCAAGACTGTACCACTATTGCAGGTAAAAGCACTACCTCTCCTAACACGTCAGTAACAAATATCTTCACTTCTACAATAAATCAAGTAGACACACTTTACCATAACCTACCATATCAAAATATATTTGCTAACAAACGTAAACAAACCACAGTTTTACAATAACATATTTAACACAGTTTAACTTCCCCCACACTTGGTCTAATCCCATGACATCACTGGTGATGTCACAGAGGGTATATATAGAGGAAGTGGTTAAGTCACTCCTCCTTTTGCCTCTGGAACACAAGGTAAATATGGAGAGATGAAGTTAATGAAAATGCATTAACTTAAATACTATAGAATGAAACGATAAATGTTAAATAAACTTAACAATATACTGATTAATTATGTAATATTGGTGAAACAAAGAATTATCAAATAAGGTTAGATTTACAGCACTATGGCAAAGATTGTGAAAGGGGACAGGTGGTGTGTTCTCACCCACTTTGTCACATAATAAAATCATGATAGTTTGACCAGAGTTGTGGTGCGCTCATGTCATCTCCATCGTTTGGTGTAAGGTGGTCATAAAACTCAGCTGGAGCGGTCTTAAATCGGTCTTTTTCTCGTCTTGACATTCAGATAAAATCAAACATGTTTAATGTTAAAAGTCTTTGGTCTTGGCTCATGCACATAGTGATGTTCAATCATGTGATCATTGTCAGCAACCAATAGGTGCACTCTCTGCAGCAGCAAACCGGTTAGATAGGAGGGACTCCGGGGAGGAGTAAAAAATATGAACAAACCTCGATTTTCTTCAACAGTGGAAAAAGAGCAGAAACTGGAGATGTGGAGTGAACATAAATGTCTGTTTGGTTCTTCAGTAGAGGGGAGAAGGAAAAGAAACGGACAGAAAGTGCTGTTCCTGTCCTCTCAACCAGTGTCATGTCTAAACTCCTGATTCTTTTTGGCTGTGTCAGTACAAATCACAACACACAGACAAATACACGCACCTACATACACAACTACACACACACACACACACACATACCTAAACACACACACACACCTAGCCACACACACACACACACACACACACACACACACACACATACCTAAACACACACACACACCTAGCCACACACACACACACACACACACACACACACACACACACACACACACATTCAAGTATCTTTCCTGCAGATATGAACTCTTGCTGGGAATGACCATGCTTTGCATTAAAAAAATGCTGAACACACACACTGTATGAAAACAAACATACAATCAAACATAGCATAAAACAATTCACACACTCACACAGATTTCCCCTCCCCCAGCGGTGCTCCATGCTGGGTATTGAGCCACAGGAGCCTCACTAAATCACACAGAGGCTCCCGCAAACAGAAATAACAGCACACAGCAGTGTTACAAGCATTGATTGCTGCATGCATCATCTTCTTCTATTCATAACAGGGTGAGGAGTGTTGGTGTGATGGAGAAAACCTCAGAGGGGTGATTGCCCACCATACATGCAGTCACTGGTTGGGAAAATCTGTTCTTGTATGCAATAAACATCTTAGACATCATCAGGGGTGAAGGGATGGAAATGAATACAAATGGAGTAAACACACAGATTGAGATTTTCTGAATCGTTCTTGCATAACGTTGACATTTGCAGGCTTCATGTGGTTTGTAAGTGAAGCCACCATGTCTGTGTGTGACTGTGTCATGTGTAACCTGGAAGAGTGTGCGTCTCCCATATGTTGCTATATGGATCTCAGAGTGTCACACACCAGAAACCACTGGAAGCAGCAGTGATCGCTCCATTTGGTAAATGCATCCTGGTCTGGAAGCCGGAGGTCAATAACAGAAACCAGACATAAACTCCACTGGTTTTCATAAGCAGCCAGGAGATGTTCATCACTACACAAAGGCTGTTACTAACAAAACACACAATCTGAAGCGATATAGATGCAGCTACTATTATTATTTTACATATTAAACGTACCTTTAAACTTTTACATTTGCAAAGTGTGTTTTAAGTATTTTTTATTACTCATATTACTTTTTTTTATTGAAGAATCAACAGTTTCTATACAGTAGATCATATTTCTAATTTTGTGTTCAAACAAATGATCCCACAACCCTCGTATCATCATTCATTCCACATTCCATTCCACATCAAAATTGTGTTTGGTCCTGCATCATTAATTCTTGCTGATGATAGTTCCAGGTAAGAGATATCCAAAAAGCTCTGAAGCCAGTGAATACTTGAGATATTATGAGGAGGCCTCCATCCCTGGCTTCCAAACATTTTGACTGCAGTTAGGCCTGACAGCCAGATTTTGTGTGCTTCTTCCACAAGAAAAAGATGGGAATTGTCATTCAGAAGATGTGTACTTGTGTCCTTTGGTAACCCCATTAATCTCACAAGACTACCTATAACCTTCCCCCAAATCTTCCAAATCCCTGGACATTCCCATACAAGATGGATGAATCAGCCAACAGCTCCATGGGGGCAGAACTAACGATATAAGCTCGATGACAAAAAAGTATAAAAAAAAAAACCTGCAGAAACGATTTCCAGTAAACATAATGGTTGATTAAGCAAGCTAATCAGACATGGTGGTCTCCATGTACCGAGGCTATAGTCCTCTAGCGGTCTGCGCCTCTTTGGCTGTCCTATCTAATAAAGGCATAAAATGCCCCAAAAATTACTTTAAAAAAACAAGAATACAATAAAATGGCTCCATACAGCTTGTATGGGATAATCCAAGTTTCCTGAAGCTCTGAGATCACAAAGTGATTTGTAAAGGCATTATTTACACCCTTTTAAAGCTGAAATGAAAAATCTCCATCTTTATTTCTGCTGTTTTTCTATGTTTTTAAACACGTCCCCATCTTCTTCAGTTGTTTGGGAGAGAATGATGCAATGCTGTGAAGCTCCAGAAATGTTTTGAAACTTCACTCCCTTTGTTTGGGCATGGGGGTGAGATGATGGCTGGAGTTTCATTTTTAACTGTTCCTGTAATAAAAGTACTCATCATTGCCACCAGAGATGCAGATGTTTTAAAACATGCTGGTAAATGATAAAGATTCAAACTTTGACGAGTAGCAATAGCTTTGTGTCTGTTTCTATGTAAACCTTGCCTCTCATACAGCTCAGTCTCTGACCAGCCTGCTGTACAGTCATCTGACAGAAACCACCAGAAACCACCATGATTCCCTCTGGTGTCACACTCAGAATCATGTTTGGTGGGTGGGGTGAGGTGTGGTGATGGAGGAGAAGCTGAAGAGGACCCTTCAAGTCTCCCGTATTCCATTAGCCAGTCTGTGATGTACTGCACTACCACATACCACATACCCCCTCCCCACACACACACACACACACACACACACACACACACACACACACACACATACACACACACACACACACACACACACACACACACACATACACACACACACACACACACACACACACACACACACACACACACACACACAGATGGGAGAGCAGTTTCTCTGTCTCCTCTCATCACCCTCCCCCAACCCACTGCCTCTCCTCTTCATCCTCCTCCTCCTCCTTCACACACCTCACACCCTCCGTCAGTCACCATCCATCACGCAAGAGCTCCACAGATGGGATAACACACACACACACACACACACACACACACACACACACACACACACACTATATTCACTCCCATTGACACATGCACACACAAGGACTCACAGGGTTGGCCGGACTTACACACCCTCTCAGCAGTCTCTCTGCTCTTCACTCAGACACACACTCCACCCCACAAACTCTTTCATCTGTGAGTCTTGGCGGCTCAGAAACCAAAGCCTCCACGGCTGAGAGGCGGACCAATTAGGAAACAATTAGCACCATTAGATCTACCTGAGAGATGGTGCCTTGCTGGCAAAACAAAGCAACGTATGGGACTGGTCTTAGTGAAGGAAAAACACCGCTCTCTCACTTCCAGCAGTCTTTAAAGGCTGCTGCTAATTTCCTCACATTTCTAATCAATGCAGAAAGAGCTCAGCAGTAATGAGACCCGCTCTGTCATGAGAAACACCAGCACAACATGTCAGTCTAATTAAAGAAAAACAAACGAAGGATGAAACAGAGAACTCTGGGAACTTGTGAATGAAGGAAACACATGAAGCACATTGAGGGCTCTTTTCATGCTAATCAACAAGTTAGTTGGAGCAACAGCAACAACAAGCACGCCTCACCTTTATATGTCCAACCATGTTAAAAGGAGGATTCCACTCAAAAAGACACTCCAATCAGGATGCGGCTCTCCTTTCTGTGAATTTGACCCCTCCAGGTTTCCATACTGTACATCCCATATCCACACACCTATGAGAAACTGATGGGTGTTAACCCTTTCTGTCCTGTAGGCTGAGGAAAGCCTCCTCCAGTGTGTGAGAGAGAGAGGAGGTGTAGTAGTAGTTGTAGTAGTAGAATGGGGCAGGATGGATGGAGGGAGTAGGAAGGGAGGTGTGCTGGCAGCTCACATCATAGGAGAAGTCGTCATCCCCGCATCAGAGTGTGCTCAGCGAGGGAATGCAGCCACCAGAGAAGAAGACGGTGAGAAAGAAAAAGGAAAGGAGGAGGAGAGAGGCATGAAGGCAGGCAGTGGTGAATGAGAGGAGGATGCAAGCTCCCTCCCCTCACAATGCTGAGAGAATCTCCCTCTGCATACACACACTGTCATACACACACTCTGTCATACACACACTCTGTCATACACACACTCTGTCATACACACACTCTGTCATACACACACTCTGTCATACACACACTCTGTCATACACACACTCTGTCATACACACTCCTGCCCCCCGCCCTGCTACAGATTGCTTTGCACTGATGAAATTTTAATGGTTCTTTTAGGAAGAATAATGAACATGCTAGTCCCTAGAGTTGTGTGAATGTGTGTGTAAGGTGGGGGTGGGGGTGGGGGGGGGGGTCTATTCTACACTACACACACCTACATAGGCATGCAACAAACATGCAGATGTACATACACTATATACAAGTGTTGTTTTTTTCTCCATGTTGTTTTCTCTTTAACACACCAGAGTATACTCCCACTCACACGCCCTAATCCTGCACAGACTCACTCACACACTCCCCCTGTCTTCATTAGCACAGCACATACAGAGACACACACAGAGACACACACATGCCACGCAGGCTCACACTCAACATCAAACACTACTACTGACAGACACACACTCGCTCCCGTTGCACAGTGAAGATGGGGTGGGGGAGTAAACACAGAGATCCAACCCATCCTCAAAATGCTCTCTGTTGGCGCACACCCGTAACACACACACACATAGACGCACACAGATGAGCACACACCCCAGTGAAGTGGAACAAAGAGCGCAGAGGCAGCATGTGGAGGTACCAGTAGGAGCACCATGATGGGAGGAGAGGAGTGCCAGAAAACACACTCCCTTCAGTCTCCTACACTATCACACAGTGTAGAGTAGGGTGAAATACTCCAAAAGAATTCTAATTGTATGTATGGATCATCAATTACAACTAATTACACATGAATAATTTAAACTAGTTAAAAGCAATTTCAGTGGAAATTAAAGAATCAAAGATAGAGAGTGTGCCAAATCCACCACGTGTACATATATGGCCATAAATGGAGAATTATTCACTTAAATAATTAACAAAAACATTTGTATCCAAGGACACAGAGCCCCCCCGCTAGCGGGAAAATTCAATTTGTGCTGATGAGGATAGATCATAACTGCTATCATAGCAGAATAACAGCTGAACAGTATGAAAATTTCCTCAGTTCAAAATTAATATGTAAAAATAAGCTAATTGAATGCATCAGTTGAGAGATGCTCACCTTTAGGGCCCCTCACAGCATGAGTGAAATGTCATTGAATCCTGTGCTGCAGTTTTTGAGATGTTGATAGATCAGGCAGATGAACTGAGGTGACCCGCCCCCTTATAGGGTCACCAGATAAAGATATGGCTAACAAAGATCAATCTGCAGGTTATTTTCCCAATTCATAATCAATAGTATACTCTATTCAAAGTCAGAAAATATTAAAAAATGTCAAATACAATTTCCATTTCCAGAGTCAATGATGATCCAATTATGGGTTCAACACCCAAATATAATCAGTTAACAACTATAAAACAGAGGAAGCAGCAGCAGATCAGGGCTATCTGGAGGCCAGGTTGTAAAAAGACATTTTAAATTATTTAATTATTTATTGAATTAATCAGTGTTAAAACAGCTGGTGATTAATTGTCATGCCGATCTGAAACAGGTCCATTTCAGATCTACATTCTAGGGTGTTACTTGTGGTACCATGCTTTAGCTTGGTTTTGCATGCAGTACTAACTAACTGAAATTTGGCACTATATATAGAACAACTATAAATCTGACATTTCCAGATGGGAGGCGACTGCTTACTGTCTGTAAATACCTTGAAGGTCCGACCCTCCCGTTCTCCCTATCTCACTGATGAAAGTTCGTACCAGAGTCTAATGTGTCAGCTCTGTGTAGGCTGCACACAGAACCAGCTTCTTGTGTTAGGAGAGGCAGACTGGTGATGCTGTCCCATCTCAGGATCAAGCACCACCTGACATTTAAGGGCAAAAGTGTCCCTAAAACCTTCACCAGTATAGATATGTATGTAATATGTATGGTAATATATCTTTGAGTTCATTATAAATCTCCATAAATTTACAATTAAAGGTCCTCAAATGTTTGTTCCACAGTAACATTTCAAACTGCTGACATGAATAAATAAAAGTATTGAAAACAATCCTTAAATAGTGTAATTAATTTAATAGACTCAGCCAATCTGCTTCTTCAGGGCTGTGTGGGTGTGGATTAATATTAAAACATAATCAAACAACCAATCAGATGTTAAATGTTTCTACATTGTTTTGGTGTGCAAATGATCCGATAACACACAAATGACCCTAACCATTTCATAACAAGGGAAATTAGTCATATATTAATAAGTAAATTAATTTTAATTACAAAGTAACTTTCAAAACCAGGGTTAAAAAATTCTTTGCAATGATGACCCTTTTGAATCACCGTAGAAATCATGTTCACATGGAAACCAAAGAAATGAAAATTTGTCAAAATTCAAAAGATCAAAAGGCACAACTATTTATCATAGTTAAAATAAGTGTAAAGTTTAGTGAAGCTAGACTGTAAACATTGTAAGAATTTGTGTGGAAAAAAATGATTCTGGACGGATAAACAGACATAGCAACTTTATCACCCAGTTATTTTTATGTGGGAGGTATGATAAAAAACAGGAGTCTGAACATTCTTGTCCTTAACTGTAGACCTCAGCATAGATTTCATGTAATTCACAGATACTCACTCTGTTCTCTGTTCTAAAGACGCAGCTTTGATAAACCAGTTGGATGAGATGACGTATTGTTCTTCAGACAGAAACAAAGCCTTCCTGATCCTGAGTGTTTTGCAGATTCTGATTTCAAGTCAAGAAACACAAGGTCACCTAACATTCATAAAACAGGACAAAGCTTCCAGAATCAGGACAAAGATAAATTGTTAGGAGGTTGAACCTACGTCAAACCAGGATTCCTCTGGCTCCTTCACCGCTCCTCCTCTGCATCAGTATTCATCACCAGCAGTCACCTATGCTATAAAGATCCTGTCAAGAAAGGAGACAAAAAGGGAACTTGGGTTTTAGTTCAAAAATACAAATGTGATAATCAAAGGTGAGTTTCTCATTGTGGATAGAATAAAAAAGCAGGATGGCTACCAGGGCACAGCGGTTTAAGTTCCTCACATGGACAGCTTAAGACCTCTTAACTGTACATCCTGGAAGTGATTTTTGCTGCCACTGAACCATGGTGTGACCAAAGTTTATCCGATGCAGAAGGACGTTACAGCAACTATCAGCACAAAGCAGTTTGGTCTAAAGTTTCCCCCATCTAAAAGAAACCCAAATAAACTCTGAGTCAACTCTCTTTGGCTGTGAAAATTGTTCCCATCCCTCACATCCCCCACTAAGGTAAAGCATCCATCCTCTGCGTTCCTGAATATCAATTCCCTGTGAGGATTATACACCTCTATCCTTCCAAAACAGCGGTGGAAAAGGAGAATCTTAATTTCAATCTCCTCTTCTAAGGCCACTTTCATTTCACGCCAATGCAGTAATACCCAAGAGGCCAATGCCAAGTTTACCCGAAGTGTCGGGGAGACGAACTGCTCAGACACAAAGAAAGTTTTTATTTTTTCCACTCCAACAACACCACAGTGGAGAATCTGAGAGAAAACAAGTCAATGGAGTTTTTAAAGAGGCTGTCTGAGGTCTGTCAATAATGATGGGAATACCAGGGAGAGAAGGCTTGAATGGCACTTAAGAGGCAAGCAGGGGTTTGATGAGAAACGCCATGACGCGTGACATGAGTCGTCCTCTATCCTGGCACACAAAAACATCAGCAAGTTAAAGCTGCTGAGGGAAGAGACACGTCTCATTGGAAGACTTTCATGCAAAGATTGACAATATTTGAAAAAGAAACAACTTCTCTTGAAAATACTCCATATTAAGAACATAAGACAGGGATTGTAGCTGACTTAAGGAGAGGTTTGATGGGTCATGATGCAATGTGTGACACGCATGAAAGGGCAACTGGAGAAAAAATGTGTGACATGACGATTATAATTAGTACATCTGCCAAGACCGAACAATACTATACATATCAGTTTAACTTTAATGTCCCACTCCTCCAAAACGTCTGATGGAAATAAGTTCATTAGTTTTTGGCTAATTAGGGAAAATGTTTGGCTAATTAGGGAAAATGTTAAAAAAGTTTTCAATGGTTAATAAGAAAGTGGAAGATATTCTTGGATCTGTTCTTTCATGTGGATCTCTACCAAAATGTAATGGGTTCTTTCTAGGCCCAGACCCCACCTTTACAAAATATTTTGTAGACCTCTGTCCAGCATTTTTTGCCCAATCCTGCAAATAAACAAGCAACCAACAAACAAACAGGTGAAAATATCACCTCCTTGATGGAGGGAACAACTTGCTGTTTGGCAGCTGACTGAGACTCCAAACTGGATTCTGTCAGTGATTAATTATCTCTCAAAAAATGGTACTTTTATAGGATACCAAAATGAACAGATGCCTAGAAGGCAAGACAAAATTTCAAAAAGCTACCAGTATGTTTTGAAATGAAAAAGATTAGCAAATTTCAGTACATATTTTGTACTGTGATTGGTTTGGTTTGGTTTGTCTGTTGACAGGATCACACACCAATTGGCTACTTGATGGATTTGGACTGGAGGGTTGGGCATGTAGCAGGAAGAAAACATTCCATCTTTAGTGGATCCTGATAAAAGGGGATTTCCAGGATTTGTTTCTTTCTATTGGTTTTCACATTGCCTGATAAGGTTTTTGGACTGTTTTGGTTAATCATCATTTTTGACGCATTACCAGGAAAGTTAAAAAAGTGGCCATTGTTCTGAAGACGGAACCAGGGGTGGGTCCATGATTTATTTCACTTTCATTAATATTGCAAGAACCCTGAAGGTAGCCATTTACACAGACATCGGGAACAGGTCATTACATTTTTAGAAGAACCGAAAATGCTGACTCTTCTGGAACAGCTGTTTTCCCTGAAACAAAATGTGTGGATGGATCCAAGTTCTAGGTTTATGTTTTCATGGTGGATCTAAATACAGGGATCTAACATGTGGTGTGAAGGGGCCCTCTGGAGGGGAACGCTCAACGTTAGCAAAGATTTGCAGTCTCTTAATGCTCTTGTTAGCTCTAAAAAGAGAACAGGATTGGTAAAATATACTAATGCAGTTCTTGAGAGCACTATTGGTGATTACACACACGGGAACATCCCTGACAGACAGTACTTGACTAGGTAGAAAAGAGCAAAATCCAATTAACAGGTTGTTACCCCTGACCTTTTCCTTTATTTTTACCACTGGCCGTCCCCTGGCTTCATGGTTTAGTGGCCATGATGGAGGATATTTAAAGAGACACCACATTGAAATAGGTCATGTGAGCTGAGGAGTGTGCTCAAAGATAAGGGTTTCATAGCAATATGAAGAAGGGTCCTTCCTGCAGACTAATTAATGACATTAGCAGCTGATCAGTTCTTTGTCTGTCCCTCTGTCTGTCTCTAAGTCTGTCTGTCTCTATGTCTGTCTTTATGTCTGTCTGTCTCTATGTCTGTCTCTATGTCTGTCTGTCTCTATGTCTGTCTTTATGTCTGTCTGTCTCTAAGTCTGTCTGTCTCTATGTCTGTCTCTATGTCTGTCTCTATGTCTGTCTGTCTCTATGTCTGTCTTTATGTCTGTCTGTCTCTAAGTCTGTCTTTATGTCTGTCTGTCTCTATGTCTGTCTTTATGTCTGTCTGTCTCTATGTCTGTCTCTATGTCTGTCTTTATGTCTGTCTGTCTCTATGTCTGTCTCTATGTCTGTCTTTATGTCTGTCTGTCTCTATGTCTGTCTCTATGTCTGTCTGTCTCTATGTCTGTCTTTATGTCTGTCTGTCTCTATGTCTGTCTGTCTCTATGTCTGTCTCTATGTCTGTCTCTATGTCTGTCTGTCTCTATGTCTGTCTTTATGTCTGTCTGTCTCTAAGTCTGTCTGTCTCTATGTCTGTCTCTATGTCTGTCTGTCGCTATGTCTGTCTCTATGTCTGTCTTTATGTCTGTCTCTATGTCTGTCTTTATGTCTGTCTGTCTCTAAGTCTGTCTGTCTCTAAGTCTGTCTGTCTCTATGTCTGTCTGTCTCTAAGTCTGTCTTTATGTCTGTCTCTATGTCTGTCTTTATGTCTGTCTGTCTCTATGTCTGTCTGTCTCTAAGTCTGTCTTTATGTCTGTCTCTATGTCTGTCTTTATATCTGTCTGTCTCTAAGTCTGTCTTTATGTCTGTCTGTCTCTATGTCTGTATTTATGTCCGTCTGTCTTTATGTCCGTCTGTCTTTATGTCTGTCTCTATGTCTGTCTGTCTCTATGTCTGTCTGTCTGTCTCTATGTCTGTCTTTATGTCTGTCTGACTCTATGTCTGTCTGGCTCTATGTCTGTCTGACTCTATGTCTGTCTGACTCTATGTCTGTCTGGCTCTATGTCTGTCTGGCTCTATGTCTGTCTGACTCTATGTCTGTCTGGCTCTATGTCTGTCTGTCCCTATGTCTGTCTGTCTCTATGTCTGTCTGTCCCTATGTCTGTCTTTATGTCTGTCTGTCTCTATGTCTGTCTGTCTCTCTGTCTGTCTGTCTCTCCTGATGCCCAGGTGTAGTTGGGTCTCATACTGTCACATTTAAGAGCGATCTGAATGGGTGGGTGCAGCTCAAAACAAACAGGAGGCCAATTAAATGTATGGGCTTCCTGGGCAAGCAGCCAATAGGAGGGCCAACAACTGGTTTTAGATACAGCACCCTGAGGAGGGACACTAGATATTATTTACTAAATGTGAACAAGCCTAATTGTATGTTTAAGTTCAGGTTTGGACAATGTGGATAAAATACTTTGGTATTTATGTGTAATTTTATTTTGCAATATTGATATATATGAAAATATAGTAAATGTATTTTTAAAAAACAAAAGTAGAAGTAGAGTAGAGGTGGCTGTTTATGGTGCTTGCTGAGGCAATGATGTAAAAATCCAGTATTGCCATAAAGCAATCCAACTCTTTGATTGTCAGAATTACTTACAATGGCCTAATATAATTAAAGATATAGTCATTAATGATCACTAGTCATTAATGCCAAAACTATTTGGCATATCAGGATAAACAGCACTACATAAATCATATGGTTGTGACAATTGAACAATTTTCATGGTATAGAGCGATAACATACTGCCGAACGATAAATTCAAATTGATGAAACAGAAAAAGGGGATTAAAAATTTCCAAAATTATAAATATTCTTATAAGTTTTATATTGATGATAAATTAAATGATGGTGGGCTTGTTAGTTTAGTATCTACAGGTTTTAAAAAGGGTTTGAATAAAATCTTTCAAATATAGAGTTAGCAATGAAAAGAAATTTGTGTTACTTTAGTGACTGTTTGTTATTTTTATGTATTTGTACCCACTGGTGAATGACTTAAGTTTTTTATTGTGGCACAGGGGACTTAACATGGTTATATTTTGTAATTATTGTAAATCCATTTTTCTTTTTTAAATGTGATCCACAGCTGTTTGGTGACTGGGTAGCTCTATAATCACTGCAGGTGATTATGCACATGGAGATTATCCTCCTCACCAACATTTGTAATCGACACGACATCAGATCCAAACAAATCTGATTTGGTCCTCTCAATATTGAGAGAAACTGAATGCATCATGATAGAAAATCTCCAGCATCTGGTTTGAGTTCACACAGCAGCTGTTAGCTCAGTGCTAAACCTTTAGGGCCCTGAAAGTCTCAAGTCCCACATATTCCACTTACGTTCATTCTTTTAAGAGAATGCTGTACAAATGTTTAGTGGACTAATAACTTGTCCTGGCTCTCCGTTGGTATGAGGCAGAATAGAAGATGTACAAGTTTCATTTTTGGGTAAACTGTTGGGTAAACCTTTCAGTTTCACCAACTATCAAAAGGAAGAAGGCAATAAACAACAACTAAACCCCAATAACTAAACATAACATAAAACCCAAAACTAAACTAAAACCATGTCAAGGAAAACCACCAGTTATTAAACTAATGAATCAAATAAAAAATGTGTAAAATGGCCTATTAATTTACTATACTGTACAATTCCCTATGGTTCTTTTGCACTATAGTAGCTGAGCCAAGCTACCCCATATGGCTATGGCATAAAACAGGTGGAACCATAACTCCAGGCAAGTTAACAAAGCTTTCTGGATAAACATAGTACAGTATACTGCCTGGAAAATCACAGGTACAGGCTTCTTCACAGTCTTCCATTAAAACTCAGCAGGGTGGAAAAGCTGCTAGGACAGATTTCATCCTCCAACAATCACCACGTCAATGTCGGTATTTGATTTCACAGATGAAACAGATGCCAAGCAAAGGTGACTGTGTGTGCCAGTGGGGGTACTTGAGTTATTTAGTGCTCAAAATACACACCATGTTTGATCACAAGTGTGACTGAACCTGGAGCGACTTAAGAGATGACTACAGAATCCACTGAAATCAGGCTTTCATCCATTCAATCAGACTCCATTTTTTATTCAGAACATGATTTTATTCTTTTGAGTGAGACATGCACTTGTTTATTCATTTGCATTCCAAGTACTTGATCCTCAGTACACAACACATTTACTCTGACTAACTGACGGAGCTCTTTCTTCATCAGATGTGAGAACAGAATGGCCTCTTGGGAGTTATCACAGTAGAAGGGGCCACAGATAAAGCCATCACTTGTTGTCCATTCATCCTTTTTGAATGGGAACATGGCTTTCATGAACCTCTGGTGTTGTTAATTAAACACTGTGACTATGCTTCACCCAGGAGTTTCATGCTTCACCATGGCTGTTTCTGTGTAAGCGTGAACACACAGAGAAGCTCTCTGGAGGAATTTTTAATTTCATCTTATTGCCTCTGCCATGGAGGTTATGTTTTCACGCATGTCCAATTGCTTGTTTGTTGGTATGTTTGTTAGCAGGATTAAGCAAAAATTACTGGATGGATATTCAAGAAACTCAGTGGAATAATGGGGCATGGGCCAGAGGAGAACTGACATACATCAGATTGTAAAGATACTGTGGCTCCTTGGAGGAGGTGATGAAGACGGGCTGCAGACAGGCAGATTGGCGCGGTAACCAAGCACGTTAATAACCAAATCATGTAGTGGCTGATTAAGGCCAGCCACCCTGATAATGGGCAGGCATGAGCCTGGAGAGAGAGAGACTGATGAATGAGCTCAAACCACCCTAACAACCCCAGCGAAGCCCTCGCCCTCCATCGGCCCTCCCTGCCTCCCTCTTGTTTTGTTACATCTCATTTTCTCCCGATCCATCATGATGACATTGGTGAGCATACGGTAAGGTCGAGGTCAGGGGCGCAAAGTGAAATAAGCGTCAAGAGGACAATGGATTACTCCTCTTAGTGAGGGGGCAGAGAGTTGGTTAGCATGTTACTGATTCACACGAATAAAAGGAATCAAGAATATTGATTTGTTTAAATGGTAAAACTATAATACAGTATTAATTTCTAGGGTTTTGTTGGGGATGTCAGCCATCTTTGGTCCACACAGTATCTCTTCAACCACTGAATGGATTATCATGAGATTTTGAGCAAATGTTCCCAATACAATCAATCTCACTGATTTTGGTGATGCCTTAAAATACTTTACCACTTTACTTATCCAGGAAAATATTTCATTGTCTACTAGATGGGCACAAAAAAAGTTATAATCCATATATTATAATATATTATAATGACTTTAATTATCTCTAATGTTTTAATCTACTGCAATCAGGCCATCACATCTTTACATTTTTGGGCCTGAATCTTTATTTGTTCAATACTTTTGTTTTTGAAAATCCCACAAAACTAATCACTTTCCCATCAGCCTTCACTCTACCATGCAGTTTGCAGTCTGGAAGTACATCTGGTACTAAACAGGGTACTTGTGCATCGCTGAAATATGGTGACATTAAAACCCAGTGCATCCAGAGAGGACACTTCCATTCACCCTGTGTGGAAACATAAAGTGAACTTAATTGGAGATACAGAGTGCTTTTGCAGGACAAAGGTGAAGTATAAATGTGTCTTCAGGAAATGTGTCACAGCTTGACCCTGTTTGGATCTCCAGACTAACAAGTACCTGAAAATCATCCAACCCGGCAACTGTACAGTATTCAAACAGGATCGTCTTCCCTCAGGGGGCTCACCTAATTTGAATTTTCGGTCGATGGAGTCACCAGCTAATCAGGGTCGAGTTTACTTTTAGATCCTGTTAGAGACACAGTTACATATTTGAAAACCAAATCACCACAACAGCACAATACAGATCCTTTAAAGCACATTTACAACTGGCAGCTAAGTGACTGCTGAGCTGCAGTGTGAGCTGGAGGAGACGGCGATACAACGGTTTCTTTATAAGCCTCTGTGTTGAAGATACACTGGTTGCACAGCAAGATGAAATACATAAAACTGTCTTGTATTTTATCCAACATTATTCTGATTTACGTTCTTACAGTAAATGCAACTAGACGTCAATGAGAGCAGCAGGAAGGACTCCAAGTATCAAAAGCATTGTGTGCTAACAATATGGGCAATGATAGGATTAAAGAATTAAGGATAAAGAATGAGGATAAAGAAGTGCAAGAATTCAGCAAAATTGGATTAAGAGGCTCTGCCAATGAGGCAAGAGAGCTGATTTGTCTTCTCATTCTTTTCTAACAAGAGGAAAATATGGGATGGGGGATGTGATTCATAAGGGAAGGGGGATGTTCACATTGAGGACCACTAGAACCTATTAAATGGTTTATCGGCCAATCTGCCAGAGGAAATTCCCAGTGAGACGTGTATCCCATACATTCCATCTCCAAAGGCCTCCATACCGCCATTATGCATAGGAAATATTGTCAAGTATCCTTGTGAATAAATGCATGCATGGGGTAAATTTGCTCCCTTGGTGTGCAGTTGTTCAGTGGAATGCAGGGGTAACATGATTCAACACAGTGGCAGTGGAAATCACATCATTTGTGCTAATTCCTTCAATGCTGATGTAAAACATTAGCAAAGAGATTAAATTATGAGCCAGATTATGGACTCCCTTTAGTTAATGAAGAGGAAAATGGAAACCCGCCTGTGCATTTAAGAGATCATTTTTACAGTTAAGTGGTAATGGAAGCTGGGTTGGGTTACAGAGCAGAGATCCTTCGCTGAAAGCTTCAGAATGCAACAGGGAGGGGAAAACAAGCAATTTCCTGTAAGACCAAATTGAGCCATGTATCCTCTAATGACAGGCCAAATGAAGCCGCTAGTTAATGAGCCTGGTGTGGGAATATAAAATAAAGTCACAGAAGACAAAATGTTGACAAAAAAACTAATTACCACAACCTATCATAGTCATAATGTAGAGGGGCCTTTTCCTCATCTCCCCTGGAGTCACAGAGAAACAACAGTAAATAAGACAAGCTAATAAATGCTACATCAGGAGGATTAGCACGCCTATGAATAATTTAAGACACCGCTAAAATACCTTCTGGAGAGGCTCTATTGGCCATTCAAACAGCAACATTACACCTCATGTGGATCGGCAGAATAATTCAAAAGCTTTTAGAGACTCATTTTCAGATTTTCACTTCTAACCTTAAGTTATACATGTAAATATTCCATTAAATTCCATTGAAGCATGCCTCAGTATGTGTCTTTGTTTGTAGTTGAATTAGTGTCTGTTGATATTTTATTGAAAGCTTGTAATTTATCTGCTTGCTTGTAATCAAAGGTTGTGCTAAAGTTGCTTTAACTGCAAAATGAGCTTCTTCAAACCAACTGCTAAAAGCTTATGGAGTTACAAAGACCACAAACTCCTCCCTGAAGCCTTTAACCTGTCTGTATACAATAACACCTCGACAGGCAAAGCTTCTTAAGTGTTGCCACACAAGCATAAACTCGTACATGTGTATGTGTCTGTACAGCTTACCTCAAAGCAACAGTGAGCAGTAATGGCCACGTCGCTTCAACTGTACGCTTCAGACACACACACTACACATGGATCTATTTCAATTTAGGCCTCAAGGCCCTTTGACATCCTTTATCATCAACACAGAGAGCCACTTGTCGTGGGAGAGTGCAGCACATTACCACATTGGCTGTCACTCAAGACACAAGAGCCAATCAATACAGGGCAGCCAAGGTGGTGGAAGCTGTATGATATGGTCCCTGACAGCCAGGCAGGATAACAGAAAATTGGATCAAGGCTCCAGGCAGCGGAGGCTAGGTTGGTGTGCCTGAACCCTGAAATTCATTCAACTAGAACTACAGCACTGCCTCAAGGATGTATGTCTCCGCTAACCAGTCAAGTTGTGGTTTGCATTACTTTGCAGACTTGTGTTATGTACGTATATTTTGGCCAAATGGAAGTTACCACTATATTGTATGATTAGTGCTTATCTGCAGTGAGAAACGGACGTGGATGTTGCAGCAAAGAAGCCACAAGTTCTAAAATGTGGAGGCTTCACACACATTTTCAACTAAGCAGCACAGAAGATTTCTACAATCATCATGTCATCACTTCCTCTTTTTATTCTGTTAGACCATTCTATTGGACTGCCTTGGATCAGACTGATCTAGCTCAATGACTATTTCATGTATTACCTTTTTTAACAGGTGGTCATGGTTCGCAGATGATGAATCCTTCACTAGAGTGATCCACTGACTTTTTCTCTAGCCATCATGAGGTTACCACTCGTGGTCTGGAGTATAATGCCTCAACAACGATTGGATGACATAGCATTTAGCGCATAATGTAGTCATGTTGTAATTTGAGCACCACCGTCGCGGTTATTGTCAACAACTTTATTATATAATGAATGACTGGTTTTAATGCAACAACATCCTTCAAGTGTCAATCCAGGATTCCGACATGAGGCAGGACAGATTCTGATGTTTCCTGTGTTTCATCAATCCGATATTAAAGCAGCAAGAGCTGGAGTCTGTCCCAGCAGAGAGAAATCAATATTCCACAGCAAAACATCTTCGGCTGCCGTGGGAGGTTAATGAGTCCAAACTATCTGTAGGTGAGATGAAAAAGGCAGCTGCTGTGTGTAGCGTCAAGACTGATAAAAGGCTGCTTTAGCCCTGCTGAATATCATGAAAAGCTGAGAGAATGAACTTATTATAGATGATATTGGGAACTAGAAACAATAATCACAAAACATTGGCAATGGCAGCGTTAAAAAAGTGGCAACCTAATGCTTACATTTAAAACAAAGCAACTCAAGTAGTGTGGCACTAAATGAACGGATGCTGCTGTAAAATGCCACACATGCAACTCAGCATTCCACTGAATGGCACCTAATGTGTGTCAGTCTGCAGGCCTGTCACACAAAATGAACAGCTCAGGGGTTGTTTGATGCAAATTAAATTCCAACGAGAGGTGAATTCACATTAAAGAAACCAATCTAATTAAATTGTCACGCACGGTCATGTATCTTAAATTACATGCCAACACCATGCAAATGCAGGAGAACCAACAGCTGATGCAGACTCGGAGCACACGCCTGCTGTGTGTTTGAGAAAGACACCCCATAAACATGTTTATGTGGATGAGATTAAAGCAAAAATCCAGGAAAGTAATTTCATTTTCATGGCTTTGCCTTTGATTTAAACTAGCGTAGCATTTTCTGTGTATTGTATTGTATCCCGCAGCCCTGCCTGCACACATGAAACGACAAAAAAGGTCATTTCTCTCAACACAAGGCAAGAGATCAAGATCTGTAACCTCGGAAGGCAGGGGAAGGAAGGGAAAAGGGGCATTTCAGGATTTGAACCAATGACATTCAGAAGCTGTGAACTTGTTGATGTGCTGGGTCAGGGATAATATTGACCTGAATTACAAGAGGCCACAGCTTTGATGGTGGGGGAAGCAAATTGAGGTGAGGAGAGAAGGGACGAAGAACACAGGAGAGCCATTATGTTCAAGTCGGAGGGGGAGGATGAGTGTGAACCTTTAAATCTGACTCTCAGAGGAGATGAAAACCGTAACAAGGCGTGTGGACAGAAGGAGAAAAGAGAAGTTAAGAGATTAAGGAGGGACACGCAAAATGGACGATAGGATAGTCAGTCAGAAAAGCAAAAAGCATAGAACAGATCACAATTGTAGTTTGTTTCTATTTGCTCTCAGCCATTGTGAAGATTTGACAGTTTGTATATTTCCTTTATGTGGTTATGATTTCATTTTAAAACTTTGCTTCACTTTTCTTGACATTTCCAACTCACTTAGCAGCACCAATCTGACATTGAATTCTGCAGCCCTCACTTTTTTATGCATATAAAGCACCAACTGACACTAAGAAATTAAATCAAATGCAACCTCCATAAGACACGAATACAGCCTGAATAATGACACAAAAAGAAAAAGAATTACTGGGTTCTCTCAAGCAGTGGGTTACAACCTTTTTGCCAAATAAAACAAAATAGCTGTATACAGAATGATATTTTATTTTCAATTTGATCTAAAGCACTTTTAGATTTTAGATTATAAAGACTTCTGAGTATAAAAAGTGGAAATGGGGAAACAGCTAGCCTGGTTCTGTCCATAATTCAACAACGTGCCTAAAAGCACCTTGGAAACATCCCCAATTATGTATCTTGTTTAAACCACAGCTGTTCCCCCAGTACTTCCAGTCTTCATGCTGAGCTCAGCAAATCATCTCCCAGTTCTCATCACATAATTAGCTTCTTCTTCAGCGTAGCATCGAGCCTCTCATCTCATTCTCAGTTCATGTGTTCTGGGTCAAGAAAAACAAATTATACATGGTTGCATTTTAGTTTTGGTCCGTTTCCTGTTCACACTGACTTTTACAAATGAACCAAGAGGAATAAACATGAAGCACAGACTGGCTGTTTTTCATCCTGCATCATCATCATCATCAACAACATCATAGGGAAATCAAACTCTGGTGAATGATGGAAGTTTATGGAGAACTGAATATTTCTGATGTGCATTTTTGTTTGTTGTTGTCAGAATAATGTCACAAAGAAAATATAAAATAAATGAAACTCCTAAAGGTTCAGTCAGAATTATTTGCACACTAAGGCCATCGTTGATTTCTCATTCACACCTCACACATGCTCAGTCTTAGGTCTGTCAATGAGATATCAGCTGTTCTCATCAGCTGGTCACATTTATCCAATACAACAACGACACACCTTCATTGTCAGCCAATCATCTTGCTGCTATCTTTTTGAACTTGACTCTCTGAACCTCTAGTTCATTCATGCTGCTGTTCTGCACTCCCTCACCTCCCCATCACCACCCAGTCTTCAAGAATTCCTCAATTCATCAGCCTCATAAATCTCAGCAGAGTCATCAGCCGCCACCACCAGTGTCTGAACTCTATGGGGGGTGTGTATATATACAGTATATTGCTGCTGCTCAGGACAGATGACCTTCGATCACAATCTCCCTGAAGAGTCCAAGTGCAAAAGACTTTCTGACAGACTAATGATGACATTTAATCTGCTGCAATAAACAATTATCTTTACTTCATTCATTTGTCTCTCCTAATCTACTAATTAGGGAAAATCCCTGTGCTAATATTTATATAAATAAAAACACATATATAAATGGCCTATAGACCTACAGATCATCTCCTGAGCAGTTTATTATCATCAGAGTGATTAAACAGTAATCCAGGATCATGCTAAAATCAAATATCTATTATTATAAATCTTGTATTGGTCTGTTGCAAGAACTACACTAGAGTCTGACTGGAAGCAGTCCCACCTTTTCAAGTGGTCCTGGAAAGGTTGTTTGGGCCACACCAGCTTGATTGACATCTGTCGCACCAGTTTGATTGACATCTGTCACACTAGTTTGATTGACATCTGTCACACCAGCTTGAATGACATCTGTCAAACCAGTTCAAACAAACTAACCAAACAGGTTTCATGTGAAAGCACCCTTACACAATAGTTTCATCTATTTCACAAACCTCTCCCTGCTTGACAACTACACCTGCATGATTACTATTAATAATTTCTTTAATACCTGAATATCAATGACCAACGGTTCTGATTACAATCAAAGTCAGAATGTTATCTGGTAGATTTGGCATACAGCATATCAGAATGGTAAATTTAGTGAATATCACCCAGTTGGCTAGTGGTGACTGAAAAAGTAATTTTATTAAAACTTTCCATCTGGTCTCTCTTCCTGTGAGGTGTGTGAGGCTACAGCTCACCTGTGAGCCATTTGATGGGTGAGAAAGAGAGGCATAGAGTCACTGGGTGTGAATTAATAAGGTACAGTCTAAGACAGAGGTGTGAGGCCTGGCGCAGTGTGTGCTTAGTGCCAGGGTTCACTCGTAAAACCAGCCATCCTCCCAAGGCATCGTTACAAGGCGCTCACACACCTGCTGCAAGGGGAACACCAACTACACCACCAGCTATCAGCAGGTGTGTCGGTGTCGGCGTCAGGGCTGCAGAGTATTTTAGTTTTTTACATTCGCTGATTTTACAATGTGTCGGTCAGGAATCTGATGACTTCTCTTCCAATTTTGATTAAATTATAGAGCTTGCACATTGAAAATGAAATGAATGAAAATTTGTCTCACTTTAGAAAATACCTCTTGTTGTTCACACAGTTTGGTTATTTATTTCATGGTGAATACAGATCCCATCAGACACTGCAGCTGAATGAATAAAGTAATAAAAGAACAAACAGCAGCTCTGAGATCAGTGTCTTCTCATCTGACACACAACTGGCAAAACACATCTGTGGTAAGAAAAACAACTTTATCACATATTAGTGTTTTATTCTGTAATGAAGCCAAACTAATACTACGCCAGGAGGCAGATTACGTTTCTGCTCTTTATCACAAAACTCCAATGCTTGGCAGTTTGGCTAAAGGTTAACATCTGCAGTGTTCAACAATGGGCATCATAGCTTACTGCCAAAGAACAACATGCTTCAAGGAGTCAGTATTTTATTTAAAGCAGTTTTACATTATATATATATATAAAAATTTTCAGCAGAAAGTTAGACGAGACTTTTGATATCAATCCCAAGTCTGGAGAGACGAGACAATTTAGCTGCACAAAGACTGAATTAACATTGGGGGATGTGGATTCGTCTTGTTCTTTTGTAGGAGGAATGAGGAACATTTAAGTTAACTTGCTACATAAATTAAGAACCATGTGGGAAACAAATACTGGAACCCACAAACTGCACAACACTACTAATAAATGAAACATTTCTCAGCATATTTTCAGCTATCTTACACAACAACCTGCTAAATACTTATTCATCATAGCTTGTTAGTTTGTAGGATTATTACCTCATACAGATGAGACTGGAAAGGACAGCAGCGGAAACTAAATCCACATCTGTTCAGCCCAATAAAACAAATAAAAAGATGTGTGCTTATTGCCACAGGTCTCTGACAAATCTTACTCCACTGCAAGACTTAAACTGCATTTTGTTTTGCAACTGTTCTTCAGTTCTTCACACCCAAACCATTAGCTGTGCATTCATCCTGCAATTAAACATGTCTCAACTTTCAGCAGGTGAAACAAAAGCTGCATTTGACTGTTTCTGAATTCTTGTGGATTATACACAAATCAGTAAATATACAGAAATCAGTAAACATACACAAATCAGTAAATATACAGAAATCAGTAAACATACACAAATCAGTAAATATAGCTACATCTGATTTAGAGCTTGGCAACATGAGTTCAAATCAACATCACGATGATCTTAATCGATCTTACCTTGATACGATTAGTGAATGCTGAATCTCCTGTACTTATAACACCTTTAGTGTTACTGACAAATCAAAGCTTTACAACACAAGTCAGCATTCACTCACTCACTCACACACATTCATACAGTGGTGGCTCATCAGGATCGACAGCCATTCACATGAACACTCACATACCACTGGGAGTAAGATACGATGTAATATCTTGCTCAAGGACACTTAGACATGTCCTTAAGTGGATGATCACACAACCACGTGATTATATAGGATTTTTACACTGCCTGCAAAGTTCTCTGATAAACTCTGTAGTTTAAATATACTGAAGTTTTACACTGAAGCCAAAATGTGTCCAAATGATAAACACATAATGAATTTCTAACTAATTTCTAATCTGAATATTCAGAAGTCTGACAGCTGACAGCTAACAGCTAACAGCGGCTAAACTACGACAGCACAGGTCATTCAAATTTGGGCATTTTTCAGAAGTAAAATAGTTTCACATTCATTCACATCCTTCTTTAGACACATCGCTCATTGTCTCCTCAGTGATGTACTGATACGTCATATGCCAGTACCTTGAGGTGACTCAGACATAAGTCATTTCCTTTCAGCAGCACCTTATAGATTTAGCAGTTTCAGCAGCCGTTAGCTGCATGTTGCCATGTTAACTGCTCCACCAGCACAATGGAGGCCCTTCTCACTATGCTCTAAATCTCCAGGCAAACCCAGCAACACATGCACTGCATGCTAAAAAGCCTTTTCAATATTCATGCCTCCATGGTGTTCTAATGTCGGAGCAGTCAGACTCCCCGCTGAGTTTAGTGGGCGGGGCTGGGAATCACAGCACCGCTGAATGAGGAGGGGGGGTCATGTGCATGAGTGATCCCAATGACGGCATGTTTAAAAATAGTGGCATGCCGTCATGCAGAACAGGTCGCTGGGGGTGTGAGCAGTGTGTGGCACAGCCTTCACTCTTTTGCTGTTGTGGATCAAGGTGCCAGTACTCCCAGTAAAGAATGAGATCACTATGACTGGAGGGAGGCTGTCAAAACTCCTCATCCTCTGAGATATCTTCTCTAGTCTGGTGGTCCATCTGAACAACGACCGCAGGCTGTCGAGGAAAATTCATCTTCAAGTTTCTGATCAGTGGTTCATATGAGACGACAGAATAATATAATTAATCCGCAAAGAAGATGTTAATTGTTCATCTGGGAAATTCTGAAGGAACAATAAACCAGTGGTGAGATATTTGTACTTCAGCATTTAGAATTTATGCTTCTTTTAACACGTACTGCACTTAATCTGTTTGTTCTACTGTGCTATTATGAATGCTCAGATACACAAAAATATATTCTAACACAGGAAACTGTGCTGTACCTGCAAAGATTTAAAATCTTAGATCAGGAAACATGAGATAATTATCTTGTTTTAAAAGTTATTTACTACTTCTTTATCTGGCCTTCTTATAATTTAGATTTATTGTATTTTAGCTACTCTTTTTTGCACAGAAGCTATTGTTAAAAATTAATCCAGTAGCTCCAAACATTTTTGGCTCATGACCCTTTGTATTATTTGAAGATGAAATCCTCCAAAAAGCTATGGAACAAGTGCGTCAGTATTTCATATCCTCCATTCCTTTACTGAGCCTAGATTAGAGGATATTGTTTTGGAGAAGATGACCAACAATCAGAGTCAACTTCAAATCATCTCTGCATGGAAAAGACTTCCTCCAGACAAAAATGATTACAGAAGTACTGAGGACGAAGTATTCCTGTCATTTTATGTCAGGAGGATAAAAAGCAAAGACTAGTTGGAGCTTCACTCAACAGTTTCACCAAAGAGACTTTTTGAAACGTCGAACTTCTCAGATAGTTTAAGGAATTGTTTAAGTCTCAAAGTGGAAAAATCATCTCTTTTTTCATCTCTTTTATTATTGATTCCTACCCCATGAATCACCCCTCAGACTAATATAATCACCCTATGGGGGATGGAGGTATTATAGATCATAGTGGATGGAGTACTGGGCTTTAACACAGAGGACGTCTATCTGCTTTCTGTTTTTAATTGTCATCATGACCACAAATGTTCCACACAATAACCATGTGTTTGTTATTATAACTATGGCTACAAGTTCTTCATACATTTGACAGATTTACTTTATTTAATGAGGGTGAGCTACAGTAGCAGGGTGAGAGGGGTCACCAATCACCCTCTGCATTAACAAAGCAGTCATTTCAACCCAAAATATAATGTTTCCCTAAGCCTGACGAAGTGGTTATTTTAACCCAAACCACAAACTTCCCCTGACCTTCAGTGGTTTCTGTGCCCCAAACCAAACAAACCCTATGACATCATAAAACAGATCTATTTTCAACAGTGATCAGGAACGGGTGTGCAGGACTCAGACGCCAACACGGCTGTTCTGGGGGGCATTAGTGGGCGTTTCATGCATTTGATTGAGCCTCTTGGATCATCTAACAGCATCTTTACACTAGTGCAGACGTAGGCAAGGATTTTCTCAGGTGCTCCTTTTCCACAAATACTTCACTGTGTGCACAACCATGTGTGCAACACCATCAGGTATAACAGCAGGCCCTTCAGTTCAGGTATAAACACTTCTACCTTCAGATGATGGGTTTGATGATTTTACCACCTTCTTCATTTGAAGCAAACTCAACCCTTCACTCCTAAAACCCCGTTTTATTACAGCATTTTCAGGCATCCTTTTGCTTTTCTTTTGTGCTGCACAAAACATCTCACCGAGCCAATAATCTGCTCCAAACATGCCGGCTGGTACCATGCTGTGAGTCTGAACGTGCACAAATGTACTGCCCATTTAAATTAGGAGAAATGAAATGTAACAACAGCCCCCCATGTTAGTTGAGCTCCGAGGACAACTCTAATATCATGCCAGGAAATTGCAAATCACAGTTTCTGTTGGATCCCTTTGATAATTCCCTATCTTCACTCGCCAAATAGAGAACCAAACCTGCCAGATCTGTTTAACACTAGCAGCACATGCATTTAACATTTAGATGAGAACACAGACGCATCGAGTCTTTACAAACATGCATGTCTTCAGGTACAAATGATGTCCTGAAGACAGCTGAAATATCTGGCTTTGGTTTTAATCTTTCCATCTGAATCACAGATCCATCTCCAAAGTCCTTGCAGACTCTCACTGATTGGAAATACATGATCAATATTGCAGTGTTTTTCAAAATCATTTAAAAAATGTGCTTAATCAGAGAGAAAAATGATGGATGGCTTTAATATCATTTAAGTTATATGAGATCTTAAACCCACAAAAAATAAAAAGAGATTTGAAAGGATGTTATCATGTGTGTGTTTTCTTTAAAGACTGAGGTAAAATAATATCCTTCTCCAACATGGATACATTGCATTTTGGCAAGAGAGCCTTCATTTGTCACTAGTTTTCTGGAAATCCATGTGCACCAGAGCGTGGGATTGAGAACAGAGCCAGTGGGAGCGGCGGGCAGTTCTGACCAGAAATTTAAATTGGCGGTCTGCAAACATGGGCCAGGAGCCTTGTCAGCTGCACTCCTTCAAACAGTAATAACTCTCTGCAATCACACCATAATGATATGCTTGGGGTCCTGTTAACTCTGCATGTAATAATGGTCTTGCTTTGCTGTGTCTGTTAACCGAACGGATCATAGCAGTACTGAAGGGCCCTGGTGTGCGGTGGGGGCCTACGGTGGCTAAGGGGGTCGCAGTGGATCATTATCCTCTCCATTAACATCCCAGTTACACACCTTCATCCACATTATGAGGGGCAGATATTAGCTTTGACCTTTGAGGCATTACTCTAACCGCTAACACCTCCTCCTCGGTGTTTCCAAACCACAACCTTCAAACCCAACATGCTTCCTCTTACACCGCTGACCACTTTTCACTCCACCTCGCACGTTTCCCCAAGATTCACGACCTCCGTGATCCTAACAGCAGATGAAGTAGTCACCATAAAACTCAACATTGCATTTAAGACACGCCCCTCGTCCAGCGTGATGCTGGGACTGCCATCGATTGTTTTCACCTGGGAACATCTGGAGCGACCAGATACAACAGCTGCTGTTGCTATAGAGATGACAATTAGTGTGTCACAACATCATAGAGATGAACAAATGTGGAAACTTATAACACAGAACTGTATCGTGGTCGACCCTTATCAGCTGTCTGTGTGCTCTGTGAGAAAAAGAGGGGAACAGTATTTCATTCATTCATTATTTAACTTTCTGTATGCACAGAAATAAAAGTCTCATCAAATGAACAGGGACTGAAGGAGTTGAACACTATATTCATTTACATGTCCTGTTCCTTATTGTTGATGAAGTGAACTGGATGAACTTACATTTAGCTCCACCAAGGATAATGGTTTTGACACGACAGAGGTAGGGTTTGGTCTGAGGAACAATCCATTAGATGTTGGTGGTGATCAGAATCCCCTGATCCTAATTTTTTAAGATTCTTTACCATTGTGGGACAGGGACGATTAGCAGATTTTATCTTCTAACTTCATGGAAAATATCGACAATGATTGGACAAAAATTACATGATGACATCCCCATAAAATCCAGCACACATTCAATTCAATTCAATTCATTTTATTTATATAGCGCCAAATGACAACAAAAGTTATATCAAGGCACTTTCCAAAAAGAGCAGATCTGGACCGACTCTTTATTCCAGAATGTTTAAATTTATAGGGCTCACAGAAAATTCACTACTGTGAGATAACAAATAGTGATGCAGACTGACCTGAGATCAGATTGTGTTTGAAACTGTGCTTCAACAGTTCCTGATCTAGATCCTGAAGAAAACCACCATCAGTGAAATCTAGTTTTTCTAGAATAACTATCAGACTAATAATGATACCAATGTGATCCAGATTCTAGGGGTCATATTATGAGGGTCAAACTATGCTTTTAGGTGCAATGACATAAAGGGGAAAATGAGCTGCCTTTGTGCTCTATAGAGTATTATCTGTTCATGCAGAGAGACGCTGGAAACACAATAAAAACTAGGGTAACATGTTGCTGCCTGACGCCCCAGTCTCAGTGTTGTAAAGTACTGAGTCTGATTAACAGCATGATTAACAGCAGTGACAATTTTCTACTAAACTTAATATCACTATAAATATGCATCTATTCCAGAAAGGAAGGTTAACTTTTCCATATTTCTTTATTATCTCAGCCAAATGTTTTCAACGCTGTCGTCTTTATTTCAGTCTCTTTTTGTGTTTTTGTGATTTCAGTGACATTTTAGGCGAACTTTTAGCAGGATTACACCAAAACTACAGAAACCATTTCCACTAAACGTAAACAGACATGTTCAGCCATGAGGTATGGGCTCTACTGAGTGTCATTCTAGTAGGTTTAGTTCACACTGCTTCACTGTAAAGGCTTTAATCAAAAGTCACTAATGACTAATAAAAGCATTCTGGTGTCAGATTGGTTTCAACATATATAAGAAGTGATTTATAATTCCAATATTTAATGGAGGCTAATATTATTTTCATTGATAAAAAAAGGCAGACAGGATTACAAAGATTGTTTTAATGAACTGAAAACAGAAAATGAATTCAATTAAATAAATTAAACAAAGATGGAAAAACTAAAAAAGAAGCCTAAATCATTCTTTACTTCCTGTTCATATCTCTTCCTTAACAAAGTGTTTTTGTTTTTGTTTTGTTGTTTTTTGAAGACCAAATATATCATCATAAGAGTGAAGTTTAAATGGAGTTATTACATTTTGACACAGCTTGTCCTTACGATGGTTGGACACAGCTTTAATGAACACGTTTGAACGCCATGTTGGTGCATTCACTGTCAGCTCAGAAAAAGCATTAGATAACATGGAGGTTTGTTTCAACCTCGTTCCCAATGTTCCAGTGATTAACTTGGTCAATAAAATGCTACTATAACCAAAAATATATAAAAAATAAAACCTATAAAAACATAATTGACAAGAAAACAGTATATAGGTCAAATAAATAGTTCCAAACACTCCTGATGCAAACACATTTGTGACTCCTGAGGTGGAACTAGTTCACAGTTTAGACAAGCTGCTCTGTGATGTAAACATTACTGGAAAATCTAGGCAGGGAAAGAGTAATAAACTACTAGCTGCCATAATTATTGTTGTCAAGGTGCTTCTGTACAAAGCACTTAACCCCCAATCTCCCTTGTGAACTGCTCAGTGGCCAAACAGCAAAACACAGATCACATCCCAGCAGGAAAGGGGTCCAAACGTGAACACAAGTCAGGATGTTTCTGACAAAGAGCAGCTCAACGTTCTCTGAATCAATAAAGATTAAAGAAAGCGATCTTTTTCACTTCCCCTCTAGCATCCATGCCTTCCTCCACTCATCTTCCCTTCTGACACTACTGCCCACCCTCCATCAAAAAGCTGCTTTACATATATGAGGTGTGTGCACTGTGATGAAAGAGGCAGAAATATACAGCAGAGGGACAGAAGCCGTACCTATGGTACCAATGGATCATCCCCATAATTCAACACCCCCTGTTCTCTGCAACATGGTGCCTCAGCCGTGATGCAGGGACACTAGGAGGCAATGGTTTATTTCATGTGCCGTTTCAACGACACAGCAGTAATGAGGAACAACATTAACATTTTGCTGACACTTGTTTCTTCCCCCCTCCCTCGTTGGGCATTAGTTTCCACTATGCTGTGTGGTGCTGTTTGTGTGATGCATTTCATTATAAGTCAAGCATTACACACCCACTAGAATTGATTACCTCATGGCAGGAGAATGCTCTGTTATAATAGAATTAAGAAAGAATATAATAGAGTTAAGAAAGAATATTCCATCATTTATGATATTTTATTCAAAGATGCAATTACTGTTCTTTTGTATTATCATTTAATCATTTATCATCTTTCTCAATTATCAATATATCAATTATCAATGGATCATTTAGTTTGAAATAAAAAGGAAATGTCTTATACGCTTTCCAAGATGTTTGTTTGGCAGACCTAAATCCAAAGATATAGAATTTACAAAGATATCATACAGATAAAAGACAGAATCCTTACATCTGTGAATCCAGACAATCTTCACAATTAATCCTTGATAAGTTGCTAAAGAAATTATTCAGGTATATTAAAGTTTAGGGTTAGGCAACAAGAACCGGTTACAAAACTCTGATTCCATCTGAATCATTAAGTCATTTTATTATCGGTCCTAAATAAATTTCAGTTTCTGTGGTGGTGGCAGCAGCATCTGTAGTTTCTGCCTCACAGCACAAGCTGTGCTCAAAAGTGTGGCTTTATTTTGCCCTGAAAAATGCTGAGTCGGCACAGTGCAACACCTGTGCCAAACTTATTTCATGCAACGGAGGATGCACAACTAACATGACTGAACACCTCCACCTACAGGGTGTACAAATCAGTGTGTACTGTGTCGACATGTTGCGCCTCCTCCTCAGTCAACCCTGAGCCAACAGCCTGCAGCTCCTCGTTCTAAGTGAAAATTAAATAACATTTGTCTTATGCTCAACAGCGAGACAGCAAACAGGTTCTACTTGAATTACTATAAACTGTGTCAAATGCAAATACGTCTGCAGATTGCTAACACTAGCAGCCAGTTTACTGCTGCTAAACCAGTGGCAGTGATCCCACAACATGGCACGAATGTAAAGATGACTCATTCATAATGAATGATACATTCTTCATACAGAAGGGCTTGTATAAAGGTTTATTAAATAGATCTTTCTTCTGTGATATAAGTACTGCACGTAGCCTGTTTTGACTCTGGCCCTCAAAGAACCGGAATTGAGAATCATTAAGAACCGGAACTGAAAAGCAGAATGGAATCAGAATCAATAGAATCCAAACGATGCCCAGCCCTATTAAAGAGTCACTTTAGTGTTAGTATTTGCTCATATAGATTTTGTTTGTGTTTCCTTTGTTTGCACATTGCTACATGTCATCTTACCATCACAAACTGTTGCGCGATGGAATAACTTGAAAGCATCGATTGCATCATCCTTCTGTGCACTCATGTAATAAACAGAGACATTCTTTGGCACTGCAAGTGGTCAAAAAGTCCCCGGGGTACATTTAACTGGACTGAGTTTGAAGACGACAGGATTTTAGAGAGACAGATTTGAAGGTAGGGATCCAACAGTTCCTCTGCTGCAGGTCTTTCCTCTCCTGCTGTGCTGCAGCTGGAGTCTCAGACTGTACAGCACTATGTGAGGATGCTTTCTATTGTGTGGCTGTAGGAGTATTCCTCAGAACAAAATTCACTTTAACACAAAGAGCATGAAATCAAAGAAATGGGCATTTACTGTAAGGAAGCGTCTCAAGACAGATAACAGGATTATGGGAAGTGTAGGTTTTAGCATTCTTTTTAGCATGAGTAGTGTGGTGGCTGTCCTCTATGGATTTATAGCACAAGTTAACCTTTGCTTTTTCCCAAAGAGACATGGAGAGCAACAGAGCATCAGTAGAAAACCAAAAGAAATAGAAAATTAGGAGAAAGAATGAGAGTTAAGCCTTGGAAATATCAGTGACATACTAGCCCACAGTAGAGTTCTGATTATTGCCAGTCTCATGAAAAGTGGTACTCTGGATGCTCTGAATGGATTGTCTGGGAGGACGACAGGGTGCTTTGGTATGAGAAAGCCCCCTCCATGCCGTACCTCCCATAAAAAATAGATGAAACCAGGCAATCTTTGAAAAAGTAATTGGTTCCCTGGTGACAGCCTTACGCTGCTTCAAATCCCACCAAAAATCAAAAGAAGCAGACACCACAGAAAACCATGAAAAGAAAAGATGGCCGACGTGAGCAGCTGGAGTCAAAGGCGGCTCCTTTAAGTGGTGGGTGGTGGTGACACTTTCCTGTTTTCACACCCTTTAACTAATTTGAACAGATTTTCTTCTTTCAACAATCCATCAGGTCAAGAGCTGCTGATGACTCGACAGCATGACGGGCTCCTGGTCTGAGAGCAGCTCCTGTGTTTGTTTGTTTGTTTGTAATCTTTACTGATGTCATTGTGAATTCCATTTAAGTCATTTTCTACACAAAGGTGTTAAAAAAATCAATCAGGTGCTCCACCTCTCATTGTGGTTTAATGACTCTGACAGACAGTGGTGCAAATCAGCAGCACTCTCACTGAAATACACATGCCTGCATTCTGACAAATAGCATCAACAGTAATTGCCTCCAGAGCAGCAAATTAATGGGCATGAGCATCAATATTGGCAAAGGGGGAAATGTCATTGCTCACAGGCAAAATATGGAAAAGGTGTTTGCTGTGATTTGTCAGATGAGGAAGGCTTGTGAGGATGAGATAACGTCAGTTCACTAAACTATTTAAAGGTCACCACAGCTGAACAACTTTTGCAAAAATGCAATAATCTTTCATTACAAGGCGATTTATTAAAAGCTAACATTAGCGTGATGATGAAATGATTTATGATTTCACCGTTCCCTCTTGCTCCACCGTCTGAAAACACATTAAGCTCCTTATTCCTACAAGAGCCCATTAAAACCACTCCATCAGGTCTGTCATTATCAGGCCCAGGTGACTTTGTCCCAGTGGGAGCTGCCTTCAGCCTGCTTTATTTGACAAATCCATACACACATATCCTGTGGGTTAGAAATAAAACACAGTCAAGGATAACTAGGAGAAAAACATCCTCTGTGTACATTAAGGCAGGTGTCATACAGGGTGAGATTCTCATTTTGATTTGCTCAGGTTTAAATATCAAATGCTGACATCAGCCCCAATACAACAAGGTTAATGAGTTTTTGGTTGTAGTAAACAAGGACATAAATTCAACAGCAACATCTGGACCCACTGTTAACTTTAACTAAAGTCACAAAGACTTTATTCTACAGCTGTGTCCCTAGTCAGGAGCCGCATCCTTTGAAGGATCCGGTCTAAAAGGTTCTGTCCTCAGGCCAGGCCTCATTGAACACTGTTAAAAGAGACAGTCTGGTCTACGGAGAATGTTTTAAGCTCCTCCCATTTTTGCCCTTGCGTCACGAGGTGCTGTGCCGTGTCGCCTAGCAACTAACGTTGGAGTCGATTAGAACAAATACATTAGTAAAAGTTGTGGTAAAAGCTGTGTAGTGTAGAAGTAAGAATAATAGTAATAGTAGTTAAATTTGTATTTGGAGTTGAACAAGAAATGGAGCCAGAAATGGGATTTTTTTTGTTGGGATAGGGTGGGCCATGAAGGATCCATTGAGTGGATCATTCATTTTAGTCAAATGAAAAGGCCAGAAAATAGTTTTGAGAGTAATGTGATGTTCACGGTCAAATGTTGTGTCCATCATTTCTGACACACACCACAGCAGTATCTGATCTGAGACAACAATACACTTTCAAATTCACACACTATACAAGCAAGTATACTTCCATGCAGTCTACTAATGGAAGCATGCCATTTGAGACACAGCACTGGTCTGGGTTTAGAAGTTAATCTGACAGTAATTCAACATGACGGTCTTATGTGGGAATAAGAACCCTGGTTATTTGTATGTAAAAGTCACAACAGGAATCTGACTAAGTCAGACCTGCAATATTTCAGCATTAATTTCAAACATGATAAAAGTAAATGAAAGAAAATCAATAATAACATCCCTCCCTTTATTTAAAATGTTCATTTATGTCAATTGTATGGTGAATAGATGAATCTGCTGTCTTACAGACAGCATGTGAGCTAAAAGGAATTTAAAGAGTCACATCTTAACATCCTCATTCAGTGCTGCTCAAGTAACGGTTAATGGTAATAATAACTTAATTATGAAAACAATGTGAAAATGAAGCCAAACGTTACCATAAAGGTCTGTCTGACTGAAAATGCATCACTGTAACAGATCTATCTATCAGTGTTCCATTATCCATGTCTGTTCATCATTAACAGCACACAATCATTCTGCCATCATTCCAATCAATACCAACATGAACAACAGCCAAGTCACATTAATATTAACTCCACAGGAAATATCAAATATAGCCCATAAATCTGCATCATCACTTTACTTTGAAAAACAAAACATAAATGTCACGTTAATTTATTTACAAATACTTAACTTAATCTTCCTAAAAGTAAAACACAAGAGACGAGGGATTCATGATATTTCAAACTGATAAACTGTTGGCTAGATAATGGAAAGTCTTCAGCTATTGGTTGATAATAGCATCATAGCCGATTGCTTTCACTGACTTAACAAACACGGTACAAACCCACTCCATACATTAGGAGGTATATGCACCTTCAACAGTGGTTTGAGATTTGTCAATAAAAACAGAGACAAAGAAGAAGAAAGTGCAGCAAACTGTTGCTGCACTCACAACATCAAATGTGGGTAGAGGGAGATGAGATAGGTAAGATGAGAGAGCCGAGCAGGTCGTCTTCAGTATGGAGGCTATTTACAGCGTCAGAGGAAGTCAACACCATTTATTTATCAATACCACAAAGGTTCAGAGAGGAGGGGGAAAGTCTGAGAGACGTAACAGCCAATCCTATTACAGCTACGGAATATTAAATCATGTATTAATATACATGTATATTGTATGCACTTTTTTTACCCTCACATGTGCACAAACTACAGGCTATGAACTTATTTAAAAAATGTATGCTTATTGCTTCTTTTATCACTATCTGATAAAAGTACATTGATATCAGTTATCTGTATTGCCTGGTAAAGAATCTGTTGTCCAGCTATCATAGCATGTGTCTCCTCTCTGGAGTTAATATTCATTAAACAGACTTAATACACAGGTAAGTGAATTAAAGAGCTGCAGTTTACTGCCTAGAAGACATTGACTCATCCTGGAGACCTTTGGGGGAAATGAACTGCAGTTTGTTGCTTTCAGTATGAAGGACACACACATAGCCTTTGACTGTATTTACTGTACTGTATGAATGCTGCTGAGACTGGTGGATAGAAAGAGGAAGTCAGAAGCTGCCTTGGTGTTCCTGCTGAGGGAGCAGTCAGTGGAGGAGTGACGTCCAGCTTGGCAGCCACAGTTCCAGCTTGGAGGTGGCTGTGAAGGGGGTGAGGGCAGGGGGTGTCAATACTGTAAGCTTCAGTTTGTCCTTGAGAGGCTGGTCAGAGGCCATGAATGGAAATTGAAGTATAAAGTGCTGCGTAATGATTCTGTCCATTCCTATTTCCATCCAGGTAACCTAACCGGCCTCCATGTCCACGAAACAGAGTTCCTGAACAGTCCTCAGACTTTCTTCCTGTTAGGATGAACTGGATCCTGTCTGGGGGCCCGACAGACAAGGTGCATTCAAAATCAGGTTCCAGTTTTGCAGACAAAACTATTGCCCATCTTCCCAAAAATGAATTGAGATGAAGGGAGCCTGTTCTGCACAAGAGTCTATTGTAAGCTACAGCACAAGGACAGCTGTGCTCTGTCATGGCCGCAACTGTGTGTCAGGTCATTATAGGGCAGTTTCATGTTTAATCAGAAAGAATACCAGGAATACACAACTGTAACATCATCTGCACACATGTTCCTCTTCCATTTAGCCCTAAAAACATCTTTATTTCTTTGTCTCGTCTGTGTTGCTAATGTCATATATCATATCATAAATTCACAGAAACACTCAGGTGTTTGGCAATCAGACTGTAAGTGGTTTCCATTACAGATCCCACCCAGCAATGTTGATGTTCTGCATTTTGAATCTGAGGCAGCATGGTGGAACTGATTCTACCGGCCTGGACATAACAGACTGCTGCTATCCAACTAGACTATTCTGACTACACCACCCAGGAGAGCAGGTAGCAGTGTAAAATAAAGGGAATAATTAAACATGATAAGCAGGTTTGTGAGATTGAGGGATGAGTGTATCAGTAAATGCCTCACATCATGATTCAAGACTCTGAAATTGATTGAAAAGAGACTTCAGGGGTTGATGTGGGCCAGAGCCGCACCTTCAATCAACAAATAAATCGATCTGATTGGCAGTTCAACACATTAATAATGTCCAACCAGTTGATTTATCATGTCAAGATGGACAAGCTGAAACAGCACCCCTACACTCATACACTCATGTATATTTGTATGCCCTGTCAGTGTGTGTTCATGTTTATGAACTCATGCTTGTGAGCTTGCAGTTACCATGTTAGCTACAGGGGTGGAGTGTGGATGCACATGGAGTTGTCATCGCTATTGTTCAAATGCAACACTGCAAATACAGCTCAACAAAGATTACCAAACACACATGGTGTTTTATATGTGACCTTATAGCTACTGGTCCAGGTGCAGACAACTGGCAGCATGACCCCACTCAGGAGCTAGCACAGGGGTGAGGGGTCAAGTGTGACCACCCTGAGTTTGTCTAATGTTGCTCCACCAAAATCTAGAGTCCTTCCACCTGCAAATACCACGTTAACCCCTGATGATATCCATACCTTTTTTAAAGCTACATCTTCACTGCAGTCTCTCAAAGAGGACTCTCCATCTCTCCATCTCTGCAAACCTCAGAAGCTTTAGAAATGGTGTCAATAATGTCTTTTCAAATCATTTGGGGATCCTGGACCTTAGATACTTGGATTACACCGTACTAAATGTATGGAGTCATTTTATGTTTGCTTTCAATTGTTATTACAGAAAAATCTTTTTTATTTGTTTAGGAGAATATTGTGATACCTTTAAGACTTTAGCCGCATTTCCACTGCGTAGTACCGTCTCTACTCGCCTCGACACGTCTTTGTTGCTTTTCCATTGGGTAAAAAGTTCCTGGTACCCGATACTACTTTTTCACTCCTCCGTTGTGGTTCCAAACGAGCTGAGCAGGTACTAAAAGGTCATGTGAAACGTTACAGACCACTGATTGGTCAATGCTTGGCACACACGGAGTATCCCGCTCATCACAAAACAATGGCCGCCACACTCCATCAGTGAAGCTACATTAGCGACCGTAACTTTTCTTATTGCAGCTGCTATATTGAGGAGGTGCAGATGTTCTTGTCTTAAACAGCCGATGAGAGGATCATGAGAGGTGGACAAGAGGTGTGTGTCATGTTGAAGACTACGCCATTGCAGTTTCATGTGGTGCCTGAGCAGATATCATCCGCAATGGAAAACGACCTGCAGCGAGTGGAGCACAGCCAGTACTATGCAGTGGAAATGCAGGTTATGACTTAGTCCTGAAGACCACAAAAAATGTTCCACCCAACCTGTCTGCTGTGTCACAACTTATCACAGCTATATCATCACCGATGCAAGATCAAGTGACTGACAGCAGCTGTGTTTGCTGTTGGTTCGAGACAGTTGTGTCTGCATGTGTAGGCTGGCTTCTTGGTATAATTGGGATTTTCAGACCAGCAAACCAAGATGTAGACTTAGACAGACCTGTGAGGGGTAGGTAATCATGTAAAACGGTCAATCCAGCTTTCTAGATGATTAAAGTGCGTGTGAGACATGTAATACTGCAGAGGTTCCACTGTGCAAGGCATTAACACCTTCTGAAACAGTAGCAGTCAGGATAAAACTGTAGCTGTACTGAGCAGCTGCTTGATGTGATTATGCATAACTGTAACAGAGTACAAGAAAGCAGCACTTAAAAGTGACAAAAGCTTCCTTTTATCCATTCACTCTCATCCTTACTGCCATGCAGGTAATTTATAGGTGATTGTAGCTTTATAGGTATTGTGCAGCCACAATGAATGAATGCAAGGTCGCTGAGGCTGTGACATGAATGGAAATCTTACAACAATGCAGCATAAAGAAAAGCATGGAGGGAAGACAGATTCAGGGATGGATGGGTCAAGAAAGGGCAAGGTGAAGAGAGAGACGGCAGCGGTGTTAGCCAGAGGAAGAGAAGGAAAGCTGAAAGAGTGAGTCAATGAAGGCTTCTGCAAATATTCATGTATCTTTAAAGGAACAGTTCTACATAAAATGAGGATTCAACAAGATCAACTCACACTATGCCACAAAGCATTTCTGGTGCTTCACAGCAAAATATAAAAATAAATAAAAAGATATAATCGAAAACCACACAGCAAGTCTCCAGAAGCCCCGACATCCCACATCAAACTCAACAAATGTTAGTCACTTCCTTTTTAAACAGAAATCTTCATTGGAGATACAACCTACAGACACACAGTCTACAGACACACAGTCTACAGACACACAGCTTACATACACACAGTCTACATACACACAGTCTACAGACACACAGTCTACAGACACACAGCTTACATACACACAGTCTACAGACACACAGTCTACAGACACACAGCTTACATACACACAGTCTACATACACACAGCTTACATACACACAGTCTACATACACACACTGCTCTGTTGTACGTGATGAAGCTTATGGGTAGCAGGTAAACACCGAGATGATCAGAGATTGTGAGTTTTTGTTGATCCCGTCAAGCAGTGCATGGTCAAGCTTTTGAACGAGTGCGCCTTCCTTTGGGCTAATGAGGCTATAATGAAGATTTCAGCTTATAAAACTGGGGCGCAGATAGTGCAGTGGGTAGAGCGAGCCCCATTCAGTATATCGAGGCTTTAGTTCTCTAGCGGTCGGTGCAGGTTTGATTCCGCCTGTAGCCATTGGAGCATGTCTCCCTCCCCACTTTGTCACCTCTTCAGCTGTCCCTATCAATTAAAGGCAAAAATAACTTTAAAAAACTGTCAAATTGCCCCTCAACCAATCAAACAAGTCATATTCAAGTCTGCTTAGCTTGCCTGACCCATGCCCTGCCCCTCAAGAAAGTTATGTGGAGATCAGTTTGGAGTTTTTGCATAATTAGGGAAGATGTAGAAAAAGACCTGGACTATGGTGTATGTGCTCTACGAAGTCATTTTGGGTTTTTTCAATGTTTTTTTACGTTTTCAAACAAGTTTCCATCTTCTTCAGTTGTGCAGAATAATGAAACGCTGTTTTGCTGTAAAGAAGCATCACTTTTTATTGGTAAACTTTGGGGATTAGTTGGTAATGACTGAATTTAATTTTTTGGGTGAAATAGGCCAAATTTCAGAATAAACCAAACATATAAACATATTCAGACAAACAGTGTAAACCAAAACTGGTGAAATATTTAAAAATCAATCTTAAATGACTTTATTTTTGACCTTTGAAACAGAAGCTGAACTGAATAATCTTGACTCATTGTTCACTTACTGCCTTTTTCAACCACGTCTCATGGTCTTCATGAGATGATGGAAGTTTAACAAATGCCATCAAGAGCTTCTTATCTCCATGATCAAAAGGCCATGACAACTGAGCTGATTCCATCTGCTCATGAAGATGATGATGATGATGATGATGTGGTTGGAAGCAAAGAAAATAGCTGGTAAATGGACCCCGGGTCAAAATAATTTAGTCAAAAATTAAAGAAAAAGAAAAAGATAAACCAGTTACCAGATAAAAATAAAATTACAGACAAACATATCTGACAAAAACATTGTTTATTATGTGAAAAACTATTTAATACCCTCGATTCACAGAGACACATTTTAACACACCACCTTCTTTTGGCCTCATGTATTCACACACACACACACACACACACACACACACACACACACACACACACACACACACACACACACACACACACTAAATAAGGATTGAAGCATGGTTTCCTGTGATATGCCCCCATGTCCTCTGTCTGCTCCACTACCCAGCTATCAGCATAAACACTCATCCGTCCTCAGCTCCACACCTGCTGCCATCTGTTGACTTTGAGCTCCATCTTTCACCTTTGGGTGAGAGAAGGGTGAGAGAAGGGTGAGAGAAGGGTGAGAGCCAGTCGGCTTGTTTGGAGAACCAACAGTTCTGCCTGGTTAGGTTTCAGCTGACAGCTTTGAGAGCCATCCCAGCAGAGGTGATAAATGGTTTGTAGGAGTCAGTCCTGTCCTCTGGGTGTCAGAACTGAGTAGTATGACTTCAGATGAATATCACGATTATTTCAAACCTTTACCTCCATAACGATTAATAATATAATGATTTACTTTATATGCTTTGTTAACACTGCCCAAATGTGAACATTGTTTTTAGACATAAGCTCCTCTGATTGCTTCCTCCAGGATTTTTATATTTTAGCACAGGGAGCAACATGGAATTTTAAATAGTTGTGTTTTGTCGGTATAGTAAATCCATTTTTCTCTTTTCAGAATATGTGAAAATGTGTGAGATCAAAGGCCAGCATCTGTGATGGTATGGGGGGGTGTTAGTGCCCATGGCATGAGTAACCTGCACATCTGTGAGGCCTCCATTAATGCTGAAAGGTACATGCATGTTTATACTGTATATGCTGCCATCCAGACAATGTCTTTTTCTGGGACGTCCCTGTTTATTGCACTTTAAAACTTCTACAGGTTAGTGTCGTCTCTTCCCAAACGTAGCCCATTTCCTCTGCGTAGTACCAGAGCCCAATCGAGAAGAACCGGTACTACACAGTGGAAAAATGGTGACTGAACGTTGTTAAAAGAAAAGGTGACGCAACACAACGGCAAACATGAACCTGTCCCAACTTTTTAGAAGTAATCAGATTCAGAATGAGTGAATATTTATTTTAAAAACAAGGTTTATCACTTTGAACATTAAATATCTTGTCTTTGTGTTGTATTCAACTGCATTTGGGTTAAAACATGATTCTCTTTTTATTTTTACATACATTTTATTTAATGTCCCAACTTGTTTGGATTTAGGGTTGTAGATTAAATTAAAATGCAAGTCAAATATCTTGGGCTTTTTCACTTTTGTAACCTGGCCTAGTATTATCTGCCAATATGTTACTCCACAGATTATATTAGAAAATTAACCACCACAGAAATTTATCAGTGAATGCTGGCAAATAAAAAACAAGAAACTGTATTTTAGTTTTGTCAAAGACATGAGGTAGATTTATTGTCACCGTCACCAGCTGACATATTGTCTGACCAGCAATCCAAAATCCAAAAGTACTAAAAGTATCATCCAGTTATAAAAATGTGTGCGAAGTGGAGACCCTGAACCTGAATCACAACAAATCGATACCCTCAGCTGCAAAGTGAACACATTATCTAAATACACTTACAGCTGTGGTGCTGACATCAGCAGTAATCTCCATGTAATGCTGTCATTTTTTCTGCATAATAGGCAAACAGAGACAATCCTGTGAACAAACAGCATCAGAGGCCAGTGATCAGATTCTGTTAGCTGTTACAGTGATAATCAATGGAGGCTGAGAGGCATCTACTGATCTGCATGCAGATGTCCTCATCACGTGGTGAAGATAATCTAAAGCCTGTAGACATACAAACACAGTGTTTATGGTGCTGGTCAACAGCACAGAGGTGACCCAGTGGGATCGATAGTATGTTGTACGTCACCTTGGCTCACTGGGATTTGTTTGAAGTGGATTAAGGAGCTGTGGATGCAATTACTTTAAAAGTGCTGCAAAAATGTTCTCCATGCGTGTCCTATTGTGTGATATGTGCTCCTCCATGACCTCACACTGTTGGTGATTTAACACAAGAGGTTTTGGTTTTGTCCTGTCTCATTGGTTTTAAAGAGTTGGGCTCACACCTATGGCTTGATGTGTGTCAGTGAGATTTGTTAATGTGGTCAATCATGTTTGTTTGTTTGTCTGCAAGATATCTTGAAAGATAAGAAAATGAAAAAAATAGGTTTTTGTCATGTTTTCTATAACTGTCCTCACAGTACAACATGAGACAGACAATCTGGCTCCTATAGCCCCATAATGCTCCTAATAAAGAAAGTGATTATTATTAATTCCATTAACAAGAATCCATCACGCCTGAATCTAAGCTACCAATCAGGGCCAGCAGGAGTGTCTGACAGTGTGTCAGTCATTCTCATCCGCACATGCTCTCACTTAGGCAAGCACAGCAGCCTCCCCTGCTGGGAGGGGCTTTGGACTCCATCAGACACACCTCCTGGCTCTGATTGGTGGTTTACATTCAGGCATGTTAAATTCTTGTTAATGACATTAGCAGCACTGGATGGAGTTTTGGAGTCTGATTTTTTTTTTCACAGATTATCTGTCTCATGTACTGCAGTGAGGACATAGTGAGTTTTAGAAAATATGACAAGAAATTATTTTAATAAAAAGTTACCTACTGCAGCTTTAAATCTGATCGAATCACAACCACACACCATCCCTACCTCGTAAAAATTGTTTACATAGAAGTAATCCTACTGCTATATATATATATATATATATATATATATATATATATATATATATATATATATATATATATATATAATCTTAAATTAATTTCTCATAGCTGTGACAGTTTGATGAGCTTCTCTAAGGATGACATGTCCCCAAAACTTTAACTTTCACTATTGTATATTTAAGAATGTCATGAATGTTTCATGTAGTAGAGAAATACTGAAGACTAAGATGACCTACATACAAATAAATAGAGTACTTCACAAGCACAAACAGAACCAAAATCCTGCAGGTGTACTCAGGTGCCACCTTCCACCCAGAATCCTCTGTGGATGGATGAGGGAGCTGTGATGGATGAGACAGAGGAATCCTTCAGGAGCACATGTTCCATTAGCTAGGCTGATGTACGCCTGGTTCTACTCAATACACTCTCTCACACACTGTCACTGCTTTTAAAATCACCATTCACACCTGCAGAGGAACATGATGTACATCTTCATTCAGCCTCTAGGCTCATGTTCAGCTGGACAAAAAGAGTTCAAAACAAAGCCAAAGAGGAAACACTTTTTATTTACCTCTGCTAAAGGAGTTTTGTGATCCTCCTGGTTAGTTTGTCTAGTTGTGTACAAGATATCTTAATTAGATATATTTATGAGTTATTAATGGATTTCAGAGGATTTGGGCGGACAGTGGAAAGAAAGGGTGAAACAGAAACAGCAAGGGGTTGCGGAGACAAGGGAGACAACCACAACAACAGCAAAACAAATAATAACAAAAACAACAACAACAATAACAGCAGTGATATATGTACAATACTATCAACATCTTAACCATAACTGTGTAACCGTGTTCACCTTATTGTGCGTGTGCATGTGTGGGATTGATTGTCACTGGATGTGGTTTTAAGTGGGGGGTCGTTACAACACCACCCGGACCCCCAGCAGTAGGTAGAGAAGGACCCAAACCACCACAGCGCGCTACGGTCCCACAGAGCATGAAGGCCCCGAGGCCACGTGCCCCCGCACCCAGGACCCACCCAGAGCCCCGAAACAGAGCCCACCACACACCAGAGAGGCCAGGACCATCACCCCCGAGGGAGCGGGACGACGCCCCCCATGGCCCACTGGTGACACCCCGGGGGAGGGCCGACGCCTCCGCCAAGGCCCCCCAGTCGGGGAGGAGCCAGGCCTTCTCGCCCCAGCAGGCTACGTCAGGAGCCCCCAGAGCATCACCGGAGCACCGAGACCAGCACCGCCCCACCCCACAAGGGCTGGGCCCCACAATGTCAAACAGTATGGCTCCGTAGTAAAAGAGTCCGGTGCTAAACTGACCTGCCTGCAGTCCAGACTTGTCACCCATTAAAATGTTTGGAGCTTTATGAAACGTAAAATAGGACAAAGGAGACCCTGAACTCTGGAGCAACTGAAATCCTACATCAGACAAGAATGGAAAACATTCCTCTTTAAAATGACATCAGCTGGTCTCTTCAGTTCCCAAATGCTGTTGTTAAAAGAAGAGGTGATGCAACACAGTGGTCAACATGACCCTGTCCAACTTTATGGAAACCTGTTGCTGCCATCAAATTCTAAATGAGGATATTATTTTTAAAAACAATTCAATTTTTCTGTTTCAACACTTGAAATGTTGTTTTTGTGCTATTTTCAGTTACATATGAGAATTAATGATTTGTAAATCACTGCATACTGTTTTTATTTACATTTTACACAACGTCCCAACTCTTTTAGAAATGAGGTTGTACTACAGATGTATGGACACTTGTTTTCTATGTCAATAATTCCCTTTTCATGTGGATGTATTTTAACAGGATTGTCGTTTTTTAATGTTTCTAATTATTTCCAGATTTGTCCAGTTTTAATGAAAACTGTCATCTGCTCTCTGAATGCTTTCTACTTTGGAAATCAAGTCATTTGATTCGTTTTTATGTAGCAGTTGGATTTTTTTTCAAACATTCGTGTTTACATTGCTAGCGACCACAGTGGTCCTTAAACACACCAGACCTTGCACATCTTCATTCTTCACAAGCTACAAATCACTAAGGATGATTCCAGCTCAACTGCCCTCCATACAGGAAACAGAGAGGAGGATAAATATTATCGTCAATTCATTTATTCTCCAAGGACGGCCAAAGAACTAGATGAGCTTTGCTGCAGCAACTTGGATGTTGGCTGCAGTTGGGGATGCAATACACACTTATCTTCATGCACATAGCTAGTAACATGGTTTTTGTGCCTGAGGGGGGAAGTCAGAGAACGAATAAGAGAGGGAGAGAAAAGTGAGAGTCAGTAACAGAGAGAGGGAATGAGAGATGATGAGAGATGATGAAAGATGCCAAGGATGCAAAGATGATGGATGCTAACTTGGAGGCATGGAGAGTTAAGGAGACAGAGAAACAACAAGAGTGAGGAGGAGAGAGTCAAGGAGAAAAAGCTTTGATGCCATCTTTGTTACCACACCTCACAATCTCTGTGACAGAAGAAAGTGAGACGCCCCTCAGAGTAAACGTCTTCACTCACAGCGGCAGAGAGAAACTACAGATGCATTCACAGAATAAATAAACAGCTCTGGTTGGCAGCCAAAGACCAGCAGTGAAATTCTGTTCACCATCCACCAACAGGAGCCACCGCCTCAATTAATTAAGAGCAGTCTGCTAAAAGCAGATCCGATCTGTCTGTTCAGTCCGAGTTCATTCACACAGTAATTGTCTCTGCATGTATGCTTTGTTTGGCCAGACTGTGTTGTATTTACACACACACTCACATTTATAACTGATGCCCTCATACAAATGAGCTTCACTCCATTGTTTGATGGGTTTGGTGCTTTGCTTCAGGGACATAATAATGGCTGCAGTAGGAGGGGATAATGTAAGTCAATTGGTCACAAGCACCCAAACATGCCACTAAAATGTAGGCTAGTAAGAAACAGGAGGAGAAGAGGAAGGTAAGAAGGTAACGAGAGAGACAAGGAAAAATGATCTGAGTTTGGGTTTGATTAAGAGAAGCGGTAGAATTAAACATACAACAACCTGTGTTGACCAAAGCTCAAGGGTCACCTAACAAACCGGGCCGACGAAGACGAAGAAACGAAGAAACCCATAAGATATTGTTGAAAGTATCATCACGTGTAGAAATCTCCAAAAACCTTCTAAGAAGAAATCTGTCCCAGTTTTTTTCAGACATGCACGTTGTTCAGACATCTAGAACCGTCATTTAGAAGAGTGTAGTTTGGACTGATGATTAATAATACATTATTAATACTCCAGTCCACACTACATCATTTTCAGTCAAATATTTTTGTCTTTTGAAAAGGCCACCATTATTGCTATACCTGGTTGTGTCATGTAGGCAACAGCTAGCTTGCAGAGACAGATAGATGAAAACAGTGACCATTGTTAAACATTTCCAAGTTAAACCTTTCAGTGCATCCTATCACCGTTTAATGTGTATTTTCTGAAACCCTCTCAGATCAAGACAATCAGGAATCTGAGCATTAGCTAATGCAGACAAAGTGCATAAATGTCTCAACAACTACTTCTTTTCATTAAATTTAAACGTAGAAAAAGTTAGATTTTGGAGGAAAATAACATTTTGTTAATATTATGGAGATACTATTGGCAGGCAGTGGACTAATTTATAGTGAATAATCCCAGTCTGGATGAGACAAACACCTCAATAATTCAGCCTGCAGGTGTGTATGTAGTTTGAAGAAATCTTCTTATTAAAACAGTTGGCTACCATTACTGTTAATCACTGCAAAGCTAATCATTCAGGGTTTTAATGCTTTAATGATGTACTTCAATCCATGATCAAGGAGACAGGAACCTTTTTCTGTTTGCAGAGTTCTGGTAGATGGCCAGCATATGGATCCAGAGGGATAATATGGTACAAAAGGAGGCATCTGACTTGCAAAGAGGGAGAGAGACTGAAGCAAGATAGAAAACCCAGAGAGAGACCAAGAGAGCCAGACAGACCAAAAGAAAAACAAATCCACTTCTAAAGGTTTGGAGACAAAAAGGGTCGTTTACAGAGACTGACAGAGACAGAGGGAGATGGAGACCATGAGGAAGAAACAGGCAGAGAGGGAAAAACAGGACAGACAGATGCATAGAGAAAAAGACGAAAGGATGGACAGAAAGAAAAGAAAGGAAGAAGACACATTCAGACAGGAAACAGAATCAGGTAGACGTAAATCACCAAATACATCTTCATATCCTGCTGGTATAAAGATGCAAAACCCCAACTGGTCTGTACTGGGCAGCTCCCAGTGGACAGCAATAGAAGAATGTGATTATACTGGACAGCTCCCAGTGGGAATGTGTGATGCAATGTGCAACTATGGCATCTCTTTAAAAACAGCAGTGCTCAGTGGACTTTTCTAAAGCTCAATGATTTAAGCAAACAAGAAAGAGAAAAAGTGAACTCACATAGAAAAAGACACAAACTGAAAGACGGATATGACCACAAAGAGGATGTTAAAGCCGGGAGCCAGAGGGAGTCCGATGCAGCTGGAGAGGTGACAGCTGACTGTTTCCAGCTTGCGTCCAGACAAACCAGACCGTCTCCAGTTTGGAATACCTCCAGGAGGAAGCCGAGGCGATAATGAGACAGTCCTCATTTCCTCCGTCCAGACTGACCAGCCAGAGGATGATGGGAGGTGAAGGACAGGAAGGAAGGCTGCAGGGTCAGAATTGTCCAGCCAACATTCAGACAAGCACGAAGAAAGCGTCTGAGCAACCAGCTGTGATGGAAAACACCTGCAGCGAGGAAAACGAGGAGCAGCAACATATTGTATTATCTAGAGCAAAATGACTGCTCAGGCTTTCCTCGACAGCAAGAGAAGATGGTTCAAGCCTGTGGCTGTTTCATTGCTTTTCTCCTTATAAATAATACTCCTTATACATAATACAGCCAGCTCAGGGTAATTAACAGCCACCAACGTAAGGTGTTGATTAACTCTGCAGCTCAGAAAGGTGTTCAAAGCTGGTGTGGATCACTGATGTGAACACAAAAGGAAAAATGTTAAACTATTAGAGTCTTATCTTTGCTAAAGATTACAGCTCAGAACAATGTAAAGAGCATGCAGGACAGTCAATCCTTGTCACAGGATAGACAAAAGATATCAGCTATAAAGGAGGTAGTAACAGCACCGAAACAGGCGTCTGTCTGAATGAAGAGCCCCGGTGTTGCAGAACATGTGTGACATTGTAGTAAAGCACAGAAAATGATGCTAAACTGGGGAAATATATCAGCTTTAATGCTCGCTGTTGCCTCTAAACGTTACAGAATGCCGACATAACTGAATGCACACACCGAGGTGGGGTTGTTACACCTTGAATGCACCGAAGGGGTCACAGAGAAAGGAATCTGTTTCGCTGTTGCCCAATGCCTGTCTGAAAGTTTCTTGAGAGGGGACGGCATCCTCCTTGTTAACAAAATGTCCAAAATGCATCCCCTTGTTAACTTGCCATTCCCCTCCATTCAGTCACTAATAGGAGGACTGCAGTCCAGGTCTGGACCCAGACAGCGTCCTATTTCCACCAATACATTTCTATTTTAACTGGAAAAGCATTTATGGAACAAGTGGCCCAGAAAACTCACAGACCAAATCATCTCATGTGAGGCTACTGAGTGCATCGAGTCAGTGATGAGATGACAGGGCCAACGCAACAGAGACCAACAGCTGAAATAAGTGAATAAGAGAAGAGGGGTTTTACTTGTCTGGACCAAAGAGGAGGAAAGTAGACAACAACAACAACAACAACAACACATAGAGTTTTGGACAGACTCTTATCAGTTCAGTTCCCTAAAAACCAGTGTGTCAAAAACCATGTTGATTAGTAGCGTCTCTATTAGACAAAGCACAGAACATTAAACACACAACCTTGAAGTGAGCACACAGACAATACAATATTTAATATGTTGCATGATCATAAAACAAGGCATCATGATGTCTCTGAATTCCTCCCTTCTGTCAGGTTCGTCTTGAATCTTATAATATTCTCTAGCATGGGGGCGTGTCCCCCCTCCTACTCAAAATGAACAAATCCCCTACTCGTAGAAAACCTCTGATCTGTTATATGAATCCTTTGGTTTACCGGCATTGAATTTGATCACCTTCTCCTTAATGTTTAATTAATTTTTCTAGCTCTCAGCTCAGTTTCAATGATACAAAACACAGTGAAATTAGCCACTTTCAGCTCATTGGCTCTGTTGTAAATGTTATGGTTTGAGTTTTGAAGGTTCTGTGTTTTCTGTTTTATTTTGTTGTCTCTTTTGCTTTACACTTCCTTTCTCTGTCTGTTTTCCCTCTGAGATTGTTTATTGTCCTCACCTGTGTGCAGCCCTCACCTGTTCCCCATCTCCCCTCGTTACCCCCTGTATTTAGTCTGTGTGTTTTCTGTCTTTGATTGTCAGATCATCTGTGTTCCATGACATGTTCCATAACAAATGTCTATTGCCATAACGAAAAGTTTGATGTGACGAATTTTGGAAATTAAATTTAAAAATATACCAAAAAATAAACATGAGCATGCAGTGAAAAAGCAGAAGCTGGTGAATGAGCCCAGAGACTAAAATTAAGATGCATTTGTCTGATCAGACGTTGCTGTGCTGCAGAGAAGGATGATGGGGGGGGGGGGGATTAAGGTGGGGGCTTGGTTGGAGCGCTGCTTCTGCAGGCAGGGTTCATGCTTGACTGGAGCAGTTGGATGACTTCACTGTCTCCTCACGTTTTGTAGAGGTGCATGCACACTGAAAAGCACCCTACAAACACACAGGCATGCATCTACTGTACCTCATAGCCTACTTTCTATTTGTGGACTCAAGATGACATCATTCTAAGCTTTGTCTCCAAAACTTTGCTCCCTCATCCTTTTTTCAACACTTATTCATAACATGAATCTTTTTTAACTCAGAAAAAAAACATTCATCATAGTTTGGTTTGAAAGCTTATTTTCTGTTTATATTAAAACAGCAGTGACATGTCCTTATGCACATTGAAGGAGTTCATGTCTCCACCATGTCACATCAACCACAGCTGCAGATAACCAGTCCTTTGTTAAACTAACCCATCCTTTTAAATAACCACTCCTTTGTTAAACTAACCCATCCTTTTAAATAACCAGTCCTTTGTTAAACTAACCCATCCTTTTAAATAACCACTCCTTTGTTAAACTAACCCATCCTTTTAAATAACCAGTCCTTTGTTAAACTAACCCATCCTTTTTAAATAACCACTCCTTTGTTAAACTAACCCATCTTTTTAAATAACCAATCCTTTGTTAAACTAACCCATCCTTTTAAATAACCACTCCTTTGTTAAACTAACCCATCCCTTTTTAAATAACCACTCCTTTGTTAAACTAACCCATCCCTTTTAAATAACCACTCCTTTGTTAAACTAACCCATCCCTTTTAAATAACCACTCCTTTGTTAAACTAACCCATCCTTTTTAAATAACCACTCCTTTGTTAAACTAACCCATCCTTTTTAAATAACCACTCCTTTGTTAAACTAACCCATCCCTTTTAAATAACCACTCCTTTGTTAAACTAACCCATCTTTTTAAATAACCACTCCTTTGTTAAACTAACCCATCCTTTTAAATAACCACTCCTTTGTTAAACTAACCCATCCCTTTTAAATAACCACTCCTTTGTTAAACTAACCCATCCCTTTTTAAATAACCACTCCTTTGTTAAACTAACCCATCCCTTTTTAAATAACCACTCCTTTGTTAAACTAACCCATCCCTTTTAAATAACCACTCCTTTGTTAAACTAACCCACCCCTTTTAAATAACCACTCCTTTGTTAAACTAACCCATCCCTTTTTAAATAACCACTCCTTTGTTAAACTAACCCATCCCTTTTTAAATAGCCACTCCTTTGTTAAACTAACCCATCCCTTTTAAATAACCACTCCTTTGTTAAACTAACCCACCCCTTTTAAATAACCACTCCTTTGTTAAACTAACCCATCCCTTTTTAAATAACCACTCCTTTGTTAAACTAACCCATCCCTTTTTAAATAACCACTCCTTTGTTAAACTAACCCACCCCTTTAAATAACCACTCCTTTGTTAAACTAACCAATCCCTTTAAATAACCACTCCTTTGTTAAACTAACCCACCCCTTTAAATAACCACTCCTTTGTTAAACTAACCCATCCCTTTTAAATAACCACTCCTTTGTTAAACTAACCCATCCTTTTAAATAACCACTCCTTTGTTAAACTAACCCATCCCTTTTTAAATAACCACTCCTTTGTTAAACTAACCCATCCTTTTAAATAACCACTCCTTTGTTAAACTAACCCATCCTTTTTAAATAACCACTCCTTTGTTAAACTAACCCACCCCTTTAAATAACCACTCCTTTGTTAAACTAACCCATCCTTTTTAAATAACCACTCCTTTGTTAAACTAACCCACCCCTTTAAATAACCACTCCTTTGTTAAACTAACCCATCCCTTTAAATAACCACTCCTTTGTTAAACTAACCCACCCCTTTAAATAACCACTCCTTTGTTAAACTAACCCACCCCTTTTAAATAACCACTCCTTTGTTAAACTAACCCACCCCTTTAAATAACCACTCCTTTGTTAAACTAACCCACCCCTTTAAATAACCACTCCTTTGTTAAACTAACCCACCCCTTTAAATAGCCACTCCTTTGTTAAACTAACCCATCCTTTTAAATAACCACTCCTTTGTTAAACTAACCCATCCTTTTAAATAACCACTCCTTTGTTAAACTAACCCATCCCTTGGCTGATTTTGGGTGATTTTGTAAAGTAAAAATGTTCTTCCTTCCAGTCCTAAAGGTATGACTCTCTCATTATGACCATTTTTGGCCAGTTAATTATGATACACTGAGGTAGCTTGATGAATCTGGGCCCTAATCTCTTCAGAAAACATTTGTTTTTCCTTTCACGTCCTTCTCCCACAGAGATCAGAGGTCAGCGTTCGTACCTCAGGAGCTTGGCTCATCTCCCAGCTCACACCACACCACAACTTTTCCATGTACTGTATTTTCCACATTCATCACAGGTTTTGTCTTCCACGCAGTGTTTGGTCTGTGCTGCTATTGCAGATTTGTTGTACGCTTTTTCTCCCAGCCACAGGATACTAATTGGAAATTCTTGCAAGCAATGCCACAAACAGAGACGTCAGAGTTCTAAGAAGTTTAATATAAATTTAAAGTACTCTGCAGCATGTGTCAGACACACATTTAGAGAGGTATAAAGAGGTCACTGCCTGACTTCTTACATGTACGACTAAATGAATTGTTGTGTTGTAAAGCATTTCTGTTATTTTGTCCACCTCCAGTTGTATAAACTTATTCTTTGTGAATCATCATTTTGTGCACTTGCTGTTCCTAAAATACTTAGGTCTTCATGAGGATTGAGACAATAGAGGACTGAGCCGAGAGAGCTGCTGGTTATTAACTCACAATCCAGATAAGCAGAGATCACTGCTGCTGCTGCCAGCAGCACTGAGAGGCAACAACACCAACACCTTGCACACGAGATAAGGGAATTAGAGGGACAAAGGCGACAGTTTTTGTGCAGTCTGCCGACACAAGCACAGTAGAGTACTTTTTCCCCTCTGCACCACCAGCAGGCCTAACACACAGAGGGACAATGAGGCATGAACTGCAGGGAGCGATGCAGAGGCAAGGAAAGCAACATGGAGGCCTGCATGCGCTTCATCCTCCTCCGTAAACCTTTCAGCCTGCAGCCACTCATGAAGCCACAGCCCTGTCTTCACAGAATGCCTGCATCAGCAGGACTGGATCTCATGTCTCTGTGTTGGAGTGAACACCAGAGGATGGGTTCACTCAATGGAACATAATGATAAGAGGTGTGCACATGCACACCTCCAAAGGTATGCTAAGGTATTTCAAATGAAATATGAACATTTGTAGAAATTTGATTTTAAATTCTTCACTACTTCCTGACTCTGGAGTTCACCATCAGTCATTTGCTGCTGAATTGTCCCAGTTTCCCCCTATGGGATCAATAAAATTCATCTTCATCTCCTTGTGTGAAATTTCTCATGTCACAAGTATTGCTCTAAAGAGCCAAATAGCTGGAGGCGCCTCTGCAGACGTTATCACATCCCAGTCACTTCCACAGCGTCAGTGTGCCCGCTGCCCCCCCCCAATAAAAAAAAGAGATTCTGCATTATTTGACTTCTGCACCTGCCTGGAGGGGACGCCCGTATGATGTGTTGAGGGGGGTCGGCCAACGCTTCCCAGAGCAGACAAAGCAATAAACTGAAGAGGCGTCGACGGTGGAGGTGGCAGCAGCATGGAGGACAAGTGATAAAAAAACAGAGTCCATTAAGAATATCAGTGTGGGAGCTTCAGAGGAGTTAAGGCCCTGTGTCAGTGGAAAGACATCTGGACACTGCAACCTTTCCTCACATGTCTGTCTGCGGTCTGTTTTGGTTCTGGGTCACATCCCCCTGTCTGGATCCCACTAGCTTCACACTCACCCCGGAGGCTCGATGTCCAATTAGATCACACAATGCAGCAGTAAGCAAGCTGTCACTGAAGAACTGAAGCTGGAGGAAAAAACAAAGGTCTCATTCCTCCAAGAATAACATGAGGCAGTTTGTAATCCAGACCTGTCACTGATAAACAATTATAGCAAATGTATCTTGTGTTTAATACAAAAAATAAACCAGATCAGACTGAAGGCCAGTATAGTGCCGTCTAATACCTCATGCCATAAAGCATGTCCCATCAAATCAAATCAGGAACTTCCAGGGCTGATTTATTCGAGTAAAACTTAACTGATGCAGACACATATAGAACATTTACCTTATTAGGAGACTTTGTTTTAAGTAACATACATTTAAAAACACACACTTATATCCCAGTAGTTACTATCCACTTTATTAACACTGCTGGTGCTCATTTAGCCGGTCATCCAGAAACAATAGCCTCGGGCCGTCTGCTAAGTGCTCCCCATGCAGCAGATACTCTCCCTGAGCATTTGTATTCAAAATGCACCACAAGTGTTCACGTCCCTCTCCAGTGTGCAACAGATTCATGCATGATGCATTCACCGGCATCGGCCCTTTGCTGCAAAGGTGCTCATTCTCTGTCAACAACAAAAAGACAATCACAAGCGTCCACAGAGAAACATCCCTGTACAGTTCTAAAAAACGTGAATAAAGCTTGTGATGCTGCAGCAGTCACAGATCCCAGTGCTGTTTACTGATTCCAGCACTGATGAGGAGAAGATGTCTCAATCTGTAAACTTGAAAAGGGACAATAGAGGGTGGTCTCTCTCTCTCTCTCTCTCTCTCTCTCTCTCTCTCTCTCTCTCTCTCTCTCTCTCTCTCTCTCTCTCTCTCTCTCTCTCTCTCAACAAAAATCCTGCCGTCACCATTATTGATCATTGTCAAAGGGAATCTCCTTAAAGAAAGATGCTGTTGGTAACAGAAGGGCTGCAGCTGGTCAGCGGTGCAGCTGTCAGACAGGAAGCCATCTCAGCCATTATAACACTATAGCATGATAGAATGTAGCAATTAACTTAAAGCATATGTTTTTATTCATTTTAATGTTCATTTTATTTAACATTTTATGCGTAGTTTTTTATGTTCAATCTCTTATGTTCAATGTTAAGGATGTTCATTTACAGGCTCACATTTATGTTGTAGGCATGTGGGAGACCAGCTGAACCATCAGATATAGCCGTCACTCTGGTTTAACAGGTAGAATAGAATAGTTCGAATTAGTTACAATAAATTCTTTTTTAAGGCAAACATCTAATCATAAGAGTGGTAGGAATCAATTTGTTACTGTATTTAGAACCTTTTTAACTCACAGCATAACCATGTCATGTGATCTGTTACCTCAGAAGATTTTAATAGACATTACTGGGGCCAACGAAGAAAACTGTAGATGAGCATTTAATATCCAGGAATTCACATTCTAGACACTGAACTCAGTAACAACGTGACCACATTTTCCCACAGTGGCCATATTCAGCCATGTATTCTGTTTATACTCCACCCAGTCAAGCCTTAGATTTCCTTCCTTGCAGTGATGGTAGGACTAGTTGCTGCTGTAGAGAAAAGGAAATGAAAGAATTCAAGTAGGTGGTTGCTGTGTTAGAGGCCCCTCTATAAGGCATCAGTAGACTTAATGTGAGCAGCAACAGCCAGTGTAGAGTAATTAGTGATTAGTGACTACTGAGAATAATTTTGTTGGCCTGTTTGGTTTTGAGCTTTGTTCCACCTGCTTTCTTTTGGCCTTCCTTTAGTTTAGTTTATATTAGTGACACACATGCAAAGGCTGAGCAACGTGACTTCAAGTCAACATCACTGTTATCGAGGATCATGGATAACTTCATTTATCCCAGAGGGGAGAATTGTTGTGCAGCAAGCAGAACATGAAACAACATAAAACAGACAACAATAATACAAATTAACAACCAGACATCAACAATGCAGCAGATAAAACAACAGTCAATTAAAACAGATATAGATAAAAACAATGAAAATAGTTACAATTAAATAAATAAATAAAAACAGTGGGCTATAAAAAAGAATAAATATATAATATGTGGGCTTCATTAAAATGATCAAATAATTACACTGCATTGTTTAAAAGGTCAATGGCAGCTGGTACAAAGAAGTTGTTAAGCCTGCTTGTCCTACTGTACACTTAGAAATGGTCAATCTCTGTCCAGACGGCAACACCTTCAAATCCTGGATTATGGCTCAAATCAGCCTGAATCTAAACCACACATGATTCATTCATGTCTACTTTGATTTAAATACATCCAATAATGACCAAAGGTGTTCGATATTTGTCAGTAAATCAACATGAGGATTTGTATCTTGCCAAAGAGTCTGAGGTTAAAAAGCTCATCATAGCGACAGACACAGCTGCTCCAGTAAAAAGCCTTCACTGTAACTTCAAACAGACGCCTCCCACATCTACAGTCTGCCTTTTAAATCACTGACAGTGAAGCTGGACAAGGAGTGAAACGATTCCTTCCTGATGATCCCAGCCTAATGTTGACAGCATGTAAAACTGCAGAAGTCATTCTTTTCCAACTTCCTCTCCAAAGAAGATATGGAACCTAAGAACTTTGTCATAAATCAGGGGTGGGAGGGGCTGCAACTAAAAGAAATAATGGTGAAAAGTGAAAACTAGCTTTTAGTACTCCAGGGGAAGAATGACTCTTCGCTTGGAAAATGAGACCATGAACAATTTAACTTGTTTGGATGGGTGGGCAAAACAACAACAAATGGAAAAAATGTAAAGATCAAGGTTGCATGTTGCAAATGTGGTCAGTCTCAAAACTGACCACATGTCAGATTGAGACATTCCAGATGATGAAGTCAGCCATTGTGGGATGTTGGCTGGAAAACAACCAATTAGAAGGCAAGGAGCCATCATTGCTGTGACCAACATGAATCACATGCAGCTGAGGGAGGAAGTGAGCAGCTTCCATGGGCAGGTGATGACAGATTGTTGCCCTTACTGGTCAGGTGACTAAAGTAGCTGGGGCAGGTTGGGCACAGTGTGACCTCTTGACTCAACAATAAAAACCTCTGCAGCCCCAGAAGGAAGCAACTCCTCTGCAAAGCATTAAATGAGCTGCTCTTACTCACTTCTTAAACCTTCCTTTTACATCTTTTTTATAACTATTTATTGAACCAAATACCAAACTACACAGCAGTCTGCTCAATGGTTGATGTGTCAATCCCAAATGTCAACCCAATGGTATAGAGGAAAAGTCAGGGGATCACCATCCAGGGTTGGACCGGTGTAACAATCAAAATAACATCAAAATAATAAATAAAACAAGACCAAGTCTAACATGAGAGAAGATGTATCTACATTCGAAGTGTGTAGGGGAGACTTAAAACTTTTATAAAAGATGGCTCCTGCAACTGTTTCACAATAAAAGCCATCATAAGAAAAGAAGGGTTTGTGTCCACTGAAACGTGAGGCTTTTAATTTGAAATGCATGCAGGAAGAGGGAAACACATCCCAATAGTGTACAAAACTGTTTCCATCTGTAATTGAAAACAGCACAAAGACAACATACCAAATGATTAATATGAGAATTTTTTTTTAAATCATATGCCCACTTTGAATTTGATGCCAGCAATACGTTTCAAAAAAGTTGAGAAATGTTGTCTTTGTGCTATTTTCAATTACATATGGGCTTTCAATGATTTGCAAAATCAAGCCCATATGTAATTGAAAATATCAATATCTATATATAGATATATCATGAAGGTAATATTACTGTATTGTGTAAAATCAGTGATCCCGGGGCTCCTTCTATCCAGCCACATGCTGCTGGCTCTCTCCACCTACACCTGACAACACTGGTGAGGTTGGTTGATTTGTATTTGTTCAACCAGAGGTTGAGATATTTCAGATATTTCAGATATTTCAGATATGTGGTGGACTGACAGGCATTGCCATCATAGAGCTATGTGGGTCAGTTGGTGTTGCAGTAAGGAGATAAAATCTTACAATGTGTCGAGTTCAGTTCTGAACACTTGTCATCTGATCCTGTCACTTCTCTCATTTAAAATCATTTCTTAACCTTTATTATCTGATGTTTTGGCTGTTACATGCAAACATCCACATATGTTTTCCACCTAATTACAGAGAACATCTAGACTCTTGTGTATAATTAATTATTAATAATTAATATTATGGCTACTCTTATTGTTTTGGCCCACAGGCAGATGAAGATATTCTTTTCAAAATGTACACATTCAGTGGTTAAACATCATCTTATGGAGAAGGGGTGGGATTGAATAAGTTTGTACTTCTTCTCACTCCTTTTCTAATATGTAAAAATGTCAAGTGTTTTACAATTTCTTTTGCTTTATGCTTTTCATTGTCTGTAAATATTATGTCCACTATCTTTACGTATTCGAAATAAACATCTCAATCAATCAATCAATCTTATTGGCAGAACCTTTAATTTCTGGCTGATTGTGATATTTCATTTTACAGCCTTTACAGGACAATACTGATGATACACATTCATGTATAGTATTCAAAGTATGCTGCCCTCTGTATTTAACAAGTCATTCAGTTTGTATTAGTTTCTGATGTTGACACCTAAACAAATAAGTAGTGTAAAAGGTTATGTAGGGATGCTTCTATAGGTTCCCTTAGTCTCATTATTTTTTTATTTTATTTTAGATACTGTATTCATCCCACAGGGGGAAATTCTCTCTCTGCATTTGACCCATCCCTGAGGAGCAGTGTGCTGCATTTACATTATGGCACCCAGGGAGCAGATTGGGGTTCAGTATCTTCCTCAAGGATACTTCAACTTATAGAAGTATGGGGATTGGGGCTGGGGATTGAACCACCGACCTTCCGTTCCATGAACGACCGCTCTACCTCCTGAGCCTGGTGTTTTCCCAGCTTTAATTGAATAACAGTACTGTAACTGGTAGCATTAGCGAGGTTAGCTGACACTGTAGTAGTAGTAGTGTCTATACAATTTCATTGAGGATATGATGACATAAGAAAAGAGGCCAGTCCATCAGTCACAATGAGGGCTGCCCTACTTCACAAAGCCCAAAATACTCATCCTAATGTAGCCTCATCCTGTGCATCACCTGTCAAAATAGAAACAGCTGCAACCACAACATTGTTAACCATTTCTGAGGCCTTGTCTTTTTAGAATTCACTGAGATACAGAGAGGAGCTCCATGATGAATGAGTTTGTGGTGCAGTGAGAGTGCAAGCAGCCCTTTTCCCCTCGCAGGATGTAGAAAGCCACAATAACAAACAGGCAGTGACATACATGGTAGACATGATGTATGGATATGCATGAACACAATCTCTCAGAAACTTTAAATACATTGCCATGCAGTACAATGTTAGCACCATGGGGGTACAGATGCAGCTACATGAGTATTAAACTGAAAAGAACTACATGACCTCATTCCTCAAGAGGATGGTAAACATCGTATTTAGTTCTCTTCTGAGTTTTCTGACCGGTGTTAAATGAATACAAAATAAATGCAAGGACAACTTTTCCATGCTTTAGTGGAGCCTTGAGTCATCTGAATCTCAAATGTTGAAGGAATTATAAGTGATTGCTGGTTTTGGGACCACAGGGGGTCGACTAAATAATAGATTGTACAAGGTAATGTAATCCAATATAACAGAGCTGGAAGTTCATTTCTGACCTTGGAAATAATCTTAACTCAGTGGTGAATCTCCTCGTTTCTAAATGCAGACTCAGCACTGACCACAAACCATTCAACACCTTATCCATCATCCCAGCAGTTTGCTACACAAGGAAATGGATGGATTTCCATGAATTTGGGTAAAAGATCTCCAGAGAAAGAAACCAAAAGGATTTTCACTAAATTCCATCGTTACTTTGGTTTCTGTATGTCTAAAAACATGCAAAGCTAACAATAAAGCAGATAAATTAAACATATGAATTCAATATATGCCAAGTAATTTTTCACAGAGAGAAAGAAAGAAAGAGAGAGAGAAAGAATGAAAGAACAAAAGAATCATAAATAAAGAAGTATAAATTTAAAAAACTGAAAATTGACAATAAAATTTAAAAACAATATGTACAATATGTTAATTAAAAGAAATCAGTCAAAAGTATACACAAAGTATTTCAGGATGATGTATTTCTGGATGGTGAAACACAATCTGCTCATCTCTGATCTACAGGTCTGTTGTGTTGTTCATACGCCTGTTTGGATTAAACACAGTGAAGTGAGACGTTTGGTCCCACTGGTCTGCAATCAGAGACTGGGCCAATCTGCAGCGATGCTTACTGAGGACCAGAGCCAATCACACAGCTGCTCTTGGCAGCCATTAGCAGACTCATCACAACATGCTGTGTTGGGTATTTCAGGTGTTCTGCACAGGTCCTCCAAGTCACAATAACAATCCTGTAAACCTGCTGGTTTGTGAGTAATTTATCCGGTATTGCTCAGAGCCAAACTATAATGAACACAAATCCATAGACATGCTTCTTTCCACTATAAGGTCACTAAAAAAAGGAGATGATCCCATGGTTTAAGGAAAGGTGAGAAACACCTTCAGGACTGTAGATGTTGAAAAAGTCTCCAATCACATATTTTCAGCCTGTAAATGTTTTGCTTCAACTGGAACTGAAGTTGAAATTAAAATCAGTGTGTCACACATACATATATATATGTATATATGTATCTTCTAAATGTCTTCTTGTTTACTTAATATGCATTATTTCTGCTTGTATTGCTGTGTACGTGTTGCTATTTCTCATTGGCCAACCATAAAAAAAGCTTAATGGAAGAATTTATGACTGCACATGCTCCCACTGCAGGTAGGCTACGGCCGGGTGGACCACCACAGACTCATCACCTGCAGTGAGGGGAAAATCACTGTTGCTATGGAAACACCACTTAGGAAACCCATGATCCCAGACACACATGCTGCCTTTAGCCTAATTTTCTCAAATTCATACTGGTCCATCAGGTGTTGTTATGAATGCTGAGAAACATTCACTCTTATTAATCCTCAGCATTCTGCCATGGGATCAGTAGGATAATTACACTGAAGAGGGCTGCTCTGTCATTCATGTTATCCTGAGCAGTGATTTTAGTTACCACAACAAGAGAGCACAGCCTCTATAATAAATCATACCAATCAAGATTATTATCTGATGGATCAAAACCCTGATTGGACAAAATGACAAAACTAAAATGGAGTCAAATTAATTGCAAGCTAATATTTAGCAAACTCACCAAAAGGTCCCTGTCCCAAACACATTTAACCTTGACTTTTAAAAGGTAATATATCAAAGGTAAAATGTTCAACAAGTCATTCACAGCTGCCACATTGTCTGTAAAGTAATATACCTTTAGGGAAAAGTACTTATTAGCTGCATTAGCTGAGAGTTTAGTGAGAAGACTGATGGCACTGTGAATGAGCTGGTAAGACTCCTCCTGATTTAAGTGTTGATGCTAAGCTAAGCTAACTATGTCCTGAATTCATATATGACAGGCAGGCATGGGAGACATCTTCCTACTCTTGGCAAGAAAGCAAAGAAAATTCACAAGCCGGGATCAGTAACATGAAGGCTGTCGGAAGAAATCTGACATTTTTCTGTTTTTTCTGTTTCGCTTTTACAAAAAATGCACTAATCAATATTCTTACATGAACAATGGATGAAGTGGCTGAGTGTACGACCAACCACTAGAGGCCTACAGCCTCGGTATATGGGGGGCGTTCCAACCACTGGGCTATCTGCGCCCCACAGCTTAACTGTTTTGACTCTCTTTGCTCTTATTAACCTAATTTTCAGCCACAACATGCAGCAGTTTTAAGGAGAGAAAACATCAGATAAACCTACATTACGCCGACTCAATCTGACATGATAAACAAAGGGAGTCAGATATTTCCATCATGGGCTGATGAAGACCGAACCAAAACTATATGGTGAGTGAAATTTGGAAAATCAATAGGTGGCCAAATATTTGAATCCAAATTACTGCTAATGATACTTGATAGAATAGAATGGAATAACACTTTATTAATCCCCCGAGGGGGAAATTCAGGGTGTCACAGCAGCACAGTGTACCGAATAAGATAAAAATGAAGTGCAACACAGAGTGCATGAAGAACAATAAATCTGCTGGACGTGTAGATCGGTGACAGAGTGTTGTTCACCATAACAACATTCACCAGGTTATAACATTTCAACTGTGTCTACAGGTTAAAAACGTGAGAAAAAAGTAGCTGTAATATAAAGTCTATGTCCTTCCTAGCAGGCTGTATCATCTCATCTGAACAAATTCATATTAATGCAACACCAAAGTTGTGAAAAAGTTCAAAAGTAAGACAAAAACTGCTCACAGTCCAGTCAGGAAAGATCGGCTTCATCAGCCAAAATGCTGTACATACTGTACAGAGAGCAAACCTTGTAACTCCGCCTTTGACACCATTACATAAAGCTCAGGCACACAGAGAAGAGATCACATGTTGCGGTCATTAATGCATCATCATAATGAACTCTTTGCTTTCCACTAAGGTCGCCTGAGGACCTGGCATCCACAAAGAAATGACTTTTTCCTCTTGGACACAGGCTCCAAGCCTCGCTCTATTGTTAGCTCATGTGTCCTGTAATATGTCAACAATTATCTTGCTCTGCAATTATTGCAGCGCCGGCAGTGACATGGAAATGTGGAAAACAAAGAGGGAAAAAGCACAAAGGCAGGCTTAACGACTGACTGGAGTTGCTGAGTAAACCCTGTGAGAGTTGCATGTGGTTAAACAATTAACAAATTAGCCGACTGGATAAATAATGTGATTCCATGTGTTTATTCAGAGGCATGCTTGGAGGCGAAGACACTTCAAATGCAGCGTGCTGATGCTGATGCTGAGTCAGTATTATGTTTACAGTGATGCTAAAACAAGTGCAGCAGCTGGAAAACAGCAAAACAGCCAAAGACCTTCCTACAAGAAACTGAACAGAGGTTCAGGAAAACAGAGATACTGATAGAAACACAAACTCCTTTTGCACCAATCACACCATGAAAACTCTCTTAAGTAGGAAACCATGAAAACAATGCATGATGTGAGCGAGGGGAGAGTGACGGGAGGCACAAATGTGTTTGTATCCACATTCATGCAATATGGAGGAGGTAATCATCACTGTGGCAAAGTCAAAGTGGCTTTTCAGAACAGCAGCAGAGGAGTGCATTAGCTGTTCATTAGCCACGAGGCAGGGAGCCATGAGCACATTGATTATGTCTGTGTGCAGCGCCAGAACCTTTGTCTGTGGCCGCCGGACATCAGAGAACCGCTGTCTCTGTCGCACAGAACCACCAATACTGATGTTCACCTGACGCCTCACTGAGGACCCAGGAGACACATTCAAACACAAATTATTACCAGACATCACTGCCTTGACACAGCAAACCAAACAGGTCAAATGTGAGGAATGTTTTCCAATTCAGCGAGGCAAAGTTTGCTAAAAGGTGCATTAAAATAAAATTTAAAAGAAATGATCAACCAGACAAGCCTGTCCGTCCGGCTGTTTGTCTGACCTTTTGTCTGATGATGATGGGAGGGAGAAGGGGAGGCGAAGAGGAGGAGCAGTGACTTCATGTCTGTAACGTGTGAAAACTTCAATAAGAAAGAAAAATGAATTAAAGACACATCTGCAAAAACGTTGACAAGACAGCTGAAACTGCAAACAAGGTCAATTGTGACTCTTTCTATAATGAATTTGGTGCTTTTATAGTTAAAAAAATCTTTGTGAGACGAGAACAGTGATAATCTGTGACACCATGAGATGGTAAAGAAGTCGTGACCGAGCCTCTGACAGAAGCACCACTGTGCATGTTCAACGCAGCCTGTGGAAGTAAACACAGATGTTTGAGATGTTTTAGGTGTAAACACCAGGCCAGCGACTGTCATTGGACTGAATAGGTTACCTCATTTGTTTAAGAGCCCAGTCCTGTCTAATAATACCACCTGGTACCTTAATACTCAATAGTTCACTGGTAAAGCTCAGGCATCTTGAAGTGGGCGATGATGGATGACCTCCCTCTCACTCCTCTCCCACTTCAGGCGTCTCCTGTCCTGACCTGAACCAACTGTGTCCTGGTCAGAGCCGTCATAAATCACCTCGGTATTGTATTCGCTGTCATCAAACTGGCCTCCATCAGTCCCGGAGGCTTGATCCTGGTCCAGCCCTGTTCCCTTAGACAATGCTGAGGCCAGTTCTGTTGCCCAGCTTCGGCTCTTACCCAGAACCACACCCTGCCAGCATCCCCAACAGGGTTCCCCATGTCAGGGGTCTTAAATCCTTCTGCTCCCAACGGTCCAACGCTGCTGATGGTGTGAACACCACCAGCACTTACAAACACTTCAAAATGGTAGATGCATGGCTAACTGAGCTTTAGCTATGCTACACCCTAAATGTTCAGAGTATGAATTATAAAGGCTGGCCAGTTCTTACATACTGCACCTTTAAATGATCACAAAATAACACATGATTCATTAAAGTAATAAAGGAGTTACTTTACTGTCAGCAGTTGTTGTGCATGCTGCTGTGGTGTTACACAGAGTCTGATGGGTGTTATTGGTTTGTTCACTGATCACAGTAGGAGTGAGGTCTCTCTTCAACTGCTCCAAAGTATGCCGTAAGCTTAATGGAAGAACTGGGACTCGTTTGTGTGTGCTTAAATTAGCTTCCTACATTTGCACATGCACTGAGCCTGTAATGCAATAAGCCTCTCATTAGCCTCTGTGAACTTTTGATATCCTCGATTTTTAACGTTGTGTTTTGCATTGCATCAAGATACTCTGGCCCCAGTTCAAAAAAGATGGAGTCATTTTTTGCAAGTTGCAAATTATGTGGTTACTTTTTTCTTTAGGTACAGAGTTTTCTTGTAAAATGGATTGTGTGTATCCTTGAGGCCCAGCAGATGATTTCCTGAATATTGAATATAGAGCATTATTTACAGCCACAAAGTGTTCTTCACTGACAGTGATGATATTTGTATTTATTACAATGCTTCTTTGTGTATTATTGCCACCAATGAACAAGAACTGGTTTCAAAACCTAATGTGTGTCTTTTGGAGGGTGGGTTTGTTAATATTATATGTTTAGGTATTTTATTTGTTATAATCTTATGTCACTTGTTGCTGTATTCCCTCTAATGCACATTTAAAGCACATTGAGTTTATACCTAATAAATGAGCTATATAAATTAAATTACCTTTAACGCATATCAAAACCAAACCATAAATTCCAGAAATACACTGGAAACACCCACAGCAAAAAAAGTAAAGGTATTCCTTTTCTTTTTATGAACCTGCTGCTACAATGAGGACAATCTAACTTGTGACCAGCTGCTAAAAAATCTCAAAATCTATCTACATTTAATCAAGATTTAACATAAATATAAACATAACCTGACTTAATAGCTGACAATAAAGACTATAATTACCTTATCAATTTTTAAAATTATCAATTTCCCGCCACCTTATTGGTTTGTTTTCCTCTGAACTACTTCCTGAGTGATGGACCAACTATTAATTAGTTTTGGTTTTGTGTGGCATAACCATGTGACCTTAAATGAGGTATATTCTTTGGCTATAAATCATTTTATTCACAGAATGACAAAAAATTGATCTATTTAATATGTCACAAATTCCAGCAAATTTTATCAATAAATTTAGTATGAATACCCAAACAGTGTTGCAGTATTTGACTGCTAAATATATATTTACAACTACTTTCACTATCCTCAGTAAAGTCCAGGGTCCTAACAATAAAGCTATGACCCTGAATATCACTTGGTATTTTGCTAAAGGACACTTCAGCAGAGTTCTCCTGCTCTAAGCAGTGGTGCTCCTCATTCTTATGGCCTAATGTTTATCTCGTCACACTAGCAGCCATGTTCCTGTCTGATAACAGCCTCTGTGGAGAAGAAGGCATAAGACCCCCCACTTTCTTCCACTTCAGACCTCCTAATCGCTCCATTCATGTCCACCCAGCCCCATGAACCTCCTTCACCGTCAGGTCTGGTCTACTGGGACTCCTCTCACTGACATAGGATGAGATTTGCTGCACGTATCGTCTCTATAATGCAGAGTCTTCCCACCACACTCCCCCCTACAGTGGTGCCACTGGGAGGGGATACGTGGTGATCCTCAGAAGGCAAAAGGCACAATGGGTGGTGAAGAGTTCCCAGTGAGCACAAATGTTGCCTCTAAGGTGCTCTGTTGCTGCTCAATGTGTTGCTCACCCTCCTCCAACTTCACATTAACCAAAAGGTTCTCGCTTACACAAAACCCTTTTAGCTGAAAAGGGAGACATTTTTTCTTTGCCTTTTCAGAACCTTCTGCGTTCACATGGCATTGTTTCCGAAATGATCCCTGAACACACAGATCCACAAAAACGAGTGACAACGCTGTAGCCTGTATTCCAAGGCAGTAGTTGGTGGTGTAACTTTTCACAGTGGTGGCTCAGCAAATCTACATTGGAGGAGGGTTAAACTAAACAGAGTCTGCAGCACAAACAAAACCGGACAGGCCGACGTTGTTTGTTTGTTGTTGTTCTAGTAGACTGTTTGGTGTCTGTGTACACGACAAAGGCACATGCACGAAGCGGGGCCGTGTCATCGCTTTCAGCCTGCTCATTTACACGACACCGATACAGTGGCTGCATTCAGGAGCCCGTTTTTAAAAGTTTGGTTTCAGTCTCTGCAAACGCCGTTCTGTATAAACAGACGGCCAAAACGCAACAAAAGGTTTCAGTTGTTGGGTGAAACAGACATCGTGTAAACGGCCCCTAAATCAACTCTTATCAGGATGCTGAATCCTGGAGAAAAGCTTAGGCTTTGTCACAATGTTCACAGACTTCACTTTGTAAGATCAGTTTAATGTGTCCATACTTTCAATAACATCTGTGTCAGTAATTTACAAAGGGATAAATAGGGCTGTTCTATGTCATTCATACTTTTTACCACCTGGTGTGAACAAATGACCAATAGAAATCCCTGTTAGGTTTTTCCTATCAAACCTGGCAGTTTTATAATACATGATTAATTATGAATGCATTGGACCAGAATGATTTGTGCTGATACACCTTTCTTGTCATGATGGGTCATACTGATACTTGATCCTGTCTTATCTTATCAGACTGTTGTGGATATAAACACCAGTAATGTGTCTGATTCTTCTATCTTGTTGCAAAGCTTCAGTTTTGTCATTTGCATTGTGTTCTTGAGTCCAAATTATATGCAGTCAGTCTTTTAGATGATTATAATCCTGCTGTATTATTGCAAATCACTGCATCAAAAATGGGATCTGAGAAGAGTTGTAAGGTGCATCATATTCACCAGCAGAAAAAACTGCAGGCAAGACATCAAGCACAACTCATACTGCAGGTCCTGGCACTGTTTACAACCACTGCTGATCACTGGCTGGTTGCACATCATGCTGCTGCCAATAATGCTGCTCTGTCCATGTGAGTCTGTTCAGCTTGAGTGCAGTTTGTAATCAGATTTAATCATCCTCATGTCTGGGTTCGACTATCCTCTGATCCCTCCCAGAATTGGTGTCTTTTCTTTTTTCTTTTGTTCTTCGTGCACATTGAAGGTATCGGTGTTTTAGATCTGATTAAACATTTTTTACCTAGAAAGAGCTTTACAACTCAGTGAGTGCTGCCACACCCATCCTCTGTCTCTTTAACAGAGCATTTACCAGTGTTGGTCCATTTCCTCCAGGACTCCAGTGCTTGTTATCATTGTAGCACCCTTATCTCTCTGTTGCTCTTGCTTTGCTGACCTGACCTTCCACTGTCCATTTATGTATGTGTCTCTCTGTGAGAGACGGGCGTTGACAGAGATTATATGGCCCTCCAGGCAGCTGTAAAGGATGTCTTACGGCACCATGCTGTTCCAGATGCAATGCTTTTCCCGAGACTGCAGCGTGGAGGAGGTTTGATGTTAGGATGAGGGAGTGAATTGATCTGCTAGGAGTTTGAGGGGGAAGAAGACCAAAGGAGGGATAGACAGTTTCTTTTCATGTACCACAGAGGAGATTAATGTCCAGCTAGTCGCATGGAAAAAAAAGGGAATCAAACAAGGCGACAGCATGAAGCCCTTTTCTCACTTTCTTGTATTCCCCAGTGTCAAAATATGACAATCCAATTAGTGCTCCATTTCAGACAATTCACGGCTGTTCACTGAGTGTCAAGCCTAAGAAGAAAGAGAAGAAGAGGCGAGGATGGAGCCTTGACATTGTTAAAGGTCCGTTGAAGACAACACCTTGTGTATGTGCAAGGAAAAGGGAGCTAAGGCAGGAGCTAAGGAAAAGCAAATGTTAAAGGTCCAATCTGTTGGATTTAATGGGATCTATCTGCATATTCATTGCATGCAGATAGATCCCATGTTTCCATTGGTTGGTTGGTTTGTTAGCTGGATTACGCAAACAACACTAAATGGATTTCCACACAACTTTTACATTTTGGTGAAGAGCTAAGTAGTCTTGTAGGCCTGTTGGCCTTGGAACAGGTAGGTGGTCTACAGTACATAGTACCATTCAAATGATGTTCTGTTTTCATTCATGTCTGATCAACTCGGTTACCTTGGAATGAGCCCTTTTTATCATCAGTCATGTTAGAAGTCATCCAATTACTGACCCTGTCAATCTTACCTTGATCAGAGGTCAAACTAAAGAAATCATTCAGCAGTGTAAGGACACCTCAACGGACTAATACAGCGTCGGTTTTTTCAATGAACCTAATCTGAAGTGGTGTCCAAGTGTAACACCGATATTTGTTAGACCACTGAGGAACTTTTCAAGCAATAAAAACGGAGTTTTCAGAGGAAACAAACAATCAATAACAGACAAAGCTGAAAAACGTTTTTTTTAAAACTCACTACTTTAATTGCACACTACACACTTCATTGGCACTGAACATTATTAGGTGTAAATTGTGAGGACTGGAATCAGTGTCATTGATGGAGATACCAAATCATGTTTCAGTCTTTCAGAGCGGCATAACGTCAAGGAGAAGATGTCAATCTAATCTCCAGAAGAATCTCCCGAGGCTCCAGCGTAATCTGTTCGAACCGATGTGAACACACGGACACACAAGCCGAATTAAGCAAGCCTATTGGACAGCTTTTACCCCCTGGTTCAGCTGCTTCCAACTTTTTTTACATTACATACAGATGCAGGGGTGTGACGTCTGAAGCTGCTGTAATCAACAGGTTTTCAGAGCTGCAGTGCAACAAGACCAATCCTTGAAAGCATCAGTGCAGTATTGATGTGTCTTGGCTGGACTCCAGCCCCACTCAGAGCGCTCTTAAAGAGACTCCGGCCAAAATATTGTGTGGGATAGAGCCAATCAACGACACAACATGCAGTAATTGGACAAGCCAAGAATGGGTTTTCCTTGTTTACAGGACACACCCGGGGCCAAAGGTTCTCTTGTCCATAAATGAGCTCAATCAGTGACAAACAATACATCCTCCTGTTGTAGACTGTTTGTCTCATAAGGAGATTCACTCTGCTTTGTTGTAAGGAATGTAGCTAATGTTCTGACGAACGTGTTGAAACCAAGCTCTCTCTTATCACTATATCATTTATTTATTGATGAATAAACAGAGTCTATCTGTCAACGGAGACATTTCACAACCAGTGTCTTATCTGAGATGCTTGTTTGGAGAAGGCTGAGCACCAGACTGACGATACAGGAGGCAGATAAAATCCTCCAGCAGAGATCAGTCATTAATGAAACAAACCGATCAAATAAGGCTGATCTGTCCTTCCACACTTTACCCCGTCTTCATCATCCATTTGAAGCCTTTTTGGCATGTTTGTGGTACAACTTGCAAGGGTCTTTCATTTTAGTGTCCAAATGAGCTTCAAATACAACCCCTGACCTTAAACCTAACTGTAGCATCAAAGTGTTATTAGTCAGTGAGCAACACCGTAAAACAAAAATCAGAAAAACAAAAAATGTCAAATTTAAGTAAAATATTCTAATTCAAATTAAGTCAGAAAACAATTTACAGTATATTTCAGTTAGGTTTACTCATTTTTTTCTAAATTATTATGATCAAAAACTTTCAATGTGCGACAGCAAAAAAAAAACGGTTTATGCATTTTCTGTAAGGTTCCTGGAGGCAGAGCATGCGCACTAAAATCACCCCTTTACTGCAGGGCCTCCAGATACAAACAGCCATTCAACTACTAGGATTAACATTTAATCATACATTATACCTTTGTCCCAGCTGGATTCCAACCCACAATCTTGGTGCTGTAATGCAATGGTGCTATCCACTACGCCACCATGCTGGTCTGTCACAGTACATGTGAGAAGTTTCTGCTTCTCTATCTTTCAAAAAGACGATGCATTATGTTTGATGTAATGAAAAAAAAAGCTAAATTTGCATTCAGAATTAGTTTGAATGCAAAAGTACACATTAATATAAGATAAGACTAAGATTTAGATTACCTTCAACTACTTCCGCTATAACAAGCTAGCATTATAAATTAGTTAATTATTGTACATTTACATGCATTTGTATGTAGTTTAAGAAAGAATACTGGTATAATATGGTAATATTTCTGTAAAAAAATTAGAAATACATGGAATCTGCCATTATTGGCATTACACTAAAAAAACAGTTTGCTTATTAATTTAAAGACAATGTCTGGAATGAAATAAAACAAACAGAAAACCACTGTAAAAAATGTTTTTTTTTTCAAGAGTTATTTTCCATAAGATTAAAAAAATTTTTACAGTGAACATATTGCTTAGTTTTTCTTTTTCCCCAAAGCCGTTATTATTTCTCCTTCATCTGCCTTCCAACGTTACTCCCCCCCCCCTCAGGCCATGCTGTGTCTAATATGAAACACACTCATGTCCATGAATACATGTGAGCACATGAGCGAGTCAGATAAATGCTGATTCCAGCCAGACACTCAGTAGGAGTTCATCTGATGATCCTACACTAAGGGGGCATTGAGCCCTCTACCCTCCCAGTTCACTCATCTGATTCATGACCTCTGTCCTTGCAAGTGGTGACCTCATGGGTGGATCAGAGATGAACATCAGACTGTGTGATAGGAGCAGTATGTTTGGGGGTCAGAGGTCAAGACGTGCAGAAGAGGAGTTGCCTGCGGTGTCAGGCGGAAAGCGTCATGTGATTTGAAAGTGGAAACCAAGGGCAACAGCGCAGCGTGGCGATTACTCTCTGCATCATTCATGTTAAACTGTACGTTCACCAGCAGCTCAAAGAGCAGGATGCCAAATGTATATCAGGTTTGCAGCTCAGTGGCTGAACTCTGTAGAACCAATGCAGTTTTACACAGAAAGGAGCTCTGAGCAGAGCTTATTTGCATTTGAGTTATTCAGTCTATAATGTTCATGGAATCAACAGCAACAAATTAACATGTGGTTGTGATCAAGAGCAGAGGAGACTGTATAATCTAGTTTGTGAACATTCCGGCTGTGATTTAATTTCCCAAATGTAAATCACAAATTGAACAGGTGTTTTGTGCCAGTATTACACGGCATTTAAAGCCCATACCTCATGGGTGGTTCAAGCCTAGACTTCAGGTAAGGAAATCCTCCTTCTTTTGAGGATTTTGCACATTAATCACATATGAGACTGTCCTCAGTGAGGATTTCTAGTGACACAAACTCTCTGTGACAAGAGAGCCACCATCTAAGCGGGATATTTCAGCATGCTCTGATGACTGCATCAGCAACAAATTCTGCCTGCCTGCAGAGTCACCTCCCCCCGCTGTTTTCAAATCACCAATACTAAAAAACCTGACCAGTGCAAACTGGGAGTAAGCTGTGGACAAGATGACAGGTCTCCTTCCTAGTTTAGCCTTGATGTTTTGCACCAGCTGTAACATCTCAACCACACAGTCAGTCGCAACCTTGGCATCACCCATTCACTATGAAAGACAAATCCCTCCCCCTCCACACCCAAACCCTAGCCAGTAACTGCCGCCATTGCCATTCCTCTTGCGTGACACGTCTGACAGTAATGCAGCTATCTGTCAGTGGCAGCATGTCATGGCGTAAATCACTGGCAACGCTCGATGAGCTCCAGACATCAGACCCAGCAAGTTGTGAAGACAGACTGGCGGAGACGGGTGGAGAGACACAGACAGCAACAGGGAGGGAAAGAAAGAGTTGAGGTAGAGAGAGGAACACAAATATTATGAAGATCGGCAGTAACCATGGTGATTCTGCTCCTGATTTTCTGTCCAAACTCTCCTCCCTTCATCCCTCCAACTGTTTTGGCAAAGACAAAGGGGGATGTTTGAGATAAGAGGAGATGCAGACCCATCAGGCCAATCGGACCCTTCAGACTCTTCAGACCATTCAGACCATTCAGACTCTTCAGACCCTTCAGACCCTTCAGACTCTTCAGACCCTTCAGACCCTTCAGACCCTTCAGACCCTTCAGACTCTTCAGACCCTTCAGACTCTCCAGACCCTTCAGACCCTTCAGACCCTTCAGACCCTTCAGACCATTCAGACCATTCAGACCATTCAGACTCTTCAGACTCTTCAGACTCTCCAGACTCTTCAGACTCTTCAGACCCTTCAGACCCTTCAGACTCTTCAGACCCTTCAGACCCTTCAGACTCTCCAGACTCTTCAGACCCTTCAGACCCTTCAGACTCTCCAGACCCTTCAGACCCTTCAGACTCTTCAGACCCTTCAGACTCTTCAGACCCTTCAGACCCTTCAGACCCTTCAGACTCTTCAGACCCTTCAGACCCTTCAGACCCTTCAGACTCTTCAGACCCTTCAGACTCTTCAGACCATTCAGACCCTTCAGACTCTTCAGACCCTTCAGACTCTTCAGACCCTTCAGACCCTTCAGACTCTTCAGACCCTTCAGACCCTTCAGACTCTTCAGACCCTTCAGACCCTTCAGACCCTTCAGACCCTTCAGACTCTTCAGACCCTTCAGACCCTTCAGACTCTTCAGACCCTTCAGACCCTTCAGACTCTTCAGACCCTTCAGACTCTTCAGACTCTTCAGACCCTTCAGACCCTTCAGACCCTTCAGACTCTTCAGACCCTTCAGACTCTTCAGACTCTTCAGACTCTTCAGACCCTTCAGACCCTTCAGACTCTTCAGACTCTTCAGACTCTTCAGACCCACCCAGGGTCCACCTCTCTGACCACAGCTTGATCTGCATGAAATATCTCCAAAACTAAAATTCCTACCTTTTTCATAGGTCTTGTCATACAGCACAGACAGGGGTGTGTCCAAAACCTCATTTCAAGCTCTGACATTCATTAGTGCAACCTACAGCCTTAGTCATTGGCTCAGTAGTGTGCATAATAAAGGGCAAAACCATACTAAAGATGTTTTTATTAAACCCTCCCAGCATGGTAAAGGGGGTCTCAGTCTGCATACATCCATCTCCTGACAGAGACGGGATCAGGGAATGTTCTCCAACCTCTGCAGATTTAATAATCGGTTGCTTTGCTGTATGTTTTCCAAGCCTGGCAGACACAGAATAAAACCATTTGCTTTTCAAAGGAGGACACTGGGATGTTGAAAGTGGTCCGTCACATTTCTGCATCTCATCTTCGATTCACTGTCCATGCTTGACTTGTTGTTTTTTCATGGCTTCTTGGGAAAAATTGGGTTCCTTTATTATTTGAAAAGATGCCTTTTGTTGATGTTTATGATAAACCAAACTATGTAAATAGAATCTCTTACTAGCTTTACAGAAAATTGTAGAAACAGAGAGGAGTTTCTGGCACAACTTTACCTCCTGTCAAGGTGCATGGAGAAGGGAAAAGGTCCAAAAAGGCAAACACTTGTATTAGGAACAACTTTATTGTTAACAATAAAGTTGTTCCTAATACAAGTGTTGCTGGTGTTTTTGCCTTTTGGGTTTATGGAAAACAAAAGCCAAGATTAAACTGGTCCTCAGCTTTTGATGCATTTAAGGAACAGAGCATTTATCTAAACTACAGTGTTTGACCTAATTCTCCATCAACTGTCCTCATGATGTCAATTTAAGGACAGCTGGAGTCAAAGCCAGCAGCTCTGGACAACATGTACATGTCAGCTCCATAAATAAGCCTGTCCATTCACTGCAGGCATGACATGTCTTCCTCTTAAGCTCCTGCTTGTCTCACAGTCTGTCTGTCTCTCTGAGTGTCTATCTGCTGTAGTACAGCATGTGTTATGATGAATGAGCCTCCTTCAATAGCAGGGGAGGTGCCCTTGTTCAAAGTCACAGCCTTGAGCAAGTAAACACACTTGGAGGAGCTGCCCTCTCAAGCCTCGAAGAGAACAGGGCACACCTGTGCATGTAATTGCACATGTATTATATAATATGCACGGGTATTGCACATACCCGCACAGATAAGCTACAAGGAAGCCCAGACCATACACACAGCATTGGAGTCAGTCTCAGAAAGCTATCTGCCACACTGGAAGGTAAATAGCCATGAAACAATGCTGAAAGTGTGTCAATAATGGGAGCGGTGCCACACAGGGTCTTCTTGTTGCATTCAGTTGCACCCTGAGTACTCTGAAATCTCATCACTTTGTACGATACAATGCATGGTCACCAACAGGGATTTCATGGTGCATCTAAGTGCAGCTAATATACTAAAGTTCATGCTCATATGGCCACAAAGGTTACTTAAAACAGGGCTGTTTGTCTTTTTTCTTACTTTTTGAACTTAAAATATGTTGGCCTTCATCTGTCATTGATTTCTCCTTCTGTCACTACAGTATTCTTAATAATTAGATGATAAAACCACAACAATATCCCTCTGTGATCATTTCAAGATGTTGTACTTCAGCATTTTATAATAATTAAATATTGAAGTTATACCCAATTGGTGTAAATTTCTTTAAAGAAATCTATGATGAAAAATGTTCATCAACAACCTTTGCTTTCATGACAAAGACAAGACGACGATCATTAAACACCAACTGTGACTTAATAAACATGCAAAAGATGAGACTAAAATGTAGTTCAATAAAGACAAACTCACCCGCATTCTACTCATTAGCTGGCTGAAACCATCAACCTACTGTCAAACTTTAAATAAGTAAGCAGCTCAGCTCAGCTAAGAAGCTGGGCGTGGTTCAAAACAAATCAGCCAATCAGAACATGTTCCATGTTTGGATGTGACATCACCTTGAAGTGACATCATCAGACTTTCTGCAAAGCTGCATTCTGAATCATTCAACCTGTTTTTATCAGATACTGATGAGATCAATCTGATGTGGAATCAGTGAAATCAGAGGAAAATAATAAAAATATTGGTTTGGTCTGAAATGTTAATAAAAACCTGATGTCTTAGAAAACACTCAAATGTCAACACTTTCATTAAACTAGACTAAAATACTGACTGTTTTCTTTGATACAATCAGACTAAAATGATGAGACTTTTAGTCGAGTAAAACTAAAAACAGGATCCTGTGACTAAATATGGTAAAAATTGCACAAGGACAGTCAAAAGGTTCATTTTGGACTCTGATGCACACCCATACATATTGACTGACTTACAGACATGCACACAGCAGACTGGCATTATAAGGAGGCAGTGGCCAACCTTCAGGCTCTTGGCAGGCAGGCTGCAGATGGAGCTGTGTGTGTGTTCACAAAGCCTGCATGGATTTTCAACAGACCTGTAAGTATGGAGGTTGATATGGTTTGATCCCTGTTGTACTTTTGTAATTAAATCTGAGGATAGGTGTAAAAGAATTTCCAACATTATTTGCTATCTACGTATATGAACTGAATGTTATAATATGCTTAAGAAACCAGATAATAAGAAATCAGACTCCAGACAATGAGGACACAGTGAAAGATGAAGTGTTCTCAGTATAACTAAATGTTGGATAAGTGGATTTGATGTCTGTGTTTAGGCTTCTGTGGTGCATTACAGACACACACGCCTCAAATATCTGTAAAAGCGTGCTGAGACATCCATTAAAAGCTCCCCTATGGCCATGGAGTAATATGTTTAGTGGAAAGCCCACAAAAGATTGTAACCATCCTGGGGAAAACTGAAAGAATAAAGGAAATGCAGCAAAAAAAAAAGCCTGAATATAATTTGCTCTTGACGGCAGCTATGCATATTTGTCACACGTCTTGGCAATCAGTGGTGGTTGTATTGTCTGAATCAAGAAAGCTGCAGCTCACTTTTTACTCCATAATTGCAGAGGAAGCTCACAAATTGATGCTGATGAGGCCAGAAAAAATAAAATTAGAGAAAAAGAGAAGAGTCTGAATTCTCCAATTGTTTGGAAATGTAACAGAATAAATTAGACATTTTAAAAATAAAACATCCAAAATAACAAAAACATTCCTGTCAGTTGTCAGAAGTAAAATCGATACCACTGCTCGCTTTAGATCAGAGCTGAACAATCCTCAAACATTAGACATCAATTGTTCGTCTGCTTTAACAAAGATTAAAAGACATAAATATGTTTAATTTTGTGTTTCACCACCATATAAGATAAGATAAGATAAGAAGATACTTCATTCATCCCACAGGGGGAAATTCTTTTGTTACAGCAGCATAGAAGACAAATCAATACACTATAGAATAGAATATAGCAGCAAAGTACAAAGGTCAAGACCTACATGGCTTAAATCCTCAGTAAGATATATTTTCAATGGGGGAAGAAATCAAATGTCTGCAGCTGCAAAAACAAGTAGAGTAAAGTCAGAAAGAGGAATGAATGTGTATAAAATAGTGTAAATAGATGTGTCATTGTAAAATGAGTCCATTCACTTTTTTTGTTACACAGATCACATTTATGTAATTACAGGGCATTAATTCCTGCTGCTGAAGCACTGGTACACAATATCACTGCTAAGTGATTCACATTACTCATAATCCCATGGCATGTCTGGAGCATGACGAGATAACCAGCTCTTCCACTGTGATGTCATCCTGAACACTGAGGCTAACGCTTGCTGGTTCACTCATCCACACATTTTATTTCATCAGAAAGAGGAGCTAAGGCTGAAAAATGACGACTAATTCATCATAATCACACTTCTCCTCATGGAAACCATCCAGTTCAGAAGTCATTCATCAAATATTCATTTCAGCCAAATCAAGAAACAAATTCACCACAAATCAATGTTACACAACAGTAGGTAGGAGGTCTAAATCTGAAAATAAAATGATGCTTTTAATTTGCTTCAGAATGACGTAAATGCAGTTCATAAGCAAAAGGAAGAAAGTGTTTGTATTAATGGTGACTTCATTGGGAAATCATCAGATGTTAGTCAGTCACTGCTGGTGGTAATTGCAAATCTCATACTGTATGAACCAGAATTTTGTGTTAACCTTTGTCAGAAATATACCAAAAGAGTAACTAATGTCTGTTTACAGTGCAGCCAAACAAACTTCATTTAACAAGCATGACATACTCATGTTCCCCCGCCATTGGTGCATTTCATTAAAGACAGATAAGAATCAGTCATTTAAGTTGTCCTTGTCAATATATCTGAGAAAATATCAAAAAGCATATCTCCAGTATTAAAGTTCTTAAACAGCAGAAGGCACCACTTCAGTTCCTGGTAGTTGCATGTAGAAAGTTTCATGAAGAAATATTCAACTGTTTTTGAGCTATGCTCCAGAAACGTGATGGAGGGATGGATCCATTCCTGGATCCCCCTCGTCACTTTATTTGTGGTGGGGGTTGAATGCAACTTATGAATGGAATGAACCCCACCACTAAATAACATCTGATACAGGATGTAGATCTGGAGAGCTAAATATAGCATATAAATATAGTGAATGACTATAATGACAACAAGTAGTATCAAAAATCACGTATTCTTCTGTGAGGAAAGTAAAGCAAATTTCTAAAAATGTTGAAATATTCCTATTTGTTTTGTTCCCAATAATTAGATGACATCAATACTAGTGTCATATCTATAAGCTGAAAGAAATACCTGCTCGCACCTTTAAGGCTCTCTAATTAGCATGCTACATCATGTCTAATCAAACTGTACAGAACACAGTCAGTGATTGTATGGGGTTAATATATGTACTGTATTATTTCCTAAACCCTTTGCATCACCATGAAGCCAGGCAACCAGTGGAGGCTTCAGGAAACCGTTTCCACCTTTGGTCCAGCTTTGACCTCGTTTCCAATCTTTAGGCTAAGTCTCCTACATGTAGATTCATATTTAGAGCACAGATAAGATATAATTCTATGCAGTAATACAGATAAGTACTTATCCAAGCATTTACAACTGAATCTCTTTTACTGTTCCTTAAAGGTCTGTTTTGCTCATGAATTATTTGAAGAAATTGAACAGTAAAAATTTGGTACACTTTATCACTACACACCTCACACTAAAGAGTCATGAGCAAATTCACCATCAGCCAAAGTGGTGTTCTCTCTGTGTGCCATCAGTGTTACCAGCCAACTCTCACAATCCAGTTCAAAAAATAGAGATGAAGTCATTCTCATTGCAACTTACTCAACGATAGCGATTACATCATTGCGTTTCGTAGCAACATCCAGATTTAAATCTTACCTTAGGGATATGGAGCACCATGCTCTCCCTTGTCTCCGTGCCTCTCTCAAACAGACACATACCATTTCTTTTTCTTATTTCATGAATCAGAATAAATCCGCATACACACCTCTCACTCCGCCAGGTGTTGAAAAAGAATTCTAATCCTGTTGCGTTTCCATGTGGATCTCAAGGTTACAGTTGGCAGATGTTGGAGATGAAAAGGCAGAACAATGCCCTGACACACAGATAATAAAACAGGGGGAGGGAGTAGAAGATAATGCCTCACCATGTGGCCTTGGGTTTGCTGATGAAGTTTTTATCCTCTGTCAACAGTCTTATAGTAACGAGCTGCAAAAAAAATGAGGCCTGCAGGAGGATTGATCAGAGTGGCCACAGCCCCTCTGTGCTTTGTGGTGATGCATTTGTCCATGAGTGCATTTTTTCCTTATAGGATGGATGGAAATATAATGTTGCATAGAAACACCCTACCTACTGTAAAAAGCTCTGTAAGGCCAGATACATATATGTGAAAATCCTCTTACGATAAAAGTTGTGTGTTATGTGTTAACGTGTGTTAAACCTACATGTTTAACACATTATCACCTTATAAAGCTGATACAGTAATCATCTGAAATATTACCCTATATTTATAGATTATACATTATATATACATTAGCATTCATTCCATCTTCTCTCTGGTCATCTGATGAATTTCTCTCCTTTTAGCTCCGTTTGCTCTCCACCCACTCCTTCAGGAAATCTCTGCTTTCTTAGCTGCTACTGTAAATACTCTACTACTACACTATTTTCACCAGCTAGTTACTAGTTACTTTGCCTAATATTGAGCACTAGGGTTGAACAGAGGGTTTATCAGAGAGGCGAAAATGACTGTGAGAGAAGTGACCCAAAATACTAAAATTGTTGGATTAAAAAAAAAACATTGCGCTGAAAGACACTAAAATGCTTCTTCCAGCTGTGATGAATTGCAGAGTTGAGCAATAGTTCTCTGAGGGTCTGTCATTATCATCTCATGCAAATTAAACACAGTTAGTGGATCCATTGTTAATAAAATATTAATATTAATATTGATCAGTGCAGCTTTAGACTATTTAGGAGAAAAAATAAATCTCTTCGTTTGATAGCAGACAAATTAAATTAATGCAAAAATAATAACAGGTTCATATTTTGTATTGATCTGAATCTACAAAGTAGTAACTAAATAAATATAGTGGAGAAAAAAAGTACAACATTGTCTCCAAAATGTAGTGGAGTAGAAGCATAAAATGGAAATACTCAAATACCTCAAATTGTATTTAAGTACAGTACTTGAGTAAATTTTACTAGTTCCCTTTCATTCCTGCTTATTGTGAGATTTTTAATTCTACATATGGGTTCCAATACCAGACCAGACCCCATCCCGTATGAAGGTACATACAGACGGGGGCATAAAGAAATCACATCAGTAGAGGCCAAGAGGTCCATAATTCAAGACCGGAGTATGTGTCCAAAATGGAGACTACACTTCCCATAATGCCACTCAAGAGCACCATGAAGCTTTCTGCCTCCTTTGTTAAGTCCATGCCTCCTCCTTCAGTGTGAAACACAGGCTTTCTGTTACAAACTTGTCTCGAAGGCCAAGCTGAGTTAACCTCGATGACACCAGATCTTTTTTACTAATAGACTAATCAGCTGATCTTTGATTGCTAAATTAGTAGATGGCCCCTTTGAGAGCAAATTTTACAGTGAAGAGCAACTACAGCCATTTCTGATGTAGGAACAGAGAAGTGCACATGTTCAACTGAGTATCCTATTTCCACTTCTTTATATTATTTAAGTTTAGTGTCTTAAACTGAAAGGAAGCTTCAAAAGCAGGCTGTGAAATACGTACAACGAATGTATGAAATCATTTAAAAATGATACAAAGACACTCACACGTTTCTTATGTGCTTTTAATACCTTGTTGGCCAAGCTTTATACCCACAGCTTACAAATTGATGGTAAAAATATACTTTTGATGTGGCAGGCGTTTCCAGCCCTATAAAAGTGTGAAAAGTTCAACCATTCCACAGACCAAAGACCTGTGAAAACCACAGCTTGAGCCACAGCATTACTGTAACTGACAGGTGCTAATGTCATCATTACTCACGTTTCATTGGAAAATCAGTGCACATTAGCTGTGGAGCCTTTACAATGTTTCCTACAGCTTTGACGCACTTCAGGGGGAGAGAGCACATATTGAACCAGTCACCTCTAAAACACAAGGGGGGCGATCTGAAGAGGTAAAAACACAGTGCCAATACCGGCCAAACTCTCTGAGAGGCATTAGCATTAAAAACAAAGCTTTTAAGACACTGCTGTTGGAACCGTACCTGTTTGAATCCCAATTTGGCTCTGCAATATGCCTCAAGAGTGTACTTGGACGGGAAGGTTAAGAGCAAGGCTGCCACTTTGGACCACTCCGATTCCTTGGCCTTAGGTTGGACCGGCTGTTAAGAGGTGGTGGCTGCTGTCCATGTTTTCCAGTGTGGAAAAAAAGCAGAGTGAGATGAGAGAACGGAAAGAGGACAAATTGCCTTCATACCTCCACCCCTTGATTCCCTACATGCATCGAAATAACAGGACTGCCTTATAAATATGGTTCTGTGGTGGCTGACGAGTGCTTTGTGACCACCATTACAGACACCCCGTCACATGTGGTGCTCAGTCAAACACACACTCTGGCTATGGGCAAATATCGCTGCAGGACCTGGGGTCAAGACAGAATATCTTTCTGGGTGTTTAACAGGCGAGGGCTGTGACGAATCAGAAAATATTTTAATTAAGAGACAGGGTCTGTGGTTCAATGTGAAAACAGTTCATTTCCTCTCAGTTTCTACAAAACAACTAAATATAGTATCTTATGATATGAAAACATGTAAACGCTACGATGGAGCCCATAATGAGAATTTATGATAAGGCAGTGGGAGTGTGTGGGTTCCACTTTGTTCTCCACTTATTTCCTACAAAGCTAGCTCGCTGATTGGTTACATTCATTAAAAAATTTCACCAATAAATGTTGACAAGAGGTTATGAGACTGATGCAGCCAAGAACTCGATGCATGACTTTGATCGATGTGAAAGATGCTGAGTTTGTTGCTCCTAGCAACCATGAACACTGCTAGAGAATGAACTGAACAATAAACTGATGGATGAACTCAGTGATGTCTTCAAATATCTTATAACCAACAGCCTAAATCTCAAAGAGAGCCAGTTTACTATCATAGGAAATATTCAATAGCTTTTTTTTTTACCAGTATTCCATTTCACAAAACTGTTGCTGATTGATTTTCTGTCAATCGACTTATCAATTAACTGAGACGGTCAACTGGTCTAGATCATTTAAATAGAGGAGTCACTGCTCTGTTGGTGTAAAACACAGTCCACCAGAGTGTTGTTTCTCTGTCTAACCAACGATCTTTGGCTGACTACATTCACCACATTGACTTGACAACAGCCCAAAATTTCCCGTTGGCCTGTTTTCAAGAGAATTACCTTTAATTTGTTGGTATAATCTGTCACTTAGTCAGTTCCAAATAAGAATCAGGGGCCTCAGAACAGAAAAATCCTCAGAATGTTCTCAAAACCTGTAAGAAAAAATGATTCATGTAGATAAGAATTAAACACTAAACGTAGCAAAAAATCATTATAATATTAAAGAAAAACACCTGCAGGAATCAAACTCTGGTCATCTGCATGGAGTCGTACATGTGTGACACAGATACCAGACTAAACTAAGTCTTTTATTTGTTTGACATGACATCAGAAATCTTTTGAATCTCCAAAGGAATTTTGAATGCAGAAACTACGTGAGCCTTGCTGTGTATGGGAAAATGTATGGGACATCCTAACGTCAGTGTTAGCCTCATCAATGTTAGCTTCTCCAAAAGGTTAACAACCCTGACTGTTTGAGCAGCCTGCAACCTTTCAATTATAATATTTCCATGTTCATGTTGTTCCCCATCTTCATCGTCATCTGGACCTAACAGCAGTGGTGCTGCCACTTATAAAAAGTTACCTAACCCAGGAAGTTAATTTTGACTAGTTGTGTTATAGCTGAATTTATATCATATTCCTAAATGCATTTAGGAAACATGCTTCTGTAATACCAAAAACACTAGATGTCATCCTAAACTGAATTAACATAGGATTTCAGACAGAGGCCTGAGTTCTTTAAATACTTTGTACATTACTAAAAACAAAGCTAATGAAACTGAATACTTGAGCCCAACTCAAACTGAGGCTTTGCCATTGTTTAAGTGACACTTCTTTCTTGTGAAAAAGAATTAATCTAATCTGGTTAGAGAGCATAAAGGCAGCAGGTTTAAAGAAATGTCCCCTTCAGGAGGTGGAGAATACGTCAGGATCACAAAGGGCACACAAATAAATGTCACACATCTAAAGGCTGCATCAGCCTGCATCCTTATTAATTAGCTGAACCCCCACCAGCTCACTCTCTCTTTAGATAGAGCATCTGCTAAATGCTACAAATTAAAAATTAAAAAGTACATGAAAGCTGGACAAGAAGGCGACTGGTAGCCTGTGTGACTTTAATAAATTAGGCATCAAAGAAGTGCCGATACCCCGCTGTTCTTCCACTACGTTCAATAAAAGGGCTGCAGGGTCAGAGGTCAACATCTTTACAGCATGTTTAGGCACAGCAACATGATCTGCAAGCCTCACAAAGCAACTGAGCTCCTGCACACACAATCATATGGATGTATATCCAGCTAGGTTGAAGGCTGTACAGAGAAAAGACTGAAGAGGAGTGAGAATAGAGGTGCAGGGGGAGAGACGAAGGTAAAAGTAGACTTTAAAGAGTGGAACATTAGAGAATAAACAGTACACCGCAGATCCACGTGATGATGATTCATGAGGAGGAGGAATGTCTCGGCGAACGCTGGGTCAGATATTCTACACCTCTGGGCAAACATGGCATTGGTAAACTGCATAAACACTGCAATTACATGGTTGCTGCAAGTTTTCCAGGATGATTAGCAGTGAGGGGGCTTTCTAAAAGATGATCCGCATACACTATGTTGTTTTTACAACAAGCGCTTCTTCCTTAAGATTCTGAAGCAGAAACGAGTATTTTCCAAAAATGGCAGACGCCATTACTGTACAGTACATCCCCAGGCTGCAGGTAAAGATGTTATGCTTGTGTCTGAGGCTAGTGCGTCTTTGTTGGCATCTAGAAAGGAAACTAACAAAATATATCATCACACAGCAGAGATATCCACCTCTGAGTCTCCTGCTGAAGAAGAATGAATATTAGTAATTAGTCTTTCCAGAAAGAATGTCCTGGTACATCAGGATATACCACACACCTCACTATGAACACTTCAGTTTCTGCAGAAGAAAATGGTTCCAATAAAAACTGTAGCAGATGCTCTGGAAGGACATTATGCTGTTTTTTTAATGTATTGTTTAGTGCTGTGAGCACCACCACTGAACTGAAACAGCAGTAATGTCAAAGAAGATAGAATCACAGCAACAATAACGACTGATTTGGATGAAGTGACAGCTAAAAACAAAGAAAACTAAAATTTCATTATTTACATTCAAGAGAAGTTCCTGATGTTCAGGATTGAGGGTCAGTCAGTAAAGTTACATGGAAACAAAGAGCAGTGTATAAACGATTCAGGTCAACTCAGAACACACAGTTCTTTCTCTAACACACACAGTGAGCTCTGCAAAACATGAACAAACTGCTCACTAATGTAAACATACCAAACAAACAAACAGTATATTACTCATTCAACACAACATATTACAAACAAAAATCATTTCTACAAAGAAAAACAAATATCACTCATTTTATGAAGGGGGTGGCATGTTGCTTTACAGCAAGAAGGTCCTGGGTTCAAATCCCACTGTGGGTCTGGGACTGTTCTGTGTGGAGTTTACATGTTCTCCCCGTGTCTGTGTGGGTTCTCTCTGGGTTCTCCAGCTTCCTCCCACCAACAAAAACATGTAATACTGGTGACTCTAAACTGACTGTAGGTGTGAATGTGAGTCTGAATGGTTGTTTGTCTTTCTATGTGATGAACTGGTGACTTGTCCAGGGTGAACCCCGCCTCCTGCCCAAAGTCAGCTGGGATACGCTCCACCCCCCCGTGACCCTACACAGGATAAGAGGTTACAGAAAATGAATGAATGATTTTATGAATCGGAGGCTTTTTGTTCATTTCTTTAAAGACATCCAGCCAGGAGCCTTTTATGTCATGTATTGGCTTCGATGTCTCTGCCAGGGTTTGTGTATAGATCAGAGTGAAACCTGTCTCATAGCTATTGGTTACTTTTACTTGTTTAACATTGAATCCAGAGTTTTCCACCTTTGTGAATGTGTGTTTGTGAGCCCAGATGTTCTGTTTTATTTTGTTTCTGGATTGTTTTTCTTGGTTTTTCCTTTTGTTTTCATTGTTTGTTGTTTTTGTGGATTGCTTTGATGCAGCCAAGGGTTTTTGTTTTTTTGTTGTTAAGTCAAAATCAATATATATGTATTGAAATAAAGACATCAAGCTGTCCTTCACTACCGGACTATATAATGTTGATGAGGTTAAGATTTTACAACCTTTATTTAATTGTCATTCAATCATATGACATTATAACAGGTTCTACAGGAAGTCCTGGAGAGAATCTTTAGCCAAAAGTACTCATGCTGTACGATTGTACTGAGAGAGGAATATAATCTACTGTTCTTTGATAGTCAAATCAGCAACCACTATGTGTGGATATATTCCCAGAAGTACGAACTGTGTGTACCTGAAGGGTGAGCATCACCTTTCAAACATCGCTTATGACCCACTAGAAGTGTGTGGTGGTATCTGCAGAGACCTGATGTGTCTATTTCCCTGTTGTTATCAATTTGTTGTGTTTGGATGTTTCTGTGCATCAACCTTTAACAGGGTAGAGGGCATACAGCCTCTTGGCAATAACAAGCACTGTCTTTGTGTTGGGTTTAGTGCGTTTCCTGTTTTATTTTGAAGGTTTATTTTACTGTTTGTATCACTGTCCCTGTTTAGTCTTCTGTTTTCAGTCTGTTTACTCTCTCTCTGTTCTCTGTTCCATCTTGTCTCTCACCTGTTTTTTTCCGACTGCCTGCTTCCTGTATGTTTTTCCCTCCACTGTGATTGTCTGCCACCCTGATTGGTGTCACCTGTGTCTCGATATCCTCTCCTCCCAGTATACACTGTGTAGTCTTTTCTTTGCAGTCTGTTGTTATGGGTTCATGTCAGACGTTCCAGCATTGTGTAGCTCGCTTCACCACCGCTGCCAGCTCGAGCAGAGAGGAGCAGCCAACCTGTGATTCAAATACACCCCAAAATTTAATGGGATCTTCCTTGACCTCTGCTACACCCTTCCACCCAGTTTCATGAGAATTGAGCCAGTAGTTTTCCAGTAATCTTGCTGACAACCAGGACAAGGTAATACATTTTACACACGCTACAGTAATGGCTTGTTGACTTCCAACCACAACCTGATCCATCTATGAAATGAAAAACCTAAAATTCAAATATATAAATAAATATGTATGTAAAGACATGCAGAAGAAATGACTCCACATCTGTGTTGTTCCTTCTATTGTATCTGTTGGCTTCTACTTGGTTCTTACTTATACATCATTGCGTGTTACAGCGGTGGAAGAAAATGCCTGGCATCATAAATTGCTCTATGTGGTGACAGACTACTGTAATGGAAAGCATCTCACTCAACCATCCCGCCTCAACGGCCCCAAAAAAAGAAAGAACTAAGAGGCGAGTGAGTGATTTCCAAAAACCGCTTAAGACAGAACCACAGAGGCCTGCAGAGCCAAGAGGAGCTAAATGACATCAGCAACCAGCAGGAAAAAGAGCTTTCGATGTTACATTTGTATTTTTAGGTTTACACGGTCTGCAGGGCATGAGCAGCATGAGGTGCTTCACTTGTCACCTGATTGTCACTTTCCTTTCAGTAAGATGCAAATCAAGTCATCACTGCAACATCTAATATGAGGTTCCAGCCACCGTGTCTAACCAGTGCTTGCTGTGGCAGTGGACTGATCTGTGCATTCAGTAACTTTAGCCATCCGTGCAAGTGTGTTTGGTCATGCACTGAAAAAATGGTAACAATGAAAAATAGAGAGGAAGACACAGCCTGAAAGAGTGGAAAACAAAATACATGTTTATATAAACAGTACCAGTCAAATGTTTGGACACACCTTCCCATCCACTTGAATGGGAAACTGTGTCCAAACTTTTGACTGGTACTGTATATATATACATACATACATACATACATACATACACACACACATATATACACACATATATATACAGAGAACAACAACAGTCACTACCACATGTGATCACCTCCAGCATTTATCACTACTTTACACCTCCTGAATGGATAAGATGTTAATCTGGACTTGTAGGATGACGTCATTCTTCCTGCAGAGCTGTGACAAGTTGTTCATATGTTGCTGGATCAGGTTCTCTCTCTCACCCGGTGATCCAGGACATCCCATAGATGCTGGGATATTGGGTTGAGATCTGGTGAATATGCTGGCCAAGGAAGGACAGAGACATTGTTCTGGTCCAGGTTACTCCTGACAGACATGAGCCATGTCATGCATGAAGGTGATGCCTGATTGCTGTATCCTGGGAATGACATGTGGACCTAGGACCGTATCTCAGTAACAGATAGCTGTCAGTGTACCGTGGATGTGGACAAGGTCTGACCACCATCCATTAGCAATGGCTCCCCACATCATGACATCACCACCAAACGGTCCACTTCCTGGATGTATACGACAGGATAGCGGTCTCCACGGCGACGATACACACGCCTACGACCATCAGCTCTGTGCAAGTTAAATCTGGACTTGTCACTAAATGTGATCTGCCTCCACTGTGCAATGAGCCATAACATCTGTAACATCTGTGCTACACGTGTCTGCAGAGTTCAGGCCATCAGCATCATCATCCAAACTGTCTGGTCACATAGGTTTTGTGGAAGTCGTGACATCATCAGTTGTTTCAGTAGGACATTAATTAAACCCGGTAAATTATCACCTTGACCAGATCTTTTCAATCATGCAGAAAATGCTGAAATGCACCAATGACTGTTATTTCTATGTTATGACTAAATGATGGTTATTCATGATTTAACATGTTTTGGTTGTGGTTACTTAAAAAAGTCATTTCAGTGAATGACATGTTTTTGTTTCAGTAGATTAGAGCGAGTGAAAGGAAAATATTGGGTTTTTAAAATGATGCATTTCTACTGTTGCTCAGTATATTAGATATATTTACCATAGTTTTGATGAAATGCATAAGTTTGGATTGGACTAAAATTTGCAGCCATCTCTAGATTTTACATTTTGGTTTTTGTACTAATTAAACAGTAAGGATATGACATTGTAGAGATACAGCATTATAACATATGAGTAATAACTTTATTTAGTGAGCTTTAGAGGTGCTTGTAAGGATTTATTTGGATGGACTAAGGTTAATTAATTCACTTTACTTATAACACAGGGAAAAGCAACAAAACTCTCAAACTGGAGAAGCTGTCACCATAAAGTATGATAAAATCATTTTAGCAGTAATTATAATTCCTACATCATCAATATGACACAAACCAATCAATCTGGCTTCCTAAAACCCTTTACATCATTTTAGACTGAGGCTGTCAATGCAGCCACTTAACAGCTCCACCGTATCAGCAGGGGATGAACTTGTAACTAAAAGAAAATACCAACCTGATATAGTTTACCAGGTCAGCAGACGCAGAATGTCTGACCAGGTCAGTCTCCTGACATACAGGTTATAAGTCAATAAAATGGGATAAAAAAGAAGGAGAGGGTGAGGGAGGATTTGATCACCGTTGGAGGTCTGTTCCATTGTTTATTAACTCCCTGACTAAAGATGCATGTCAGCAGGCCAGACTTTTAAGTGCTGGCATGTGCCCACCTTGGCAGAGGCCTCTCTAGATCTCCCCCCGTCTCCTTCACTCTGTTTTCTCTCTGCTGCTAATTCACTTAATGTGTGGGCCTATATGGTGGTTTACAAGCAAACCATGAGAAACCAAGCAGCTCATAACTGCTTCATTATCTGTTGTTGAAAGACAATTATAATAAAGGAATCAGTCTAAAGATGTTTGAGAGGAAGCAGAGCACAGTAATGCTCCTCATGCCGGTGAGGTTATGGTCATGGTTTGAAGCTCCGTGCTTTGCTTTGCTGAAAATCTGCTCATAACAAGTTAAACATTGGTTTAAACTTTTTCCAACCTAAGTGACTGTTTATAAATCAATGCCAGTGTAGATTTACCCGTTAGGGTAAAGATCCATCTAGTCAGATAAGCCGGAGACATGCAAAGCAACTTTTCTTCAGATGCATGGCATGTAAGTATTAGAATGTCACTCAATAGAGTGCATACTTCCACCACGGCCCAACAATTCTACACATCTGTTTAGCTTGCCTGACCCACGACGTCTCCACAAAGTTTTATGGAAATCAGTTTGGCAGTTTTTGCATAAATAAGGAAATTAGTGAAAAACACCTTAATGAACAGTGTTAAATTAAGAGGGAAAAATGTGTGAAACTTCCCGCCCAGATCTGCACTAAAATGTAATGGGTTCTTGCCTTCCCCTCTTCCATCTTTCCCCCAGGCTTTGTGAAAAACCATTTGTAATTTTTGCAAATCCTGCTAAAAATCAAACCAACCAATAAACGAATAGACACTGGTAACAACACATAATGAAATGCTTGCTGACACATCTGTGTCACCTTGTTTTCAATTTGACATTTTGGACAGCAGATTGCTTTCAGTGAATGTTCTGGAATGTTTTGCATACCAACAAACCATTTATCACTCATCACTAGAGTCAGTGATATCATGTGTTATTTTTCTACATTAATGCTCGGGTGATAATTAAAACTTGTCACGTTACATTTTGAAGAACCATGAGAGAATATGCTACGTATTTCATCAGACTGCTTCACGATTCGTTGTTTATCGTTTCATTATGTAAAAGGTTACATGTACTGGAAACTACTGCGGCTGAAAACAAAGTACATCTACAGTACATCTGACATCCCTGGAATCAAATGGTACATTGGAAGCTTTTTAAATTATTACATTAAGATCAATAACTGTGCACCAGTCTATAAGGCTGAGACAAGTAATGCATGGCAGTGTCGACATTATAATCCCAAACCACATCCAGCAGTCACCACCAGTGTATCCACAGTGATTGCATTCACATCCTGTCAGTCTACAAAAGCAGGGGAGCCTAATTGTAATCAGCATCCTCTGACGAGCAGAGTGTCATGGGCAAAAAATGATGCTGAATCAACAATTGGATAAGATGCTTTGCTGTTTCACATGTGTGTGAATGTCCATGCTTGTGTGTACCAGTCAAAGATAAGAGGGTGTGCAGAGTCAGCAACACCCCTGAAATGAGAGGGGAAAAGATAAACAAGCTAGAGTTGATTCTGTATGCATGAGTCGCTACCCTTGGGCCAGAAATGCTGTATTTGAGCCATTTCCACGTAGCTTTTGAGCAAACACAGCCACATTACCCAAGTGTGCATTTATATCTTTTATACGGACACAGCAACATAATTTGTTCCAAAACCAGTGTCACCAAAACATCTCCCTCTGCTTTTGTTGCTCTCTGGGAATAAGGTTATTGTGATGATGATTTTTCCACAGCACACCAGATTCCCCCTGCACATTACTGAGCAGTGGTGAGTAAAGTCACGAGATAACTTTTTTCCAGTCCGTAGGGAGGATTAATGTTTCACTAAAATGCTGCTGAGAGAGTTGTTGATCTTTTTTCTTGGGTCAGTCTTTTTCAGTAGCGCTTCATGGGCTCATGTCTCTGTAAATAAGGGTAGATGTCAGGAGCTGGTGCCAGCTGGAAGTAGCATGAGTAGCTAATGCTATAGCTTTACTTGTGTTGGTGCTTCTCTTTGTGGCTGTCAGCACACTTGTCTCATGAAATGAGCAGTGAGGTTTGTGCCGCTGGCATACTTTACAATAACTTCACTATGGTGGTCAGAAATTTATTTTAGTTTGGGGATGTTGAGGAAGAGTTTTTTCACACACACTTTTCATACAGAATTTGGACAGATCTTTTGTTGTGTATTGTTGAAGCCACATCTTTGGGCTAACTACAGCACCATGCATAGCCCAACACCAGTACAACACAACGTGATTTTAAAGAATTTCACTTACAGCTCTCAGATAGTACTAAACCTCTACCAAGGCAGCTCAGTTTCCCCATTTATGTCATTGCACCCAAAAGCAATACTCCCATGATAGTTTGACCCTCATGATACGACTCCTAGAACATGAAAACCTGCCCCAAAAATCTGGAATCACATTGACACCATTATTAGTTTAGTTGATTTATTTTGGTAATGGTGGTTTTCTTCAGGATGTAGGTCAGTAACTTCTGAAGATACATAAAATTTGTCACCAAACTGAACCAGCACAGTTTCAGCAACAATTAGAACGACCACACATAAGTGTGGTAGTTGTTATGGAGATGTCTTTTGTCCTAGCTTCGTAGGCATTGTCCATAAACTTAAGAGCAAAAATCGTGTTGTTGTCGCTATCCTGCAGAGAATTCTGGATCCAGATGATGATGATGGATCACCACCAAAATCTCATGGATTGTTCCTGTAGCCATACCCTACCTCATGGGCAGATCCAGGGGTGGGGCCAGACGGGAAGTGGCCCCAGCTGAAATCTCCTGCACTCTTCTGAACTTTTCTTATTTGTGAAATAATGTTTCGGTCATGCCACACCCATCACTCAGGAAACTTAAATTAATAATTGAAAAAGTATGATGAAGTCAGCAAGACATTAATGATAATGCATGAGAATAAAGTCAGAATTCTGAAAATAAAGTCAGCATTCTGAGAACGAAGTCAGCATTCTGAGAACGAAGTCAGCATTCTGAGAATAAAGTCAGCATTCTGAGAACGAACTCAGCATTCTGAGAACGAACTCAGCATTCTGAGAACGAACTCAGCATTCTGAGAACGAAGTCAGCATTCTGAGAATAAAGTCAGCATTCTGAGAATAAAGTCAGCATTCTGAGAATGAAGTCAGCATTCTGAGAACGAAGTCAGCATTCTGAGAATGAAGTCAGCATTCTGAGAATGAAGTCAGCATTCTGAGAATGAAGTCAGCATTCTGAGAATAAAGTCAGCATTCTGAGAATAAAGTCAGCATTCTGAGAATGAAGTCAGCATTCTGAGAATAAAGTCAGCATTCTGAGAATAAAGTCAGCATTCTGAGAATGAAGTCAGCATTCTGAGAATAAAGTCAGCATTCTGAGAATAAAGTCAGCATTCTGAGAATGAAGTCAGCATTCTGAGAATGAAGTCAGCATTCTGAGAATAAAGTCAGCATTCTGAGAATAAGGTCAGCATTCTGAGAATAAGGTCAGCATTCTGAGAATAAGGTCAGCATTCTGAGAATAAAGTCAGCATTCTGAGAATAAGGTCAGCATTCTGAGAATAAAGTCAGCATTCTGAGAATAAGGTCAGCATTCTGAGAATAAAGTCAGCATTCTGAGAATAAGGTCAGCATTCTGAGAATAAAGTCAGCATTCTGAGAATAAAGTCAGCATTCTGAGAATAAAGTCAGCATTCTGAGAATAAGGTCAGCATTCTTAGAGTAAAGTCATGAAGTCAGCATTCTGAGAGTAAAGTCATGAAGTCAGCATTCTGAGAATAAGGTCAGCATTCTGAGAGTAAAGTCATGAAGTCAGCATTCTGAGAGTAAAGTCATGAAGTCAGCATTCTGAGAATAAGGTCAGCATTCTGAGAGTAAAGTCATGAAGTCAGCATTCTGAGAATAAGGTCAGCATTCTGAGAATAAAGTCAGCATTCTGAGAATAAGGTCAGCATTCTGAGAATAAAGTCATGAAGTCAGCATTCTGAGAGTAAAGTCACGAAGTCAGCATTCTGAGAGTAAAGTCATGAAGTCAGCATTCTGAGAGTAAAGTCATGAAGTCAGCATTCTGAGAATAAGGTCAGCATTCTGAGAATAAAGTCAGCATTCTGAGAATGAAGTCAGCATTCTGACATCTGATATATTATGTGTCTCTTTTCCCAAAGCTGTAGAGCCAATGGCAAACAATGAAATGAATATTGAAATAAAATGTATATAGATCTTACTGAATAAGGAAATGTGCATGGATGTTTGACATATACTTTGCCCCCTCCATATAAAATGTGGCCCCTTAGTGGCCCCTGAGGTAGAAAAATCCTAGATCCGCCCCTGCCTTACCAGCCCAAAAACAAAAACAAAAAAAACAGTCTGGTGACAGACAGACAAAATAACATCAGCAAAAACATAACCTCCTGGGCAAAGGAAAAAAATGCAACCCTTCCTTTGTTACTGATGTCTTTGCCTCTCAGTCTTGAAGCTTAATAGAAAAGAGTAATTTTATATCTGGTGGTGCACCTTCACCATAAATAGACCACAAACAAACCCTCTCTGACTCTCTAATGTTACTAGATATGCATAATGCAGCTGGTCATCGAGTGCATCCCTAAAAATAAGGCCATTTTCTTCATTTCATATACTCGCATGCATACCATACCTACATAATGTGAGACTACATGCACTGAGATCAGTGCATGTAGTCTCACTGTAGCCTCAAGCTGTTAAATTCATAACGAAGATTGAGAGGTTTGCATCCTCTGGCACCTGAAGCAAACCGCTTGCTGTGAAATGTACATAGAAACATTAACATGTGGCGTCGCTAACCTAAAGTGAACTCACATGAACCCTTGAAACCTCATGATTCGCGTGAGCCACATGGAGTTTACCCGCGGCTAACCCCAAGCACTAACCCACCACTGCTTTGATGGTACGATTGATGCCATGCTGATTGTTGTACAAGGAGAAAAAGCGGTTGCCTTCTCTGTGTCAGCAACATTCCCTGGCTGAGGCTGCAGTCAAATCTTCCCAAACTCACATGCACAAATACACCACTGCCGGTCATGCAAGTAGAATCACACACACACACACACACACACACACAAACACACGGCTAGTTGCCTAAACAGAAGTGAATCCAAACACTAATTTCATGTACAAACTTGCACGTACAAACAATACTGAACACAATCCCAAAGCCTGAGCTCTGAGGATTCCTCAGGGCCACAGAGAGGATTTTATGCTCTCACAAAGACACGATGCATTGTGAACCAGACAAATGTACTGAGAGCAGATTAGTGCTTCCCAAAGTCTTCAGGCTTTGCCACCTTCATATACAGAGAAATACAGACGGCACAAGGAGGCAACTAGGTTAATGAAATGTGTTCACGGGCCTTTGAATATCACCAACAACCAAGTTAAAAATCCAAATGAAGATGTCATTCTAACTGGGACTGAAGCTCCCAGCTGACATGGGAAAAGAGCCTATGATGTGAAGAAGTTTGCCAGGAGAGAACAGCACAGTGTTACAGTTGAAGACGTGAAGATTGCAGGAACAAAAAGGAACCCTGTAAAATGTCAATTAGCCACATTAATGTCATAGAACAGGCGTACATGTGCATTAGAGATAGAGCAGATAGGAAATAAAAAGGATAGTAAAGAGTCGGTCTAGACCTGCTCTTTTTGGAAGGTGCCTTGATATAACTTTTGTTGTGATTTGGCTCTATACAAATAAATTAAACTGAATAGTGACAAAGGTGACTAAGGGAGTCCCAGCGAACGTGCTGAATCCTGCTGCTGGTACATGTTTGTAATAAATAAAAGAAGGAAGTCATAAGGGAAGGTTTTGGTTGTTTTGTTTTGTCTTTTCTCAGTTAATCTACACATCATTCCTTTAATTGAGGTGGAGGTTTGTCAGGTGGATGCTGCAGGCACCTAGCAGAAGTCTATCTTCATCTCCCCGAAGTTAGCATCCAATGTGGCTGCATGCTTCAGAACTTGCCTCTCCACTACAAGATCATTAAACCTCCATGTCATTCATCATTTCCGAGTTGCTCCCAAGAAGGAGCAAAAAAACTGCACGACGCACATCCGAGTCTCCCTCCTCTGTGTTTAATACACACCCATCTCAATGTCCAACACCACTTAAAAGAGAAGGGAGACGAATGAGCCTGATGTACATCAGCCTGCCACACTCAAGCTGATGGCTTATCCTGTGGCAAATGATATAAACATGCAGATTCTTTTGATAGATCATTTGCTTGGTGCACAGCGATTTCTTATATTAGCACATAAGCGTGAGTCAGGACTGAACAATGTCCATTTAGCCCTCTGATACACTCACCACACATAAGAGCAAGTAAGTGCTGGCTTTCTTTTGCATCTTCAAATCTATTTTTCTTTTCTACTAGTGGTTCAAATGTAGCATGTTCCCACATCACTGGTATTCTGGGCATCAAAGTAGCGACCCTGCCAATCACCAAGAATGTGACTTTAGTCAGCACTAATGTATTCCATCCATCAGAGTCAATCAGGGCTCAGCTGGTTTGGGTCCAAACCAGTTTACAAGAGAATGATGGAAGCATTTGGAGAGTTTATTTGACACAATGGCACTTATATCTAGCTGAATCTAAAAGTTAGTGCTGTGGCTGCCAGAAACAGAGGATTAAACTCCAACTCCACTTTTCCTGGTTTTAACTGAATTAAAACAAAAGCACCATCCTCCCCTCAACCATCTGTTATTCTAGCAGGTTTTAGACACGTTAAAACAATGTCAACTCTTCGTCACAAGCCACATGGATTGCACCAGCTTTTTCATTATTTTCCATTAGATTGCCAGGTTGCACACGAAGCCTGGCTACACAGGCAAACATGCTGTTTCCCTGCTTCCTGTTTTTCCAAGGTGTTTTTCATGAGGCTGCACCTGTAGTGATGACTCTGTGTGATCGAGGTCTAACATGTTGGCTACTTTTACATAGATAATCAATGCATATCAATTCAGTCAGCAAAATAAGAAAAGTCACGCTGGCAGTTTGTGAGGCTTAACTTTAGGGTCTGAAATCGGTGCACTAATTTGACTTATTTTAGCACATTAGCATGCCATTAGCACAAAATACAAAGTGCAACTGAGAAGCGATGGGAGGGTCATTACATTTGTGGTATTTGTTTATAAACCAAAGCATTGAACCAAATATTGGGCAAATACAAATTGAGAATTTTTAGAAACAAGAATTTTAATTAAGAATTAAAATACAATTTATTCTGAGAGGATATTAGTGTCTGTGTTAAAGTTCAGGCAAACCCATCCAATAGCTGACAGACATTTTATTTTACTACATTATTACCTCATGGAGTCAGTAGAGAAAAAGCTGGTTATCAAAGTCAATAGGATACATCCTCTTGGGAGCGTGAACGTCACGGTAATGATCTGATGGCTGAGATATTTAACATGGACCAAAGTAGTCGTCCAACCACACAACTCATCATAAGAGACAAGCTGCTAACCTCATGGTCTAATTTTTTCCAACATAAAGAGTCTCCTAATGTTATGTTTTTATATCTCCAAGGCTCTTTGTGTTCCACCACAAACGAAGAGTTTATTTCACCACAAATCATGTGTCATCTTAAAGAGCTGCTGTGTTTTCTGCTTTAAAAGGTTTCCTGCTTAAACTTCTTAATAAATTAGATCCTCTTGCATCAAGTGCATTTCAGACAATGATACCAGTAATGTGAGGACAACATACAGCTTTGGACGAAGACAAGACACTAAAAACCTGAAGAAAAGGGCTTGATTAGGTTAATATGACTCCTACTACTACTACACCTATAGGCCTACTTCCTTTCTGGCCTCACCTCTTTGGTATCAGGTGAAAGAAACTCTTCTTTTCCACACCAGCCTTAAAATCTGTCATCGCTCTGGAGAATTTATCCACAGCTCCGCTCAAGGACACGGTCATTCAGCATTCACAGAGAGCAGCTTCACAGGCCATCAGTGACATGGTGCCTTCTGCCCTGAACGTTCACTCCTGACAAATAATCTTCCTCCCACCCTCTCTTATTATTCCCTATTGTAGTCTTTCACTTCTCCAGAAAACAGAACAAACAGCCATGTGACACACAAAGCTTTTGTCTTCTGTTCTCCTTTATGTAATTCTGACTCTTTGATGGTGTCAGAAAAAGCTTTGCAGTCGGCTCTGTGAGAATCCATGAAGTCGAGTGAAGACAGAAGAATTTGAAGGCAGAAGAATGTTGATTAATCAGTTTCTAGATCAAATAATTAAGTATTCATCCGATGGCGTCCCTCCAGGTACTACTTTGGGTCTGATTAATGAAATTAGACTAAAATGACAATGCAGCTAATCTATCCCGGTAGGACATGTTGCTGTTCTCCATCGAGGCCGTTAAAAGCTCGTCTGTGGAGGTTCATCCTCATTTAATCCGACACTTTAAATGAAGTATCTTCAGTCGTCCCTGATCTCAGTGAAATGCTACCCTCATGATCCAACGCAGACATGCCCCAAGGGCATGAGAAGAAGTTGTAAAATGAAAGCTGCGACATGAAAGAGAGGAGGGAGGGGCATGAGGATAGACTGGAGGAGATGGGAGAGGAGGAAGGATTTGTTAACATGTAGGATACATGGCGGGGAAACGTATAGGGGGGGAGAAAAGGTGCAAGAGTAGAGATTTTATGAAGGAAAGGAAGAAACAGAGAGAATGGCAGGAGAGATCGAATGGAAGTACAATCTGACTGGAAGGGGCAGAAGATAGGAGAGAAAGTGGAGAGCTGAATGGAGGAACCAAAGCTGGAGATGGGGGTCGAGTCCCGCAAGGTTCACTGTTGCCACTGTCTGATTGATGCACCACAGCCGACTGCTCCAGATCGACCTCAGTGAAGGGTTCAACCACAACACATACCGGCTCCACGCCTAAAAGTACACAGCAACTCATCTTTCTGACAAGATGCGCGATATAACGCGATAAACTGCATTACACCAGAGAATATATGACATTATATTTTTCAATATCGGTGCCAGACATTTTAACTTACAGTACTCAGATTCATGTCGCTAACAGAGAAATCATAGAAGCCCAATACTCACTGACAAAATTATCTGGAAGTCACTTGGTGGCAGAATAATTACAAGCAGACAGCAGAAAACAGACTAAATGTCGAGATTAAAAGTCAGAACAATACAACAAACTATGAGTCATTTCTGAGTCCAAGTTCAATAAGCAGCTCTACTGGAGTTCAAACCCAAGACCACATCTGGTCTCAGCATCAGTTTATTTCCTAATGTCAAACCTGGGCAGTGTTTCAGACCTAAAAATTCATTACAAAGATATTTATCTATTTTATTGGAAATTTAAACTGCTGCATTATGGGGGGGGGGAAGAATGATGTGCATTCAGTGTCAGCCAACTGCTATAGTTTTAAGTATTAGTGTCAAAGAATAACAAGTGATGGAATAACAAAGTACAGTTTACTCATGTACTGTACTATACCATATGTACTATATGTACTATATATAGTATATGTACTATATGTACTATGTACTATATGTAAGTACGATATTGAGGTACTTCAGCTTAATTTTCATTTTCTGCTACTTTTTACTTCCACTACATTTATTTTGTAACTTTGATTACTAGTTACTTTGCAGATTAAGAGTACAAAATATAACTCTACTATTATGAAACATTATTTTAAAATGAATTAATTTTATTGACACTTACACAAAAAATGATACTGATCAGCAAGACATGTTAGATATCAGGATCCATGATCTGTCCATAGGTTTGTGCTGTTCCTTGTATAGTATAGGGCTGCAACTGATGATTATTTTCCTTATCAAGTGATCTGATTATTTTCATGATTAATCCATTAATCATTTAGTCTATACAATGTTTACAATTGTGAATCTTCATTACGTTTTAGTCTAAATGTGACGTGTTAAAAATGCTTCTTCTGTCCAACAAACCTTCATTTACTATCATACATGACAAAGAAATGCAGCAAATCCATACTTTTTAAGAAGCTGGAACCAGTAAATGTTTGATATTTTTAATTGAAAAATGACAAACGATTTTCTTTCCATCAACTAATCGATTAATCGACTAATGGTTGCAGCTCTAGTCCTGAAAGAAGATAAAGTAGAGGAAAAATGCATCTTAAACATGTTTATATGCAGAAAAGATTTAATTCATCATCTGAAACCGGTAAAAAACCAAATCCTGTTAAGAGGCCTTACTTGGCAACAACACAGCAGCATTCACCAGAGCCAATGACTTCTCCTGAGCTCATCTAAGTGCTCACTAAAGCAGCATCATTCACCCTACCAGACTAAATCTACCCCCAACAGGACTAGAGAGTCCTGGCACGCTACCACGCCTGCCTACAGGGTGGATAGTGAGCAGGGCTTAGACAAACCTCTCTGGTAAGGTTATTAGTATTCCCTGGGGTTGAAATCCTGAGCAGTCTCCATTCTGCAGCTTCTGGTGGGATGAATGAGGGGTTAACACTCTCACTGGGCCCACAGCCAACTCTGGCCCCACACTGGTCCAGAGGGACGGGGCACCAGATGCCGCAGCATCTCACTTGTTACACAATCAAGGGAATAATTGGTGCTTCTGACTTGTGCGTGTAATTCAATTAGGGCAATAGAGAAGGTATTATTTTTCTCTGGAACCAATACAAAGACGCATTAAGGAACACACCCATAGACCCCTTTAGGAAGATTTGGATCTAATAGATCTAAATCAGTTCCATCCACGATTATAATCATTTAGTTTACACTTACCTCATGACTTTTTAAATCTCCTGTTGCATCATATGTGTATATAGGGACTTAGATTTGCTGTAATATTTATATGAAATCAATTTCAGAATTTACTGTATGATTACTATAGATTTTTGGTTTCATGACATTTGGCTTCATTGGTTTCTTCTCAGATGAAGCCAGTGAATCTGTTCAGGCATCTATTATTAAAAATGTTCCAGGCATGCACGAGAGCAGGCTGTGAGGGGAAATAAATAGATTAGGATGAGCCCCAATCTGCATCTGTGACTCAAACTGCTCAGACGCTGGTTTCCCCAAGGTAACATTTCAATAAGGTAAAATCTTATAGGAGCATCCTGAGCCCGGAGGCATCCTCCAGACGTTGTAAAAGAAGCAGAGGGCAGTGTGCTGTCTGCAAGTCTGCAGCCTCATAAAGTTTGTCATTATAAAAGGGAGGCGACACACAAAAAACAGGTGATGTCAGGGGCGGAACCCACCGGAGGGTAAAATACTCTAACAATAAGTTTGACTGTTTCCCCGTTGTTTTCCTTCTGCATGCTTTAATTCATCCCTGCGTCATTTATTGAGAACAGTTGTGAGGATGCATTTAAGCGCGGCTTCATTCATATTAGACACTTTCCCGTGCATCTCTACACCTTGTTCCTCTGACAGCACCTTGCAGAAGTGATTTGTATGTTTACAACCAGCCACACTCATCTAGAGCAGGTGCAGTCTATTTGGAACAATCCACATTGTGCATGATCTTTTGTTCATTCCCATAAGCCTCTTTGTGCGTTTTAAAAGCCAGCAACAAAACACTCAGTCGTAAAATCACGTTTCTCTTATTAATAATGGTAAATTGTCTTACCTGGCATCAGCAGCTGAGGAGGGGAGTCTCTCTCCCTCTCTCCCTCTCTGTACCGCAGATCTTTATTCACATTCGGAGACCAAGGCGGGTTTTTAGAGGAAGCACGGCGTCCTGGAAAAGCAGTTTCCTTAAAGATGTTCCTGGAGAGGGGGAGGACGGCTGTCAGCCCAGGTATCTGCGGGAGAAGAGGCTGTGTTCAGACAGAGAGCGGCTGCAGCCTGCAGACCTCGGAGCGCCAAACCCGTCTGAGCGCTCACCGGGGGGTGCAGCTGCACGGCCGGACACCAGGTGGCGGTGTAGCACACCTAATCCATGGCAGTCATGAGCTGTAGGGTGGTGCTCAATGAAGACCTACAGGAGAGTCTGGACCACCACCAAAAACATGCAGTATATTAGTGACTCTAAATTGACCGTAGGTCTGAATGTGAATGGTTGTTTGACCATTTTTAGGCTGACAAAATAATACTTAATGCTCCCTCAGAAACTTATGGCGTTGTTGTTGGCAGCATTAAGCAGTGTTTAAACTTTCATATTTGGAAATGTCATCAAAGTGTGAATAAATAAATAATGAAAAACACAGGAAATGGTGAAATGGTCAAATCCTGAATTTCAAAATAAAGGACTCCAACTATAAATGTCTGAAAGACAAGCATTCACAACATTACAAGTCATTTGTGGTGGTGCCTGCCATAGCATTGTTTTTATTTGACCACCCCAACCTGAGGGTGGTATGTGTCCTCCTGGCCTGGGTTTTTGAGGGTTCTTCTCAGTATTGTAGCTTTTAACTACACAGCCCCTAATGTTCCTTTAACCATCCACATTTGTTCCAGGCGTTCCTTCAGCCCCTGGTACACTCCATCTTCTCGTGCTCCTTCTTCGTTACCATTTTGGTTCAGTTCAAAAAAGGACCCAAATGCAGAGACAGGGAAATGCAGTCTAGTGATTCAACAACAAAAAATCCAAACTCAAACAGGAAACAGTCAAAAAGGAGACAATATACTTTAAAATCCATAACCAGAAAAACCATCAAGAACAAAATAATCCAAACCAGAAAATCCAAGACAAATACAAAATACAAAATTCAAAACCAAGAAAAACTTGCGGAGAACAAGAAGGAGAGTGCTGAATATGTATGGGGGATAATCCACAAGATGAACTGGCAACTAAAGAGGGGAAAACACACAGACTAAATACAGACAGGTAACCAGAGGAGATGGAGAACAGGAGGAGACAATCACAGACAGGTGGGAATGATCAGCCAATCACACACTGGAGGGAAAAATGTTAAAGGGAAAACTAAAGGGGAAGACAAGAGAGGTGCAGCAATGAACTCAAATAGACAGAGAATACATGAGCACAGAGGGAGTGAACAATCCGAACTGAAAACACTTCAACAACACAAATGACAAGAAAATAACACAGCAAATGTAAAGCATGAGACATGACACAAAGAACGCTGCTTACAAAATGAAACAGGAAATAACAAACTCAAAACCCAGGATTGACACATCTATCACAACAGTGTGTGTGTGATGTTACCTAACACCTGCATCATCATGTATTTATTCTTAGCTGCTAAATGCCTCACTATAGTCATCATGTAGTATCTAAATAAAGCATTGACCAAATGTTCTACCGTGGAAAAAGAGGAGCCAAGGAGGAGACCACCGTCAAAAGCACTTCAGCTATGATCTGATTATCCAGCTATGTTTGTGACAGCAGAAAACGATCCTCACTCAGCCTGAGCCATGTGTTGTTATACCTAAGCCTCACCAGACTCAAGCACAGCTTCATCACAACATAAGTTTGATGAAAATTGACGTAATGGGTTAAGATAACTTCATCCAGGATTCATAAATCTGTCCTCAAACTGTATTGACAAAGAATAAAAAGGATATTGTGTTGACGCCATCATCGTTTTATTTCTATCTGATTAAAAGTGTAAATCTGATCTGTAGAAAGTTGTAATCTGTCATCGTATTCAGACGCTGAAGTTCAACTTAGTTCAGATGAATTTCTGTCACAGTCATCTCATCCGCTTCAAGGTCTACACAATAATTGGACTGAGGCAGTAGCAATGTAAATGATGAAAAGGTTGAGCTGCATAATGCTATGAGTGTAAACTCACACCTATTTCATTAAAATAATATAGAGAGAAACTTCAGTTAACTGTTCGTAGCAGCAGCTTGATGAACCATTCACTAGTCTTTTTTGACTGCATGTAGAAAAACGTTGATATGTTCAAAGGTGTGGGATTTTCCTGGATCTGCAGATGAACACGGACGTCACCTCGTTATGGTTATAGTTTGGTTACACTTTCAACTTTCAAGTTCAAAGTACAGCAGTCCTAGTGGAATCACACAAACAAACAAATCCATTCAGTCTCTTGAACTCAGAATTGTTTGAACTCTTCTTCATTTGCTTTTGGCAGGCTAAGCACTGCTGCCCCTTGTGTTTAGGCTCAAGTTTTAAACGTGTACAACTGAACTCACAGGCATCACCAGCCATCACCTAAGTTTTAATGTACTAATAAATGTAAAAATAAGCAGTCATGAGACGCACACCTTTAGGGCCCCTACAAAACATGTGTGGAATTTAATTGTATTCTGTCCAACAGTTTTTTAGGAGATGTGGATAGACCGTAACCCCATAAAACCTGATACGTATGTACACCCGTAAGTATAGTAAAGGTAAGAAGACTGAAGTGTGACCCCAAATTGAATTAAGAAGTGAGTTTCATCAGGGAAACTTCATGGAGAAACTGAGCTGCCATGGCAGAGGTTTATGTTCTCTGTCTAGGTTTAATATCTTTTCTCTGTTTAAAGTAAGATTTACAAACATAAAACCTCCATGGATTAAAAATGCATTAGAGAAAGTGTCATAATCAGCCTTGTTTGCATGTGTTTACATAGACAGAAGGTATGTGCATGTGTTGATATGAGTAAAGCGGTTTGGGGAGGGTGAATTCACTTGACCTTTTCAGGTGACCAGGCATTTCTGTGGTATTGCACACACTTCTTAATTCAACATATTTCCTCAGCTGGTTTTATTTCGTACATTACTGGGTATTAGCTAGGCTGGGTCATGGAGCAGCCTTATGTCCCAGGTGGGTTAGCTCAGCTCTTATCCTGGCTCCTTTTCCCCTCTTCTTACAGCCATCACACCACTTGCAGTGACGTTTGTACCAACAGGTGAGGCTGGATCGTCAGAAAATGTTGTGTGCAATGATTTTTCAAGGTCCAGTGTACTTAATCCAAGCTCAGTGCTTCCTCTTGTGATGGTGATGAGTGTTTCTCTCATTGATAATCCGTATTTCAGAAATAAAGGCAAAAACAAGTTTGCATCTGCCCACACTGCCATCTTAGATTGAAACAACACACAGTTTGCATCTGAATAGTATTCTGGTTAATGCCAGTTAATCACTGACCTTTGAATGTAACCATGATGTAAAAGTTTATGTTTTCAGTTCAAAATACAACCGAACTGCAGCAACACAGCAAAACAAATTATGAGCATAGCTTGCAAGTCATCTACACTTTGCAGAGGCATTGCTGCACTTTTTTGCTGCACAGTATATCATATTGCCCCTGTGCTCATGTGCAGATGTCCTTGTATCTGTCTGTTACAAACAAATAGGGACAACAAGTCAAGTCATTTTTATTTATACAGCCTATTGTCACAAATCACAGTTTGCTAAAGGGGCTTTAAAATCTGTACAGCATTCACCACCACCCATCCCTATAGCCGCTTGACTCAGATAATCAAGTGTCTGAGAAAAGAAAAAAAACCTTTAATGAGTAAATAATGGAAATAAACACAGAGGAGCAAGAGAGGAGCATCCCTCCTCCAGGATGAACAGATGTCATGCTGCATCATGAACATATTTCTTCACAGCTAAGAACTATTTCCAATATAATTACTAATAGGTGAGGGTTTTTAGATTTTATACATTGTTACATATATTGCATGTAGCTCATTCAGAAAATCTTAGAACAGGGCAGAGCCGGGAATCCGGGCTGATGAGATGAAAAGCTTGAAGAATAGGGGTTGGAGCAGAGTAAACAGGACAGCAGGGAGAATAGAAACAGGGCACAGGCAATGAGCAATAGAAAATATTACAGCAGGAAATGCAAACTGACTCGTCAGAAACTGATCCGGCAGAGTGGAAGCAGCAGGGTTGAGGATTTGTAAAGGCTTGCTTACAGTGATGAGATGGTGTTGTGCTCTGGCTCCAGGACGTCTGCAGGAAATCACACACAGGAAGAGAGAGGGAGTTATAGACACACAGGATCACAACAGAAAGTATTAGTATTTAGTACTTTTGAATTAATATCTGGTTAGATGCAAACAGCAGAAACTAAATAGTTTGATAAAATGCTCGGCAACTTTTAAAAACATCTGGGAAACATTGGCCACCAACTGTGACGACACTTCAACGTCAAGCATCACTGATGCAAACAGTCGCCTCCCTTTAACGGAGTTCTTCCTCAAGTCAAATACATCAGCTTGATAGTAGATTTCTCTCAGAGGTGCTTCAGCCAAAAAAAAGAAAGAAAAAAACATTAAAATGAAAATACAGTGCCCCGATCACCATGACTACTTACATTACTAGTTTCGGAGGCATTTCCCAAAAAGGGTCTTTTTCTAATTTAACGCAATGACCAATAACAATAACATACTTTTGTCCAATCAGGTTTCTGTCACAGACAAGATCACATATTGTTTAATTGCTCAAATTCACCTCTGGCCTCACTGCTCCCCCAGTGAGTAACAAAACTGCGGGGTACCACTTGTCACAAGGTCTTACCTCATGCTAGAATAAAATACAGCGTGCCTGTTTAACAATTAATAACATCAGGACATTACTTTTTAGCACTGTAACAGGGTAGATCTGTGTCACCACACTAACTCACCTTCACACTGATAGTGGTTTTGTGTGTGTGTGTGTGGGGGGGGACATGCACGTTTGCTGTGAGCTTAAGCTTTGATTTGATGTGATTGTGCACAGGTGTGTCTCCTCCTCCAGGAGGTTATTTAAGTGCCTCATGGTCACCACTCCTGTCCTCTCATTCTGCTTTTGTTTCTCTGTGTGCAGGTATGTGGAACGCATGTTTAAATGTAGAACATGGCCCTTACTTATGATGTGTTCTGTATTGTGAAAAATGTCCATGTGTGAATCCTCTCATTCTGCTGTTTCTCTGTGTGCAGGCCAGGCTCCGCTGCATGTGTTGCAGCCTTAAGGCAGAGTTGGGCTTCCTAAAGGCTTAAGTGAAGGCCGGCCTTTATCTTAGTGATGGTGTGGACAACACTGCCATCAGTGAAGCGCTAGAGTGAGACTGTGAACGCAACCAACTGGCAGTGCAGCGGCATGGACCTGAGACTCCTCTCCCCTAAATCAACTTTAGCTGGCATTAGAGTGTTGTATAGTGAAATGATTTGTGGCTCCATTTGCACCTCTGTGGCTGAGCTTGATTGGTAATATTGCAAAACTGTATGCAGTATTAATGAGGAAATAACATTTTATGCTTTCAATTTTCAGCACAGCATAGATATGTGCATAATACACACACAGGAGGGAAAGGAGACAAATGGAGGGATTTACGATTGAGTATTAACCCTGGAGTTCCAGATTCTCATGCTTTTCCATCTCTTCTCTTCTGTCTTGGTTTTAATGGACGTGCAGTAAGTGACAAATATGTTTTATTACAACCTCCTCTGGAGCTTTGTGTGGGTTGAGGCAGCCTGTATTGGCTGAAATCATTTGGGCTTCCAGTTGCTCTCCAGACTGAGTCCTTCACCATCTCCTCCTCTTCTTCCTCCTTCACAGCCTCTCTCAGCACACAGCATGTATCAGGGATGCATCCAGACATGGGGCCTGGCAATCCTTGAAATCTAATTGGCCACCAAAACTGCCACAACATAACCCTGCAGTATGATTGGCTATCTGCTCAGAGAGAGGAGAGAACTAATGAACTTGAACTTGGACTTATGAACCATTATTTTCAAAGATATGGCATATATTCGGTACACAGGTCTTTTATTCACAGAAAATCAATAATTTTAGTGCAAAAGGTTTAGCTGAAAATATTGTACTTCAAAAGGGATTTTAAATATACTGACCAACAGTAGAAACACTTTTTTTAATGTCATGCCATCCTATTAATATTAAATATCAAAGCCAAATTCTGGTTCACATCTTTATTCACCCTTTAGCCATACGGAAAAATCATTTTTGTGCAGATTAGTGGTTTTTGTCTTAGTGTTTACAAGTCAGAAAGTGTGGATGGTGATCTCACCCACTGATCCAGAACATCCAACAGATGCTCTATTGGGTTGAGATCTGGTGAATATGCTGGTCAAGGGAGGACAGAGACATTGTTCTGGTCCAGGTGGGCTACTCCTGACAGACATGAGCCACATGTGGTCTGGCATTGTCCTGCATGAAGGTGATGCCTGATTGTTGTATCCTGGGAATGACATGTGGACCTAGGACCGTATCTCTGTAACAGATAGCTGTCAGTGTACTGTGGATGTGGACAAGGTCTGACCATCATCCATTAACAATGGCTCCCCACATCATGGATATATGAAAGGATAGCATTCCCCATGGCGATGGTACAAACGCCAACGACCACCAGCTGTGTACAAGTTAAATCTGGACTTCATCAGCATCCCAACTGTCTGGTCACATAAGTTCTTTCGGGAATCGTGACATCATCAGTTGTTTCAGTAGCACATCAATTAGACCCAGGATTTTATTACCTTGACCAGGTCTTTTCAATCATGCAGAAAAAAATCTCACCAACATCATTGTTTACTCTGAAATTGGCAACAACAAAACAATGACTGTTATTTCTATGTTATGACTAAATGATGGTTATTCATGATTTAACATGTTTTGGTTGTGGGTACTTAATTTTCATCAATTGTTATGTTACAGCAGTAAATCAGAATGGCTCCTTCTGTATCCTGTGTCAGTCAGTCAGACAGTCAGTCAACAAACAGAGAATCAGACAGTCAGCTATTCAGTGACAGACAAGAAGTTATTCAGTAAGTCAGCCATTCCGTCTGACTGACCTAAATCCTACTCAAACAATTGGGGCCGTAGAATATAATAATAATAATAATAATAATAATAATAGTGTTACTATTACATGTGCACGTAATAATTTTTTTCTTGTCAATGTCCCCTCCAGGGCTCCATACTTCAGTTATTGAACACAAGGAAAATCCCCATTTTGAAGAAACCTGTCAGAAATCACTGCCTGGCTGACAGTCCTGGAAATACACATCAATTAAAATGTGAACACAAGCCAACAATTACTGGTTGTTTTAACATATTTAACCTGTGATGAGGTTTTGGTCCCTAAAACATTGATTTCTCAGGAGTTGAGAGACCAGATTGAAAGACCATTTTTGTAGTGTTTGTATTATTGTTTTATCATTTTTATTTATTACCCCACACATACCATTAAAGAGAAATGTAAATATGTACATCTAAACACCAAACAGAGGCGATTCTTCTGGTTTTGACTTAGTATTTAAGGCATATTCACACATTTTAAACATAGTTTGTGTTAACTAGCTCGAGCTGTCAAGGCAGGCGAATAAGGTGAACTTCAGAGACCAAAAGACATTTCATCAATTGTATTCATTTCTCAGCACCTTGTGACACACCAACAGCAACCAACAAACACAGACTGACCCCTTTTTATAGTCTTAGCTCTACTGGTTCAATCAGGCACAACCACTTCTCATCTACAGGTAAGTTACAAAATTATGAGCTATAAATATACAATAAATAATTACCCAAAACCTACACCACAATATAAATATATCATCTTACTATTTACATGTTCTTAAAACCATACTAAATACCCATACATATTTACATTAATAAATAAATACAATTCATATATGCAGTAAAACACCCCTCTACCCACTTCCCCACTTGGTACCCTCCCGGAACTAATATAAGGTCCTCCAGCTCCTGGGGAATTTTCTTTTCACCCTAAGAGGAAGGAGACAGGCAGAGGTAAGTTTATGCACACAAAACATCACATACTGTAGCTATGCACACAAAAACATCATATACTGTAGCTATGCACACAAAACATCACATACTGTAGCTATGCACACAAAAACATTATATAGGTGTTGCCTTTCATTTAATAATGTTAGTTGTTACCACAATTAATCATACATCACTTCTGCTGCAATTGACTCATTAATCAATACGCTCTCTTTGCTCATTCACAGGTGAATGATGTCAGTGGCCTGTGGCTGCCACACCCACAAACATAACATGATTTAATCAATAAACATATGAAATACTGTGCTTGTGTGCTTATTTACCTGTAGAAATGTGAAACCTGTGTACACCTGTGTCACTCAGTGAAACAATCACTATTACAATTGGGCAATTAGCAGTGAATCACTATTAATCACCAAACATTTCAGGTAACGGCAGCTCGTCGTTACATTCAAACTTTGAGACTGCATTGAGGTACCTGAAGTCGATACAGAGCCTAAGTGAACCATCCTTCTTTGGGACCAACACAATGGGACTGCACCACTCACTGGTTGAAGTTTCTATTATGCCCAGCTGCAACATCAGCTCAATCTCCTTCTTGAGCTTTGGCACCAAACGTTCGGGACCCTGTAGCACGTCCGGCGGGGACTGGTATCCTCTTTCAGGTACACTTTGTGTATCAAGGCACTTTACAAGAAGAGCAGGTCTAGACCGACTCTTCATCCTAGAGAGACCCAACACTCCACCATGAGCAAGCACTTGGCGACAGTGACAACAAAAAACGTCGAGCAGATCCGAGACTCATGGTGTGCAGCCCTCTGTTTTGACCGGTTGGGGTCTTCATGTCCTGATCCTGGATCTGTTTCTCATTTCTTCATCCTCATTAGAACTGTTCCCTCATATACTCATGCGTTGGTTCCTCTGGGATATTTTTGAAGTCTCTTAAAGAAAAAGAAAAAAACACGCACAGTCTTTAGTTAATTCTGAGATCAATTACTACATTTTCTCACACAGCATTAGACTGAATACTAATTCAAACATACTCTGTAGTGTCTTCAGGACTAACGTTGTACATTTAGATTTCTAATGATTACCAGTGGATCATGCTGTTCCATGTGGAGGATGAGGAAGTTGTTTCTGTCATCTCATTTCTTCTCCTCTCTCTTTTTGATGTTGTTCCTCATCATCTTCATTCATTCAGGTCTCGTCTCTTTACTCCAGGTGGGATTTGTCTCCATCGTCTTTCTCTTCATCAGGTCTGGTCCCTCATCTGTGTTTGACTCCTGGGGCTGTTGCTGATCGTCTTTCTCTTCATCAGGTCTGGTCCCTCATCTGAGTTTGACTCCTGGGGCTGTTGCTGATCGTCTTTCTCTTCATCAGGTCTGGTCCCTCTTCTGTGTTTGACTCCTGGGGCTGTTGCTGATTGTCTTTCTCTTCATCAGGTCTGGTCCCTCATCTGTGTTTGACTCCTGGGGTTGTTGCTGATCGTCTTTCTCTTCATCAGGTCTGGTCCCTCTTCTGTGTTTGACTCCTGGGGCTGTTGCTGATCATCTTTCTCTTCATCAGGACTGGTCCCTCATCTGTGTTTGACTCCTGGGGCTGTTGCTGATCGTCTTTCTCTTCATCAGGTCTGGTCCCTCTTCTGTGTTTGACTCCTGGGGCTGTTGCTGATTGTCTTTCTCTTCATCAGGTCTGGTCCCTCATCTGTGTTTGACTCCTGGGGCTGTTGCTGATTGTCTTTCTCTTCATCAGGTCTGGTCCCTCATCTGTGTTTGACTCCTGGGGCTGTTGCTGATGGTCTTTCTCTTCATCAGGTCTGGTCCCTCATCTGTGTTTGAAGCCTTGCGTCTCACTGCTGTAGTTTTTCATCATTTGGGGTCTTGGAGTCTCCCAAAGAGAGATGTGATGGAAAAATAAAACATATAAATCTTTAGTTAATTCTAGGATAAATAATAAATTTTCCTAGACAACTTTATTACTGTATATTTCATTGAAAACATAAAATACCTTTTGAGCCATTTAATGTGTTGCTGTTGTTCGTCTCTGTGATCTGATCCTGGATCTGGATCTCATCTCCTCTCTCATCACTTGTGTCCTACTGAGGTCCCCTGGTGTCTTCTCTTCAGTTTGGGTCCTGGAATCACAGAGAGAGAAACAAGCAAACAAACAAACAAACAAGCCCAATCCAAATAAAATTTAATCCTCTTCCTCTTCCTGTAGGAATGGTGCGGGGAGGAAGAGGATTAAGGATGGGGAGACTGAGCCGGACCTGAGGTTCAAGGAGAAGAAAGGGAAGATCTAGAAGAGGAGGAAGAGTTTAAACTGGGAAGATGGGGGTGGAGGATAAACAGGGAGATGTAGGGGGAGAGGACTAGGAAGAAGAAGAGGGAATGGGGGTAGGAAGGTAAACAAAGAGGACAACCAGGGGGAGCTGCTGGAGAGCACTGGTGCCGGAACCCTCCTCAGGATCAGTCTGGAGCTGCCGGCCTGGTTGGAGATGAGAAAAGACCTCCAAACGGAACACTGAAGAGGAGGAAGAGGGGCTGGGGGGGAGGACGGTAAACAGGGAGATGTAGGGGAGGAGGAGGAAGAGGGTAAAACTGGGAAGATGGGGATGGAGGAGAAGTTGGAGAAGAAAGGGCTGGGAGCCGAGGAAGATAAACAGGGAGATGTAGGGGAGGAGGAGGAGAGGTTAGAGAAGAAAGGGCTGGGGGGAGAGGAAGATTTAAAAAAAAGGAGATGTAGGGGAGGATGAGGAGGAAAAGGAACAGGAGGAGGAGGAACAGGAACAAGAGGAGGAGGAAGAGGAAGAGGAGGAGAAAAAGGAAGAGGAGGAGGAGGAGGAAGAGGAGGAACAGGAGGAAGAAAAGAAAAAGGAGGAGGAGGAGAAATAGGCGGAAGAGGGTAAAACTGAGAAGATGAGAGTGGAGGAGAAGTTGGGGACAAAGGGGCTGGGGGGAAAGGAAGATAAAAAAGGAGATGTAGAAGAAGAGGAAGAGGAGCTGCTGGACGGTGCCGGAAGCCTCCTCAGGATCAGTTTGGAGCTGCCAGGCTGGTTGGGGTCGGGGATGAGGACAGACGTCCAAACGGAACGCTGAGGAGGAGGAAGAGAGCAGAGGGAGGAGGAGGACCTGGTGTAAGGGGTAGAGGGAGAGTTAGGGAGGGAGACATGAGGTGTGGAGGGAGGGCACCTGGGAGTGGAGCACCGGGAGGAGCTGCTGGACGGTGCTGGGACCTTCCTCAGGATCAGTCTGGAGCTGCCGGGCTGGTTGGGGTCGGGGATGAGGACAGACGTCCAAACGGAACGCTGAGGAAGAGGAAGACAGACACAAAGCTTTAAACTTCTGCTGCAGGTCACATAAATGCACCATCAGCTGTTTGATTATTGATGATTACTTGTCCTCACATCTTTGAAGTGAAATGATTCTCACTACAATCCAATAAAAGTTCATTCATGTTAACAAAGGATACAAATATCAAGTGTGTCTTTAGTTGAAGCTGCTCTATGTAGCAGCTGTAACGTGAAAATCAACACAATGAGGCCAAATAAATGAACACATGAGGGGTTATGTTGAATAAAGTTCATGAGTGAATCAGCTGCCAACGTCTGCATCATCAGAGAGATGGAAAACAAAGTGTATGAAGACCAAATCAACGACACACAACTTCATTATTATTTCAGTGTTTGTCTGCAGGAACAGGATTTGAAATACTGCAGCTTTATTCTTGCAGATTCAGCCACAACTTGATTTTATACGACTCAAGCTTTAGTAGAAAAATTGACTAACATTAGAAATTTGCAGCATTTATTTTAATGCTGTTTGTCTAAATGTTAGTGGATTATTGGAGAGGAGCAGGAAAAATATTCAAAAAAATCAATAAATTGCTCTAAATCCCATATTTGTGACTCCACTCTAGTAAAAATTTGTGCGGCTTCTTTTCATGCTGCTTTAGAAACAATCAGACTTTAAGTTTTGGCTTCAGAAGACCTGGAGCACCAGGAGCACCAACAAACTGCCCTATAAGAAACCCGCTGTAAAGATGTTACCCTCTGGTAACATTGGAAAAAAATAATATTAATGCGTGGCCACTAAATAATGAATGCGTGGCCACGAGATAACGAGCCAGATTCACCCCGCATCGCCATGTTACAGCTAAATATCAATAATATCCTGTGTAATAGGTGCTGTTGCATTTCATCACCACTCCAGTGTTTTAATTTAGTTACTGTGCTGGATTGAAATTAGTGTGTAATTATCATCCAAAGTGGGGGTAGTGTTACAAGAAGGCTCTAAATCCTCTGTTTAAAAAAAATGTTTTTGTATCATTTGTTAATTATTTTAATCAACACATTGTTTTTTCTTGTGCATACAATAAATGAAACAACAGTTTTTAAGACTATTAAAAAAGTATTTTGCAAACTGTGGATTTGAAAATTCAATTAGTCAGATTCAGCGTTAGAATAACAAAACAAGTGCAGAACAAATAGAATCACAAGAAAATGGTGCAATTTTTTATGCCAACTGTAAAATAAGGCAATAAATATTTTATCATCTTAATTTCTGACCACTAAACAGCACATGATGAATACATTATCACTGTGTGGGTATTACAAATGTATTTGCTGCATTTTGCACATGTGGAGGATGTCTTTTAGTGATGGACACTCCTGCAACGCTTCCTCTTATTCCCACCAGCAATCTACAATGAAGAAAAGACAATTAGTTCATGTTTGTATAAAAAAAACACTGTTTTACAAATGAAAGTGTTCACACAGTAACAACAACAGCAGGAAAATGTGCCATTAAAGATTCAAATATCATTAAATTAGAATTAAAACAAAGCAAAATACTTTGTACATCAAATACGATCAAGCTTCCATTGCAAAACAAGGGATTTGACTCCTTTTTAAAGAGAATTATTCCCCTCTGTGACACCAATATTCAGAAAAAACTTATTTTGTTGTCATGTTTCAACCAAATACTGGACCCAAAGGAGGCCGAGAGTGCAGTTCAGGGATTTAATGAAGTAATAATGCAAACATAACAGTCCAAAATGAAAGGCCAGGACAAAATCCACAACAAAGCCAAAATGGTAGGAGCACAGGTAGTAACAAAAGCCCAAGGCAAAAAATCCATACAAAAATGCAAGAAGCAAAATTAAGGCCCAAAAGCAGGCAGAGACAAAATGACAAGGTAACTGAAAAACCAAAGACAAAAACAAAGACAGAAACATTCCTTTAAAACCAGTCCATCTTGCTGTAATGTAACTGATCTATATATTAACTCTCCTACTCTGTGTTGCAGTCCCAGGTTCCAGCTCTGTGTCTCTCTTCACATGCAGCTTCTGGTCACCACCAGGGCTCCAGCATGAAATAGCATGGGGTCCTGTTTCCTCTGAACCCGGGGCCACCTTTCTGGTCTAATTGGGGCCGGATGTCTGGCCAGTTCTCCTTGGTGGTGGGGACATTTGGGCTATGGGGCCCTTGGTGCTCTGGGGGCCCTGGGCCTACAGATTCATCCTTGGTCTTGGGGGTGGCCTCGATGGGCGCTGACTGGGGTGCTCTGGCCTCCTCCAGGAGTGTGGGTTGGATGGGGCTCCTGGGCTCTCCCCTGTCACCGCCCCTCCCCTCCTTCTCCCCTTTCACCTTCTCGGGGTCTTGGGGTGCTCCACTTGACTCGGGGGGTCTGAGGGGTGGGGTCGGGTCTGGCCGGTGGGATGGTCTTGGGGCTGTGTCGTCGGGACTGGCATGTTGGAGGGGGTGCTCGTGGTTGTGTCGGGGGGTGGGGGTGGGGCATACACACATGTCCTGCCGTATCGTGGGCCACTGGGGGCACCTGTGGGCTGTGCCTCTCTTAGGTCCCGGGCTCATTGCGAACAGTTCTTATTTGCTCTCATGTTTTTTGATGTTTGTGCTAACCCGCGTTCTCCCTGTGCTACAGATAATCCGTGCAGCCAGCCACATCGAGCTCTCCTCACTCTATCCTCACACTGCTCTGCCAACAACCTGCTGGATCAAGCTCACTCATCATTCCCTTGTCAGTCACCTGTGCAGACCTCAATAAACCCCTTTTTCTGCTACTGTTTTGGTTTCCGAGTCTGCCTCTGGCTCCACGCTTAACGCTCACATAACCCTTTGTTGTGATTTGGCACTCTATAAATAAATTAAACTGAATTGAATTTTCTGATTCAGTTGTTTCCACATGGTTTTTGTACTACACAACATGTAGGGCCTGAACGGCAGCATAGATGTAAACCTCCAATCTGTCATCTATTGATCAATTATCAAAGGAAGTGGTCTCACTCTTTTCTGTTTGTTCCTGCTGTTATTTGTTTGGATGGAGAGGGCTGGTCACTGTCCCTGACAGCTACAGCAGCCCGTTGGCTTTATATTTGTCTTTAAATGAACTAAGGAATTTGAGGTTTCCTATGAACATTTAAATGCTGGAGATGAACTAGAATAATTGCTGTTCCCAAATACCTTCACCGATAGTATCTATTATCATTTAATAGACTCCCTCCCTGCTTCTTGAGGCCTGTAGCTGATCTCCTCTTATCTCGTTGAGATAAATCATAGACTCAGTCTGAGTTTTACTTTGGAGCTCTTATGGAATACTGACAGCTAAATATGCCATGTGTGTGAATTTTGTGAGTCATAAATGTGTCTGTATGGAAAAGGGAACCTGGTGTGACAACTTCCATTCCAAGCTCATGTTTTTGCATCAGTGGAATAATGTCTAGTGGGCACAATGAAAACAGACTGGAAATAATCACAGAATATATTCATTTTTAAATTAACTGTTTACCAACAACCAAAGTCTTCAAGAGCCTATGTGGGAATATCTTTAATCATAGTTATTACTAGAATAGCACTCAGTGGAGCACATACCCCTCCCAACAGTCCCCTTTAATTCAATCAAGCCTTTTCCAAAATCCACCTAGACCTGTAACAATAATTCAAGGTTCCTAAATGTGTAAAAGCCAACTATTTATATGTGGTGGATCATGATTTTGATTTGGATCCACACCAGATACTAACCCTCTAGATAGGCTATCATGGATCCGCACCACAATTTTGTGGGGTTTCTTCTGGCCCAAGACCCATCATCCCACCAAGTTTCATGGAAATCCTTTCAGTCGTTTTTGCATAATTCTGCGGACAAACCAACAAACCACCCAACCAACAAACAGACATAAACATAACTTCTTTGGGGAGAAAATTAAAAGGTTACATGGATGAAGGCTTCTTGATGTACATGACAAATATGTTTTTTTATATTATAACCTCCATTCTTCTTTTCTGTCTACTTTTCAGTTTACCGTTTCACATATTTTAAACAGGTAGCATCGGTTAACCTGCACTACATCTATTCAGTATAGTTCTCTTTAACTCTGACAAATCAGAAGGCACAGATAGGTCTCGCCTATATATCCATTAATGTTACAGCTTGTACTTGTTTGATTGGGCCACAGCAGAGAAGGCTGGTTCATATGAAGTGAGGACAATCTGCAAACAATGATGCAACGGCTCATTTATCAAGGAGGAAATATTAACAATTCCTGTTATACAGTAAAGACATAACTGAGTCCATTTTATCTTTCAACTCAGCAGTGAGTCGAGTTCACAGCACATGGATGGATCACAGCACACTTGTAAACACTAAGGCAAAAAAACACTAATCTGTACAAAAATGATTTTTCTGTATGGCTAAAGGGTGAATAAAGATGTGAACCATAATTTGCCTTTGATATTTAATATGAACAGGATGGCATGACATAAAAAAATATGTGTTTCTACTGTTGGTCAGTATTTCATTTTCTGTTAGTATAAAAGAGTAAAGTGTGTTAATTTACTATGTAGTAAATGCAAAGACCCTGTCCCCCTGTAGGTCGGGCCCTGGTGGTGGGAGCTCCCTCTGTGGCCCCCTGTGGGGGCCTCGGCCTGCCCCCCCTTGGGGGTGGTTGTCGGGGGGCGGGGAGGGGGGGTGCTGCCTTCCCCTGGTTCGGGTCCTTCTCTGCTTACTGCTGGGGGTCGCTGTGGTGTTGTAGCGACCCCCCATTTTAAACCACATCCAGTGACAACCTCTCCCACACTTTTATTTGTATAGCACATAAAATCAAATGAAGTAAACACTTAAGAAAACAGATAAAACAGTTGAGTCATAAAAACCAGATACATATTACAAAGGTCGACAGTGGTCGTTATAAATACTGATAAAAAGGGATAAAATAATGAAGTGTAGTCAGGAAAAGCTAGTGAATAAAGGTGAGTTTTTAACAGAGATTTGAAAACTGGTAGTGAAGCTGATGATCTGATCTGGAGAGAGAGGTCATTCCACAGTTTAGGGCCCGCCACTGAAAAGGCCTGGTCGGCTCTAAGGTCGCTTTCACACCTGAGCTGTTTGGTCCGCTTTAATCGAACCCTGGTTCGTTTCCTCGGATAGTCCGGCTTGTTTGGGTTGGTGTGAAAGCTCAATCGACCAAACAAGCAAACTCTGGTCCGCCTGAAAACGGGGGTCTCGGTTCGCTTGCAAGTGAACCCTGGTACGGTTCGTTTGTGGTGTGAAAGCAAAGTGGATCGTGGGTAAATGAGGCAAAACAAACAGCAGGCATGTGGAAAACATCGACTACAGGAGTGTAAAAAATGTGTCGTGGACAGACGTGGAGCAATGAAGAGGTGAAAGCTCTGATTGACACATGGTCAGATGATCAAGTATCACAGTTGCTTGTAGCCACTCACAAAAACAACCAAGTGTTCAAACTATTTAGCAAGAGAACGGAGGCATTGGGATTCAATCGCACAGCTGATCAATGTCACATTAAGGTAAAAAAACTTCAGCAACAATACATTAAAGTCAGTGACTTGCTTAGAAAAAGTGGTAGTTAGTGGACGAGAAAGACAAGTTCCCATGGTACGATGACCTGGACTTATACTTGGCTCGTGTGTGTGTGTGTGTGTGTGTGTGTGTGTGTGTGTGTGTGTGTGTGTGTGTGTGTGTGTGTGTGTGTGTGTGTGTGTGTGTGTGTGTGTGTGTGTGTGTGCATGTGTGTGTGTGTGTGTGTGTGTGTGTGTGTGTGTGTGTGTGTGTGTGTGTATGTGTGTGTGTGTGTGTGTGTGTGTGTGTGTGTGCATGTGTGTGTGTGTGTATGCATGTGTGTGTGTGTGTGTGTGTGTGTGTGTGTGTGTGTGTGTGTGTGTGTGTGCGTGCGTGCGTGCGTGCGTGCGTGTGTATGTGTGTATGTGTGTGTGTGTGTGTGTGTGTGTGTGCATGACTGCATATGTCTGTAAGTGTGTGTGTTTGCAGTGAATGATAGGACCACTTTCAGTGCCTTTGTGCCATTGGCTCAACCTGCCCCAGCATCATTGGCACATTTTACCCCACAACCACCATTTTGACAAAAGTGTTTCACACAGTGGCCCAGATTCAGAACAATGCTGAGTTTATGACCTTGTTTTGTAGCTTACACTCACCTAAATGAAGATTTATTAATGTACAAAATGTATCTATTTTAATTAAGATGCAAAACTGATAACTTAGGTAATGTGATGAATTCACTTGAATGACAAAAATCACTTTTTCTGCTCTGGTTTGCTCACCACACTCCCCAAGATGGCTTAAGTAATATGAACTATACTTGATCATGATAGGTCACATGATTAGTTTTTCTTGGTTATCTAGACACAGGGGGTGGCTCATTTTACCCACTGGCTCCACTTACCCCCTTCTCTCCTAATGAGGGCTCAATAGTGTTTTGCCTCTGAGCCAGCAGTGGAGGTTGTGACGGCGCCAAATCAATGCCTGTAGAAGAGGGAGAAGCGGTGAGGCGGGAGGACAGGATGGGCTGTGACGTTTTCACATGTCATGCATGTGACCAACAACCAAAAGATTTCAAAGCAGCTAGAGGCAGTTAGCAGCTAACTCAAAGAAGAAGAAAATCAACCAAACATGTCTTCAAACTGGGGAGACAGTGAAGCACAGCACCCTACCCTCTGAGCAGAGGACGAGATCAACCGCCCTGTAACATGGAAGGTAAACAATTATATGTTATTTATAAAGTGCTGCTCAATGCATGACAAAGGTCAGACCAGTCCTTTATTGCTTGTGGATTACCGGCATGCACACACCGTTAGCCGCTGTTGGTTTGTTCTGTGTAAACAAAGAAAGGCGGCGTGAAGACGGGTCTTCGTTGCAGCACTAAAGATCTCTGTGTGAGAGGGGCTCATGAAAAGGTTCCTCCAGTTCGACAGCACCATGAGGAGGCCTCTGGCCACAGTCAAAGCTCCAGCAGACGCTCCAGTACTTCCAACACAGACACAGAGACAGACAGCAGCTGGTTCCTCAGACTACCAGCTGGGCTTTGGTCAGCCTGTCAGTGTCAGTATCCCCTCCTGTATCACACACTGTGGAGCCACAAGGCCATGTTCCCTCCCCTTTTCCTGTTCACCTGAGAGGAGTAAGAGACCTGACAAGCACATCTGTGATACAAATGAACTAGACACAATTATTGACATAATATAAAACCACCCAGGTGAGGCCAGACCACAGCAGCAGCTGCTAATATTTGGTATTCAGTGTGGAGGCCCTGCTGTGGAGAAGCAGGACCCTCGGCTGATCCATTTCAGAGTAGCTTTGTGCTCAGCCTCCTCCTGCAGGCTCTCGACTCCCTCCATTACCCATACCGTACATCACATGTGTGAACACAAACAAGCAGCCAGCCGGTAGCTGTGATGACAAATTGCACCAAATAGTTTATTCTCATATTGTTTGTGACCAGTGTGCCATGTGAAATCAAATCACATCACGCCGCAGAGGAGAATATGAAGCATTATGATTCCCATTGAAACTGTGGGGGGGGTGATGGAGAACACCTCTCAGACATAAGCAGGTTTATTTACCATCAGACTATTTATCTGAGTCATATTCTGTAATGTATCACCTCTCCTGTAATCCAGCCTCTACACAGAGAAGGATCTGTGCGTTTAGCACTAAGGACTGGGACGTTTGTGGTCTCTACTGTTTTACTGTATATTGTGTGAATGTTTATGTACATTTAATGGTTTTTGATGCAACAGACCAATGAATATGAATACTAACAAGGTTTTTATGCATCTATACACTGTGCACCAGAGACAAACTTCAGGGTTAACTCTGGGTTTTCAGTGTTAAGACATTCATTCTCTTCTCAGTGGGGTATATCGCCATAGTAACTAAAGCTGCACATATCACCTCTTTCATGTGGATGCACTGATGGCTGCATTGGGAAAGCCTGTGTGGACATAATGCAGTTGTCAGGTTTAGTGAAGCCAGATATCCTGGTGTAACCTGGTTGCAGGCCTCAGGACTGTGCCACAGTAAATGAAACTGTGCAATCACACACATGCTGAGATTTCTGCAGCTGCTGATTGGTTGGAAATAATAGCCTTATAATATATGACAAAATAGGCCAATGAGGGATTTTCATGGCAGTGAAATCATTAACTTGGGTAGTTGCTGGTAAACCTCATCACAGTGTATATGTGTATATGTATCTGATGTATCGATCCATTGTTCAAACTGTATAGAAGGCCACTGGTGGAAATAACACGATATGAAGATGGAATGATTACATCCCTGTTTTATCATCAGTCAGGACAGGGTTGGTGGTTTATCTTTGTCCGTATTTGTCCATATGTACAACAATCTTTTCCTGTTTCATTCTCCAGTAGGTTAACTCCTTTAACCACCCTCGGTTCCTATCTCTATGTTTACATAAAAGTACAACAGAGGTCATTCATAGATTTACATTTGAATATCAGTTTACATTTTCAGCTGTCATTAGAGGTGTTTTAAGTGATGTAAGGCAGCAGTTACCATGGACCCTTAAACTGGTCAAAAATTAGACCATGGACCCCCATCTCTATCTGATTTTATTTTTTTGTTTTTAGATGGTTTATTAAAGACAGTGCCTGAAACCCACGACCATAAAGTCACACATTCTTTATATATGGATGGAATTATAGTAAAAATGAATTATTCTCCACCTCTTCAAAGAGGTCACTGGACCCAGCTTTGAAAGTCAGTGATGTAAGGGACTGTATGAACATGATTAGGGTTGTCAGAGGGGGGGGGGGGGGGGGGGGGGGGGGGGGTATGAGTTATTCTTAAACCGGACCTGGTCTTTTAACTTTTACTTC